>JAQIUQ010007279.1:0-87500 GCA_030378365.1 Hybognathus amarus
CGGATGTACTTCAACTTCAGTTTAGTATTGCTAAGTCATGAAAAAAAAATCTGATTCTACACTATTTATAGGTCACTAAAAATTAAATTGTGGCTAGATGTTCTTCCATTGAAGCATTGGATCATCACAAATCCTACTGGAGAACAGCAGCTTGAACATCAGGTTTGACACAAACTTGTGTGAGTTAATGCAGCTCAATTGTTGTTGTGATTAAAGGGGTGATGAACAGTAACAGAGGTGTCAATTGTGGTGATGGACAAGCGATAAAATCCAACAGGTGCTTTTACTGTGGTAAGTGTGAGGGGCAGGGGGTGTTATATAAATTGGTATATAACATATAATATATATATATATATATATATGTGCGCGCGTGTGTGCGCGCGCGCGCGCGCGCGCGCGCACACACACACACAGATACACGTACTTTGCACAGTTTACTGACCACCCACTTATAACAGCTACCTGCCACCACCCTGAGCCTTCCGAGCCTGGGACACACTCCCGGATTCAAAGGTTAGGGTCGGTAAGATTCTTTTATGTTTTTAAAAGAAGTCTCTTCTGCTCACCAAGGCTGCAATTTTTTGATGAAAAATATACACAAAAAAACAGTAATATTGTGAATATTATGACAATTTAAAATGACTTTTTTATGTTAATATATATTTAAAATGTAATTTATTCCTCTTGAAAAAAAGCTGAATTTTCAGCATCATTACTCCATCTTCAGTGTCACATGATCCTTCACAAATCACTCTAATATGATGATTTTATGCTCCCAAAACATGTATGATTATGTATCCATGTTGAAAACAGTTTTTTACATTATTTATTTCAGGATTCTTTGATGAATAGAAAGTTCAAAAGAACAGCTTTTATCTGAAATGGAAAGCTTTTGTTACATTAAACACTACCCTTTAAAAAGTTTGGGGTCAATAAGAATGTGTATTTTATTTTGGGGGGAATAAAATAACCCCCTGGGGACCAAGGTGTATTTGGGGTCCTTGAGAGGTTCTGACATGCCCTGACATCTGTGTTTTTTTCAGCTGCTTATAAACATATTAATGGCACAGGTGAAATTACACTATATTTAGCAGAAACAGGGCTACCATGATGTATGGGCAACACGTTGTACATGTTTAGTATTTTTGAGAGAATATTGTTTTATGCGCAGTTATTGTAAAAACTAAAAATGAAAGTTTCTGAAATAAGGCCACAAAACACATACTAAATATGCGTCCACAAGACTTTTGACTAATTGATGTTGTTGCCTAGGGTTTTTTCTTCACAATGATCTGAAAATCATCCTCCTAATCGTTCACATAAAACTGTGAATTGGGTTATATTGTGAAAAACATTTTTTTGTTTGCCAAGGCAATATGGCGAATAGGCGGTGAACAGGCCAGCCCCATCATGAATAATAATTAGGTAACTCTCACCTGAGAGACAAAGCACACGCATAATAAGCCTTTCATTCAGTGTGAGTCAGACAAGAAAAAATTGAAAGGACAACACAAACACACATATGTGTGTGTGTGTATGTATATATTTATATATATTTATATATTTCACTTAAATGACAATTAATAGGTAATCTTCATTTGCAATTTAAGTGAAAATATAGCTGTGAGCAGCGATTGCGGGCCCAAGCCGGTGGCACCGCAACCCGGTGCCTTTAGTTACCTAACTCATATGACCCTCCCCCATTATCAACGAATACCCCTCCCACAGAGTTCGTGCGCACACAGGTTTTCTGTGAATGCGACCGTCTCATCAGCATTCATCAGACACCATGGATTATTTGGAGGTATGCTGCTCTGGCTAATCTACCAATATATTTCAATTGCTAACGTCATTTATACTCTAAATAAGCTTACTTGGTTTGTTAGTGTTCCGCCATCACTCTTCCTTACTGCACGAACTTCAGGCGTGTGCATGTGATTGTAACGTGCGCGAGGGGTGGCGTGTGCCTGATCTGTGATTGACAGTCAGATCTCACACCCCCCTGGGCTGATTGGACAAAGTTAACAGGGAGTGCTGGATTTTTGCAAAACAAATAACACGCTCCAGATAGAGCTAGTAGCTCGGGTTTTTTTCTAAAACCACTTTATTTATGTTGTTCTGTCGGATTATAGTGTCTATTTCACTGAATATGATCAAAAAAATGTTTAAGCTTTAAGTGTCTTGCGCCCTCAAAAGAAAGCAATGCAGTTTACATTGGATGCAGCAAGGGACGAAGCTACACAACACATTACCAACAGTAAACTGATCGCCCACACGCTCTGTTTCTGACACACTTCACATTTGGTTTTACTTGCTGCTTCAGCCATGACAACATACAGGTTAAAAAAAACACTTGTTGGGCTCTCGCGTCGGAATTTGAGGAAGTAGTTCGAATTTTGTAGTTCTTTTTGTGCTCGGGTTCCTACCCGCTCCCGAAGTTACAGAGTGCCAGTAAAAGCAATACAGACCACGTCAGGCTTTGGCAGACCTGTCATTCAACCTATTGTAAGTCGATGTACCATCTCAAGGGTTTTGGAAAAATAGCATAAAGGTTGAAAAAACAACATAGTCTTGCTTAAAGAAGGTTAAGATTGTATGTTGTCAATTGCCAAAAAGTCTTTTTTTTCTATTTTTAAAATGATTTTAGAGAGTGTGATACGTTATAGCATGCAGACCTGGTATGGTAACCTTTCAGTTCAGTTTAAATCCAAGTTGGGGCGTCTGATCAGTACAGCTTTTAGAATTGTAGGTTACCAAGAACAGTGCTACCTACAGTCATTGTACAAAAAATCTGAGCTCAGGGAGGCACATAAGATTCTGGATGACCCAACCCACATTCTCAATAAGAAGCAAGAGTTGTTTCCCTGAGGTAAACGATTTGGAATGCCGAAATGCAGGTTAAAGAGGTATAACAACTAATTCATGCCAGCTGCCATTAAGATGCTAAACAGTAACACATGACTGTTACCTACTTGTACACTTTTTATTCCAACTGTGTTGTGCACCGTTTTCACGGTACAGTGTAATGAGGCATGTTTGTATTGTCTATACTCAGTGTATATTTTATGTGGTTTGTTGTAAGTGTGTCGCAGTGCCTGTAGCCCAAGACAAATTTCCTCCTTGGGAGACATTAAAGTATATTTTATCTGATCTATCTTTATTTTTATCTTATTAAAAACAGCGTAATTAACTCCCATCAAGCTAGTTGTGACGACTATACACTTATTATGATATCAGTAGTAATATACAGGCAGCGCAAAAAAAAAAAGACTTAATTCACAGACTCTTCAGCAAATACCAGTCTTTCAATCAAGTAACACGGAAGACTGTGGTTTTCTTCTTAAGAAAAACATTCAAATGTTCTCCAGAAAATATTCAAGAGCTTCTTAGGAATTTCTTCAAGAATTGCATTCTAAGAACTGCTTAGAAGTTAATTGTCTTAAAGGGGTCATAAACTGGCTTTTTAAATGTTATTATATTGTTGTCTGAGGTCAACTTATGACGTTCGCTTGGTTTTTGCATTCAAAAACTTACCCTAGTTTTGAGCCTAGCTGAAAATTGCTCGGTTTTTATGGGCGTCTCGTTCATCACCCCTTTAACTTCTCTCGTTAGGGGATTTTCGTGAAGTCAGCCCCATTGGTTCAGTTGGCAACCATTTCATTTTAGTTCAGTTTCATTTTAATCAAACCAAATATGAAAAGTTTGAACACAATCTACATGCTCTACCTGTCCCCACATGAGAACAAATACATATCATTGTTTCAATTTCCATCTGACTAGATATAATCGCTCAAATTATGTTGACAGTATAATGTAATCAAAACAATTGTCTCAAATGTAAAAGATTTTAGAACCCAAGTGTACAGTATGATTTCTCAACTTGTAGTTGACATCAAGAGAACAGGATAAACCTGCACAGGTGTTGTACAGAGATGTTAACCACTCATGCACAATTTATCCCTTTGGTTGCCCTAGGCGAGATTGATTTTAGCGCCCCCCCCCCCAAATATTATTTTAAAATAATATATTGCATTTTATTGCTGTCTCCCACATTGTCCCACAGCAACATTACAATAGTGTAGATAAGTGTACAATGTTTTATAATAATAATTTATTCTACAGTGTCCAATCCATTTAATTAATTTAACATATTTAATATTGGGTGCATCCAAGTTGGGCCTATTTTAACTTTTTTTAACACAATAGTTACTTTCTCTGGTAATTAGTTACTTTTATAATGATTTAATTCAGTTACTAACTCTGTGAGAATTTGTGAGAAGTAACTAGTTACTGTAACTAATTATTTTTAAGTAACATGCCCAAAACTGATTATGAGCATTTATTAAACTAAACAAAAATGCTCTTATAATCACTCCAAAACTTCAACAAGTTGAAGGATCTGTAATAAATTGTTCATACAAATGCTACAAATAACGTTCAAGGATATTTCTATCATCCTACATAGTTGCATTGTTTTATCTGTGTAATGTAGGCCTAATGTAACTTGTTGTAGATAAATTACAATTATTACCTGGCTGCTACAACTAAGGGGGTTTCGGAGTACCCAAATGTTGTGCATTTTAATGTTTAATTCCTTTTTAAATCAAATTTAAATGTTAAATTCATCAACCTGGTGCAATTCAGTGTGCAAATTGAACAAAGAAAAATTCAAACATCTATTAGTTACAGTGTCTGTCTAGGCCTACATTACACTCAACATAATAGGCTATATTGTAAAACAAATGCAATGAAAAATAAAAGAAACTTTCATATTTAGTTTTGTACAAATTTCTATACTTGCTATAGACTTGGAAGCAACTCAACACCTGCAATTAAGCAAAACAAAACGAATAGGCTGCCGATGTACGAGTTTTATGGGCCGTTAAGACAAAAAATAAATAAAAGGCTATGAGATGTCTCAGCCCAAAAAGCACGTCGGTCACCGGGAATCTCAAGATAGGCGACACCGTGAAGTAATGACTGAGATGAGAAAGGCTTACCTACTGGACTTTCTTTTTATTTTGTTGCTTTCTCTGTGTCCGTCCCTGTGGACCAGATGGTTTATTTATACCGCTTCATTTCCGAATCAACGCGACCGCAGCTGAGCACTTGCCCAACGTAACGCAACCCCGGGAAAAGATCGACAATAATCATCAATTCAATCTAATAATCAGTAATTAATTTATTAAACGTGTGGCTGAGGGGCGCCTTAGGATGACAATGTTTCATAAACATTTTTCTTTTCGCTTCTCATTCTAACTCTGTGATTTATTGTGCCAATTAATATAATGACACAACTATTATATTTCATTCTCAATCTGAAAACCAGGCTACACAACTAGACTTCCCAACAGGGCAGTGTCTCAGATTACATCTCCAAGCCTCAACAGACTGAGCTAATAGCATGCTCTGATTAGAGGCTCAATGGATAACGCACAATCTTTGTTTAGAGCTGTTTGCGGAAGATTAGTTTATTTAATGACATCACTCCATTCAGACTCTCATGACATCACTACTAGGAAACCCTGAGACCAAACACGTAACTGTCCAATTAAATTCATAACAATAAGCAGTATATCCTTACAGTATGTATTAACCTTTGTTAATGTTCGTTAATAAAAATGTTTATGTTCTTGTAAGTTCACAGTGCATTAAGTACTGTCAAATAATTGTCACATAGTGTGTGCTAGAAGATAACAATGACAGTCTTTATTAAACTTTTCAAACTCAGCACAAACACTAGAAAAATTCAGGGAACAATTACATTATACATTAACGAGAACTGACCAAGGCTGCGTTTAAGTCGAATTATGTTATGCCCTTCCCTCCATCTCGATCACTTGTATGTACTTCATTTGCTTACATTGCATGAGTACACACCACTTGCCGAACCCTTCCAATGTGTTAAATGGTAATTGGTAGAACACAGGGTTTAAATACACAGGGCAAGCAAAGGGAGCTAAACGAAAGTAACTATGGAAACAAACTAGAAAATGATCAGTAACTAAGTTCACACTGTCAGTCCAAATCCGATTATTTATGTATGGATTGTAATCTGGCTTGGAATCTGATCTAAAATTATTGACTGTCCACATTTGTGTATCGCATCTTTTCAGATCCAATTTGTGTGTCCATGCCGCTCTTTAGGTTTATATCTGCATTAGTTTATATAGCAATGGCGTTGCATTGGTTAGGGTTGGGTATCGTTTGAATTTGAATGGTTCTGATTCCGATTTCCGATTCCTTGTTTCGATTCCGGTTCCTAACGATTCTCGATTCCAATTCTTTTAAGAGGCAGGGTCAAAAAAGTTTAGCTAACCTTGCTAACCAACGGTCTTTCTGAAGGAAATACTCCTTCTGATCACAAATACCCTTTCCGGAAGTCATTTGTGATTGGATGCCTGTCCAATGACTTGTAATTCATTTGACTTGAGACATCTGTGGAAGAGAGCGTGTGGAACGAATCATGCGCGGCGCACGAGGCCTTGTATTGCGTACAGAGGAGATGTCATGAGCGCGCAAATGGTATGAATGAGCTTGCGAGTCCCTGTTTCTTCGCGTGTGGATCTGTTATCTCTCTCACGAAAGTCATTTACCGCACGCTCCAGCCTCAGTTGAGCGCTCCTTCTCTTTTTCCTTTGAATTGCCACCATAATAGTATAGGGTTAGTAACAGTGTACTGCAATACTAAACGTAAACAAATTCTTAAAACGGAATGAGATAGGGCTGGGCGAATATGGCCAAAAAAAATTATCACAATAATTTTTTTTATATATCAGTCGATATCGATAATTATCACGATATATGTCAAATCTTTATTTCTTTCAAGTTTAAAGGCAGATTTTTGCTCCTAAGTGAAAGTTGTATAAACCAGAGCGTTAATTGTGTTTTTAAACTACTCTTTAAATTTATGTTCATTAACAAAAGTAACAGCAGTAACATCTGTTTTTTTTTTTTTTTTTTTAAATGTAACGACCATATTTTTATTTGGTAAAAAGTAATATTCTGACCGTTTGAGTTGTATTAATTAACCATTGGTCATCCAGTCTCATGCATTTAGATCATGATAACCACAGATATAATCAGGCATAGCCTATAACTTAGCACCTCACTATCATGGCATAACTTTATGTTTTCTGTGGTATTTGTATGAAAAACAGTAGCCTAACAGTTAAATACATTATTAAATACTGTACTTATATTCCATTAGTCATTTAATACATTGTCTACATTAATAATATTATACAATTCAATATGTATATCCCACATTTCATGGTGCAGTTAAAGGTGCAATACCTAAGATTTTTGCATTAAAATATCCCAAAATCACAAGGCCAGTGTTATATATTTAGTTAAGATGATAACTTACAATATTCCAAATGTTTCAAGCAATGTTTAAATCGCGAGAAAATTGAGATTTTAACCAAGGAAACGGGGCGTGTGAGCAGGGTGAGCTGGGAGTCGCCAGTCAATTGCGTCATATCCGCGTTACCTCGGTTTCCGCTCGTACTACGTGTAGTCCTGGATAAATGCGGAAGTTGTAGTTGTGCGTTTGCGTCTATCAAGCAACAAACGTCAGCTTGTTTCGTGCATTTGTAATGGAATTGTGCACATTCTGGTGCATTATTCTTTTCAATTATTCTCGGAATGTGAACTGTTGGCTGTAAAGGGGTCGCACACCGGACGAGAAGAGCCGCACCACGTCTAGGACAAAGTCCAGTATCGCACACCGGACGCGCACTTTCTCATCAGTATATGGCCAGCAATATTGTTATGTTTAATGACATGAAAGGAAGATAATGTCTGTTCTATGTTATGATTATACTGTACAATTAAATACAATCGTTGCTGAGTCTGCCAGTCTGAAAACTTTACCTCAGAGCATCCGTTAACTGAATGAATTGAGAATATCACCTGAAAAATCTAATAACATCAGTAATTGTCATTCAAGCAGCTGATTTCTGTAAATGAGTGCAAAACTAAATGCATATTGCAGCATAGGGCGAAGTCAGGATACATTAGCAACGATTTGACTTCAAACCCTCTCCACTTCAAACCGCTTCATCCAGTGACTCGTACAGTAACATCTGTGATAACTAATTTACTTTTAAACCTGACTTTTCTTGCGGCTATTTTAGTTTAATGAAAAACAAGCATGTCATTAAACGCAACATTTATAGAAATCGAACTTTACCTCATCCATGACAACTAATTTTCGATTCCCGTCTGACTGATTTATCCACGGTGGACTTGAAAACAACAGTTCCCATCATTCCGCGTTCCTCCACGTCGTCATCAAGCAAAGCCGTTGTTGTTGTTTTGAATGTAGCGCCCTCTAGCGACATGCCAATCTTAGGTATTGCAGTTTTAATATTACTAGGCTAACCTTACAGTAAATCCATTGATAGGCTAAATGGATTCAAATTATGAATTTAGATTCTGCACGCAGTGTTTCTCCTTTTTGTCAGCAGTGTTTCATCTGCCTTTAAACTGGTTTAAACTGTGTGTTCTTCACTGAACTCAAGCGCTTCTCACTGGATCTCGTGAGAGAGGCGATCTAGAGTGCGAGTCTGCGTGAGCTCGCGCTGCGTTCAGTGCGCTGCCGTTTGGACTTTGAGCCGAGACGGATAAATGCTCTGTGTGGCGCGCGCGGTTCAAATGAGTTTCGTTCCACTTTTGGTGCATCTACATTGTCGAACATTTATTGACCTCTTGATATCGTTTTATGAGAAAAATTATATCGCGATAATTATCGTTATCTGTTTTCTGACCCAGCCCTAGATGCAGCATGTTTTCGGTTTGTTTTGCTAGCAAAACTTGTCCGTGTTCCATTGCAGAGGTTCCACGATGAGAGTCTGGTTGTTGTTGCTGCTTGCCTGCCATTCTCTCTCTGTCTGCACATTGTATGTGAACGCGCTGATGACTTATGTCTGCGGTGAACAGCCAGCGCAGTGGTATGCAAACACACATTGGCCAACAGGGAAAACATGCTATAGAACCGTTCGTATTAGACACAAGGATTGAAACGAACATTCTATGGTCCTACGCCTTCCCACAGACGTTGCATATTTATAAGAATACATTTACAGTCAGACTGCTTAACAGAGTGATTGCTATCAGGAATATGAGGAGAACTTTCAACCAACATAACAAAAAAATTCTGCAGAGAATCACCTAACAAATCCTGTCAACTAAGATTAAATGCTGTGAAAGTATGTTTCATTGTTAGCTACTTATGCTAACAAATTAAACATTACTGTAAAGTTTATAGCTATAAACTATAAATTACTAAAAAAATATTTTGCTACATGAATTTGACATGAAACCAGGGTATATACAGTAATCCTTAAGTTAAATTTACTACTTTTTAATACCTTTTTTACTACCTTCAGAATTTTTTTTAAAACCATCACGACACTGAATTGCAATTGTTAACCAGCGACCTTTCTATTTACATTTGTACCATACTGTACATTTATAACATACAAAAATGAATAGATTTAGAGCACGCATTCCATTTTTATGTTTAGTGGATTGCATTTGCGACCGAAAAGTGACATTAGCTCCCATCCAGTTGACATTGATGTTTTTCAAACACACCTAACAATAGGAGGGAATGCATTGACTATCACTTTCCCGCCGGTACAACCCCTCAACCTGACTGAGTGGCAAAAGATCTGCTGCGTGACTGGATTTAATAGGGGAAACTGCAGAAAATGCGACTTAAAACGAACAATTTTATCAATTTAAACTAAATGTTGGAACTCAATATAGTGTTCCTAACAACTTACTAAAGATCCAGTGATCCAGTGATATTGACATGCAGCCAGCAACCGTGTTGCCTGACATTTATGTTTGCCTGATTTCAATACCAGGGAAATAAAAGCAATATATAGACCTACATAGGCTAAAGCAAATTTGCCTGTGAACGCTTATATAAATACAATATAGGTAGGTCTAAATCCGGGTGATCACTTATATCAGGGTTATATAGCCTCTATATATCGTCATATCTGTCCAGCCACTGAATATGACGTCAGCATCAAACATAGACAAAGATGAGAGATCTTTGATTGTGCCCAGATAAGCTAAAGCCCATATTTAAACGGACTAACGCAAACACAGAATAGGACACCTGATCGTCTGAAAAAAAATAATACCTAATTTTTCAAAAATAATACCTCTCAGACTAAATTTAACACTTTTAATGGCCTTAAATTTGACAATTTTGATTTATCACTTTTTAATACTTTTTAAAACCCTGCAGACACCCTGGAAACGGATTTCTGGATAATCCATTAGGTTATTATAATTGTTAAAGTTTTATTAAATTTAACATTAACTGAATTCTATATTGATGTGGCAAAGTTGGGACAATCATACGTTTAAAACAAGTCCTTTCTCATTTTAATTAGTTTGGGGCAAAACTTGCTCAGTATTTTCATATTATTCCATGTTTTTGCTCTCACATGCCCTGCCCAATGATATTATGTAATGAACACTAAATTAAAATCTCTACCAGTGGACACATTTTGTTTCTTCTGTCACTCAAAACTGTCAGCCCATGTTTTCCCCTGTCCATCTTTTTTTACCTTCTGATAATTTCCAGCTCTTCCACAGCTCCTCCACTGTGATGTGCTGGTCCTCTCTGTGAAGATTACTGTGTTTATTGGTCTGGTGCTGCTTCATGTCCTCTATTATAAACTGCAGAAGAACAACAAGATAACATGCTTAGACCATAGGAAAATGACTTCTTATGAATTAGTTAATTTCATGTCATGTTTTATTTGGCTTCAGGCAATCCGACTCTATCTGAGGCTTTAAACGTTTAAAAAAAAATTAAAAATATCATGCAAATATTTTCAATGCAAAAAAAAAATACACAGGAGAAACATCAAATGAATATCATATCCATTGAGTTCCATGACAATAATTCACTTTCCAGATGCTTTTAACCAAAGCGACTTACAAATAAGGAAAAACCCAAGTGATTAATCATAATTAGCCAGCACAATTTGCAGTGCTGTTGACCAAGAATAATACATAACTAGGGCAGAGTTTTATTGCACAATAAAGCTATTAGAATAAAGAAAACTAGATAAGTGTGAAGCTCTCTGTGGTCAGATCTGTGTAAACTGTGTATCTCTCTGTGGTTCTGCTTATTTGTGTGCTGCACAAACATGATGGAAAATGTCCTTATCCCATAAAGGGATAGTTCACTTTGAAATTAAAATTCTGTCATCATATACTCACCCTCAAGTTGTTTAAAACCTGAATGAATTTCGTTATTGTGGTGTTTTCAGGAAACACAGGACGAGATGTAATACATCCTTTAAGTGCAAGCACATACTGTACCAGGAGAATGTACTTGACCTTGGCTGTGTAGTGGAGTTTTCGGGTGGGCATTCTCCCTTGATGGGAGATCCGAGGGACACTTCGTCAGTAGTACACCTCAAGCTTCATTGGATGTTTCGGCCATTATAACTAGACATCCTCGGTTGAGGAAGGCCCAAAGGGGGGGTTAACCAAACAGTTAAATGGACCCATTGACTTCCATAGTACTTTTTTTTTCCTACTATGGAAGTCAATGGGTCCAGTTAATTGTTTGGTTACTGACATTCTTCAAAATATCTTCCTTTGTGTTCAGCAGAAGAAAGAAATGCACACAGGTTTGAAACAACTTGAGGTTGAGTATATGATGACAATTTTCATTTTGAAGTGAACTATCCCAAGCTGTCTTGAAAACAATGTAGCATCTTTGGTGTTCATGCTCAAAAATTAACAGCCTACCAAAAAAAAATGCTTATAAATCTTATGTTATATTATCGCCCAATATTGGATTCAATATTTATGTCAACTTGTTTTCTTTTACTTAGGACAGTTTTGGTTTTTAATTTTGAAACTGATTGATCTAAGCCTCATTGATATGAGAATAAAATTTATCTCTGTGTGAAAGATAACGTTGACAAAAAGTTTGAATCCACTATATGGTGATTTTATAGCATAACAAAAAATTAATCCGTCCGGTTTTCATAGACAAGGCTTAAGCCTAGTTCCAGACTAAAATGCATGTTTCAGCTGTCGAAAACTGAAAGCAACTTGCACTGACATATATTAAAATATATCAGTCCATCCCATTGTTTTGACTCAAGATGCACACCAGTAATGTTCTAATTGAACTAAGGCCTAATCCTGGATTAATCTAGGCCCTGTTTGTGAAACCAGGCCATAGGCTATTTTATTGTCAGTCAGAAACTTTTAGTCCAATGCGATAGCATTAACTGACATTTTCGGAAAAAAGAAAATACTCTCCGGGTCAAAATGAGAGAGGCAATACAAACGAGAGGCAAGACATCTTTAAAATCGTGTAGGCTTATTTAGCAACTCTCTCTCACTCTCTCTCTTAAACACACACACAAGAATCTGCTGTGTCCTGAAAGAGGACACCAACTTTCAGTCGCTGTAAGGAGAAATTCTTGGGCCTCTTCTTGAAAAAGTTCTTGGGCCGAGAAGCACCTGCCATGACCAGAAACAATACTTAAAACACGTCACGTCCTCACTTACCTCACGTGTATATACAAATATTCTCACTTAAAATCAAAGACAGCTGAACAGACAAAAAACATGAAAGTAAATCAAGGAAAAAAACATTAATTTTCATTTTTAATCTAGAGGTTGTGATCAAACCTGAAGGCAATGGTGAAAGTCACTGGTGAAGTCTGTACATTTTAGTGTGGAAAAACTAGAATGCACTAGTTTACTACCTGGGTTTATAACCTGTCATGTTTACTTCCAGTTGCAATAAAATGTAAAAAAAAAAAAAAAAAAAAAAAATAATAATAAAGAGGTGCACACACACACCTCATAACTTCTAACAATGGCTGGGTAATAACCAGTACTTTAACAGCATGTATTATTTTATGTTGAAGTTAAATTTTAAACGTACTAATACATATTTAACATTTACAGTTTCAATTATTTAACGTATTATGAACAAACAAGCATCAACAATGAATAGTATTCATAAATGAACATTAATATATGCTGTGAAATGTTCATTGTTAGTTCATGATAACATTGGTAAATTAAAACGTCCATGAAGTCGTATAATTCCACATAAATATTCATGATTGTGGATTGCTTTTATTGGAAAAGATTTTTATTTAGAACATAATCCATCTAAACACACTGTTTCTGTGAAACAAAATGGCAATTAGCATGTACGGTACATTATGTCAAAGTCAAGATTATATTTAACTGGTGCGGCATGTGTTGCATATTTCAATCACGTTTAGGAAGACATGCATATGCATGTGACACATGTATGTGACATAAAGCTTTAACGTCTCATGAAACAAATTATGCAAGGATTTTCATCATGAAAACCAACACACACACACACACAGTAATATAGTAGCCCTATGGGAGAAGTACTCATATGTCAATGGTCTCTTCTTGCAAGCAAGAAAGAATCAGTGTCAACTTTGCCCTTTGAGGTCCCTGGTAGGTTTAAGCTTTACTAACCTGTTTTTAAGCCCCCTCGACCCCCTCACAAAATGCATGCACACATATAGAAACATGCCCCTCCAGCATTATTGTATTAAATGACAGGCATAACACAATTTACCAGGTCTAAATGACATATGCTCACCTCCACACTCTCATTCACTTCAATTCCTCCATCGTTGTCGTCGTCTAGCTGCTTGTGAATGTGGCGAAGCGCATCTAAACTGAAGCGGTCCGCTTCGTTCATACATGGAGGGATGACTGTCAAACACGGGTCTGCAGGAAAAAAAATACACAATTAACCTTTGTACATAATTAAACTCGGCATTAAACTTCTGCTTTTCTACACAGCTCATTCCAAGTTTATTGCACACCCAGACAGACATGACGATGTTCATGCCTATGTAAACAAGACTGTCGACTGTTGATCGCTAAATAATAATATTACTCCTCAAGTTTTTATCGAACTGTCTGTACGTGTGAGCATGTGCATGTCTGGGCATCTGTAGGGCTCTGTTTACAATGGTGTGCTTTCACTGGTCTTGACACGCTTATTAGGTTGCAGACTGTTGATATAGCAAATGGTGCTGGTATTCGGTTGGATCACATCCTGGCTTTTATTGAAGAGAAGGTGTGTGAAGGAAGATGAATATATCCTGTTTTAACAAACTATTACTGGGAACGAGCCCTGATTGGATGAAACAGCACACATCACTGAAAAGCCCAATCATATTTTCCAAGAGACAGACAGATTAAACAGAACAATAATATTTAAATATATGATATTCTTCCTAAAATATAAAGGCATCTATATATTTGATAGTATAAAGACCAATGTATCCTATATGAGTAAAGTATGATATGCAAAAAAAAGCAAAAGCTAAAGACAAAGCAAATAATTAAATATCATCTAAAAAAATATAAAAAAATATTTATTCTACTAACTATTGCATCAAGGTTAGTGTACTGACTGAAATATTGTAATCTGTAAAGTTATTTGTAATTTGGACAGAGCAATTCATTCCCTTGTGAAAAAACAACAACATTTTATTTATTTTTTAAAGAGTACTTACTTTGGAAATAAGGAAATTGCTAAAGTGCAAAATTAATTTAATGTTTTGTCACTTAAAGGTGCATTATGCAACATTTCATGTTAAAAATGCCTGTTTTTCTAACCTATACATGCTTAAACAATTGCCTGATGGGCTGAATAGCCCTTCTCTGATCACTGTGATTGCCTCTATAATCATGTACAGTAAAATAAATGAGACACTCGCCTAACTATGTCTGGCAGGTTTGTGTATTTGCTACCATTCTCCGTATCAGCGAAGACAACGCGAGCAACACAACTTTAATCAACTTTCGACAAAATTAGAAGATGAATTCAAAGAGACCAGCTTGTAGTTCATTCCAAACCCCAATGCAAACTCCACGTAAGACAAAGACAATACAACTTTTGTCTAGTGCCAGGCGTCGGAATAAGACGAGAGTCAACATCGGGAAGGCTTTCAACAAATGGAGAGATCTCCGATCTGCTCTAGGGCTCAAACGGATCCTATACAAAGTAATAACTTATATTGTTCATGAACGTGTTTCCATAATTATATAATGATAAGTGGATACAGTAAGCACATAAAACAGTTCAACATGAAGATAGATAGAAACAAAAAACAAAGTTTTCTACTACCCCGTTTTCCCTCACACACACATAATAAGTGTGTAATTTACTCAAATGCCTTTCCTTTCATATATTTACAATGAGTTGCAGATTTATAACTATTATCTCTGAAGACATACACTGTTACAAAAGATTTGTGTGGCTCGTGAACAGTCGAAAGATGAACAGCTTGTGCAAGCGTGCGTGTGCATGTGGTCCGTGAGTGTGCACACCTCTGGTTGCAGTTTCACTTGTCGCCAGAGTGGGCGTAGTTCTGTGAAAACTCAGATACTTGCACCTTTGAAGGGATAGTTCACCCAAAAATGAAAATTCTGTCATCATTTCCTCACCCTCAAGTTGTTCCTAACCTGTATGAGTTTCTTTCTTCTGTTGAATACAAAGAAGATAAAGAAGACACAGAAAGATATGTTAAAGAATGTCAGTAGCCAAACATTTGATGGGCCCCATTGACTTCCATATTGTGGGAAAATACTATGGAAGTCAATGGAGCTCATCAACTGTTAGGTTACTAACTTTGTTTGTGTTTAACAAAAGAAAGAATCTCATGCAGATTTGGAACAACTTGAGGGTAAGTAAATTATGACAGAATCTTAATTTTTGTTCTAAGATTCAGCGTTTTGTGACGTAGAATTGAGCAAGGGGTTTGAATGACAGTGTGGTTGTGGCATAGACCCCGCCCTCGGTGATCTGTACACCATCCTCCATTGTTTCAACAACACCCGGCAATGTCTCCTCGAATCATAAGTGTTCTGTTGTGGGATGGGATGTAATAATGACATACATAGTAGTTTTCACTTATTTCCGACATCAGAGCCACTGAAAACACAGTGGATGTATTGTATTTTGGAAGTTTAAGTGGCGCCTTTCCTTCGTAAATAAGTTTATGTTGAGCGAATCATTTTCTGATTGATTGTTTTGTGAACGAGGGTCAATTCAAAGCTGGTCTTGCTTCAAAGTTAATTCTCAACTGTGGATCGGCATCTACTGTTTGCCTCCAGTAAGTGTATTTTATGATTTTTGAGCAAATAGTAATTTCAGTCGATGTCAGCCAATTCAAAAACAAATGCGTCTAAAGTTGTCGTTGTCGTAGGATGTCTGAGTATATAATTTAAACCTTGTTTGTACAGTATAGTGTGTAACCACACGTTAATAAATATACATATTTTTAATAATATCGTATTAAAAACTGCATATGTTTTCTTGTTCTGTAAGTTAGCCATCTCACATTTGCCACAGAAGCACCTGTATGACAAGTAAACATGATGCAACAGGTTCCTCACATAAATGTAATTTCACTTGTACGTAGCAAAGTTTATCACAGTATGTGTATGTCGTTTCGAAGAAATTGCGCCAATGTTAGTGTTTGTGTGTGTCTGTGTGTGTGTGTGTTGCACATCCATAATTTCAAAGGGGACGTGATTAAAACTCTACAAGTACATAAATGTATCAAATAACCATACCGAGATGTACTGGTCCATTCTCATTTGTGTTTATTCTACTGGAGTCTCTTGGTCATCTGGGTCTGATCAGAGACTATTTATATATTTCCGATTCAAACATGTACAGCTAAATGACATACAAAACAGCAGGTCTCCCACTCTCCCACCCCACATTCTGGTGCGTTTCCCGAAAGCATTGTTAGCCAACTATGGTTCGCAAGTTCCGTCGTTATCAGCATAGTTCAACGAGTCAGTGTTCCCCTGAAACCATCGTTCCAACGAACATTCAAAAACAGCATCGCAAATTTGTGTGGTTTGAACGACAGCTCTCGACCTGTGGTTAGAGGCATCGTTTCTATATTGCATCACATTTGGAGGTAATAAATACTTATCTTGAGCAAAATAAGCAAGCTGACATTTAGTACAACCGGTGTCTTTTATTTAGAATACATACAAATGTAATTTACGTCTTTTAGTTTGTCAAAAGATTTAAAGTAACGTGTTTGAAGAGTGCGCATGTGCGAATGTGTGCGCTATGTAAGAACGAGCCAAATATTGAGTCTGGTAATGAAGCAAAATAACTGAGAACAATTAGAAATAGTCCTCAGATTACATATTAGTAACAAATCTAGCGCTAATTGGATATCAAACAGTTTCATTAAAAGCAGTTATTATTCCACCATGTGCTAAAACTCAACGTGGTTGAACGCAATACTTTGCGACAATGGGTTTCGGAAACAGTTCGTGACAGAGCTTGTTGATTTCTACAACAATGCATCGTACGATGGTAGTGAAGCAGCAAACTACATCGTTGTATGGGAAACGCACCCTGCTTAGACCGACTGCCATAGATATGCAAGTGACGCCCTCATCCAAAGGCAGGGCGGGAATATGCAGCTCATTTACATTCAAGGTGATGCATACCAAAACAACTCTTTTTAAAACAGGCCCCAAAAATGACATTTTTAAATGGTTATAATAAATTAACTGTGGGGTATTTTGTGCTGAAACTTCACAAATACATTCTGGGGACACCCGAGACCATTATATTACATCTTGTAAAAAGGGGCATAATAGGTGGCCTTTAAATGCAATTTTAAGACTGCTATTAACACACTTAAGTAGGATGAGTACATCTTTATATGTAAGGTGACGAAGCAAATTGAACCCTTCTCAATATTATTCAAAATGCAAAATGCTGCTAAACAAAATTAAACAAAAGAAGGTATTCTCTTAGTATTTGCATTATGCCTTGCATGTGTTCCCCCATCGGATTGCATAATCATATTTGTGTGCCAAATGTCCCTGTCCACACTCATTTCCATGTGTGTTCTTTTGCATAGAACTCACTTGTGCGGATGGCTGACATCACAGGAACACTGTGACAACATGTATAACAATTCAAAATACTGTTTGTCAAACAGTAGGCTCCAAACTTTGAAAATGTGGGGTTTTGTTTGATTAAAACATGAAAAAATTAAAACTGTTATGTTATGTTATACTGTAAATAAATGAGAAATATTTGTATGTTGAGTAAATTAGTGACCTATATCAGGTGAGTATTTGTGCAGACATATTTTTGCTTCCATTCCAAGCTCGAAATGTTATTTGGAGAACATGGTAATCAAATTGGACTCAAAAGTTTATACAGTTTGAGTGCCGCTGTTATTAAATGTTCTGAAATGTTTACTCTTCAGAACAATTGTTAAGTTATTCATGTGTAATGACAAATTGTATTAAATTAACAAAGGATTCAAAATAGGAACATTTCAAATAGTAGTGTCCTACTTTTGGAGTTGACTGTACATATCATATAAAGTTTTAAATGTTTAGATTAGCAAAGAAAACAAAAAAAGACTGCTGATGATGTGCAGGTCACTTTTCATTCATGTGACATTGCTGAACTTACTAACAAACCTCAACTAATACGTAGAGGATGTGGCGGGAAGTGACACGGTGAGGGGGGGGGATAAATAAAACCATGTAACAAAAATAGTTCTGAAGAACAAAATGAGTGAAATTAGGACACGCAAAGCTATAAAATAGATTTTTGTTTCCAGTTGTCAGGAAGTGGTTTATCTAAATGACAAAGAACAGTATGGGCCTCCATGAGAAATACACACACACATACACAAACTTTTGAAATGACAGAAGCATGAGGCACAAGTTACAGATAAAAGATAAACCGCCACTTGCTAAAACTTCCTTTCCATGATATGAAGGTAAGGGAAACTGAAAGTCTTCAAAAAAATCTTCAAAAGACACTTTTAACTTAAGCTATGAATGACATGCCACAGATCCCCGTCTGATCAATTATTCTTCAGGCTATTTTTAATGGTGAAGGAAATAGTTGCAGCCCTGAACTGAAAAATTACAAAAAATAAAAGTTAGTATAGATACCCATTCAAGAGCGACAAAAAGATGCACAAATATCCATTCAAGAGTGACAAATCATACCTGCAAACTCCTCAGCGAAAAAGGTGACAGTGGGCCGGGGGCGGGCATATATAAGCCATTTTTATAAATGTCTTAAGCCTTGTATGTTTTAAATACGTTTTATTAATAAAGGCATAAAACCAGTTTATTTATAGTGCACTGATAGTAGTTTCATATAATTAGTTCATTAATTAAACTAATAAAAAGACAAAAAGATTTTGAGATATGTTTGGTAATTTTACCTGAATTTATTTAAAGTTAATTTGCTATATTTCAGATCAATATATTTGTTTTCCTTCATTTTAATTAACCCTAACTGTATTCTCATCAGAATTATCAATAATTCCATATAAAATAATACTACAGACACTTGAAAATAAACAGATTAGTGCTCTGTTTTGAGGACAAGAAAACCAATGTAACTCTGTAACGGCCACTTAGTGTTCAGTAGTGTTCATGACATGTTGATATGCCTTTAAGATGACTTCTTCTATGGCGTTCGTTATTGTACGCGTGATGTTGTTATGTGAGCGCGCCGCGCGCACGCTCTCAGTGAGAGAATGCTTGCGCAAAGAGGAAGATGACGATCTATCGCGGGTTGTTTTATAATGCGTTTACTCCCACTTTGATTTGTAGCGTTTTACAGAGTGTTTTCTTCAACCTGTTAACAACCGCGCTTTCGACATGTATGTGAACAGTGTGCTTAACTGAAAGAAAGCAACTATAAAAGGACTCGTGGAACTACCTGTTCGTTTGCACTGTCTTTCCTATTCTTCATCTGGGGCAGACGTTACAACACACGTCACGGACTGTTTCAAACTGGAGTTGCTGGATACATATGTTTTGCTCTTGAAACTGTGTTTTGAACTGCAAGTATAGGCCTACACAAATATAAGTAAACGCTCTGCAGACTTTAAACGTTGTCCTGTATGAACAAAATGATGGATGTTTTTTATGTCTCCACTGTTCGATCGCGCCCTTGTCTCTGCACACCTACCCCCCTCCACCCCCAATAAAAAACTCTCCGGTTCTCGTACGTGATTCAGTCGCAAACTGACCCGTCTGACCATGAAGAAACTGCGTTTCGTCGAAAGCCAGACAAGTTCCCGTAGGTATGCAAATAGATACATAAATATATATTTCATAATATAAATCTAAATTTCTAATGCAGTGTATAGATTTCAAATTCTGGGTCCCTTGGATAGGTCACAAGACTTTAAAAATAGGTCATTAGAATGAAAATAATTCATAAATAAGTACATTTAATTTTATTTTATTTTAAAATTGTATATATATACATGTATATATATATATAACTTAATAAAATGATACATTTTAAATATTTGATTGATTAAATAATTAAATAATATTCATGCTGCTTATACACTCAAAATTGACAGAAATTGTATCTTTAGGGGTACAAGCTAAGGCTGGGTTTAAAAAAATATAAACTTGCATAAAGCTTGTCGCAAAGCCCTGCAAAAGTAGCTTAATGATTATGAATGTGTCGGAAAAAAATAGCAAGGACGCATTATAATTGTTTATTAATAAACTAGCATTTTCTGAGTCAGTGTTGGCTGAAAAGAGGAAGTTGATGACTCATATCCTTGCAGTATAGTGAGCCTATTGAGAGAAATGCACCTTTCATTTGGATTACATAATCAGAGAGTATTTGTTTTCGATTCGAGTTGGTTCATTTTAAAGTTAGACATTTCAAGCTTTCTATATGCCTATTTTCATGTCTGCGAGAGGCAGCCTATACGCTGAGTTTTGGTTAATTTGTGACAAGTTCCAGTCCAGGATTACTAAAAATGTATAGGTATACGGAGTTTGATCAGGGTTGGAACTGAATGAGTTCTCAAGGGCCGAGTTGCCCAGCCCTGCTCTTTAAGGTAAATTTTTTGCATATTTTATCAGACAGTGTATGCATCTCCCTAGATAATGATAGGGCTAAATGTAAAATTAATTTGCATTTAGTTCAGAACATAATCACACAACATTGACAGCCGTTTTCAGCAACCAAGTTATGCTATTCTTTTAATCTAATTGGTAATTATAGAATTGCAAGAGTAGCCTACTGTAAAAGATCTGATATGTGCCTGCGAACACTGGATTACTGTTGGATGTCTTGCTTGAACAGAAGCAGACACACGGCTTCTCACTTCCATCGGCTTTCAAAGAAGTATGTCGGATTGGGGACAATGCGAGTAGAATTGAATGTGATATGAGCAGCACTCAAAGAGTTTCTGAATGTGGAACCCAAAAGAAAGCTGACAGGCTACTGTGAGACGATCCCTTCTGCCAACACCCACACTGGGCCTCTCTAGAGACCGTACGCTGAGAGGATAAAAGTCCAGTCAAACAAGAAATGCGCCTTTAATATATCACATTGCTGCAAACATTACCTCAAAGAGAGAAACAGGAACGTCTTATGTGGCTTTCCCAGCAAACTCCGCTCTGAGATGCTGTCATGGAACGGGAGCAGTATCATACCAGGAATATCTGTTAGTTTTGGATATCCATTGTTTTCTCATGCTTCTAATATCACAACAATTTAAATGCAATATAAATATAGGCTACATTGCGATATTAAAGTTGAAACCGAAGTAATGACAGTGACAGATCATTTCCATATTTTAAGGAACATCTGAGTGTGAACATCATAATGAGTGAAATGGGCATGGAAATGGTTCAATCCATCATTGATGATTAGATAGAGGCAGATCTAAATGTGAGCTTGAAGTTGACTGTAAGAAAAGGTGGACTTAAATGATTGAGAAAATGAGGTTCAAAACATTTTTGAAAATAAGATTTCCCTTTTGGGAGCTTTATTTTTAAGAGTTTGCTGTAGTTCATGCATACACTTTTCTTTATGCATGGGTGTGAAAAATACATTCACCAAGTCTATGAAATCCCCTTTGCTCCTGTCTTTCTGAACCTCCATAAAAAGGCATATCATTCCTTCACGGATGGGGCACCAATAATGCTCGGCTTATGACATTGCATAAGTGTGTTAAGAATATGTTTTCCCCTCAAAATCTGATCCAGGAGTTCAAACTTCCAGAAAAGGAGACAGAGGTTGTGTGCTATTACAGCAAGAATGTGTGGATTGAAGGTGAAACCAGAAGATCTGAGAGACTAACCACCAAAGCAGAGAGCTCGTTTTAATTACAACAGATACTTATCTGTGACTGTATAAGCAACACTTCACCAGAGTGAAGATCAGTGTTTGAACTAAGAGGAAAGAAGTAGTGCACAGTCATTAGAAGAAGTAGAAACACACATCATTCGCTTGTGTAAGCAGATGATGTGTAGAGATATTAGTCGTACAGGCAGCAACTTAAACATAAAGACTGAGAGACTAAAGATCAGTGATAAGATCAGTCAGTCAGAAGGGGAGGAGGTCCACCCAAGGACCTTCATGACCTAATGGCAAATGGAGAAGTCTGAACCGAAAGTCAAAACGTTAAAAGGGTCATAGCAAGTTCGACTTAGGTAGATCGTTGTTGGATTTTCAAAGATTTTTGTTTCTTTTTTCATCTACAGTATGTTGGCAAGCAACATAATGTTAATGTAGTGACATTTAACCCTTTCACGCGTACGATCACACCGGTGTGATCAGTCTTGGCTGGTCCCTGGAGCGGTACGATCATACCGGTGTGATTAGAACGCTGAGTGCATCACGTGAGCAACTGCTAAATTCAAACTTGCTCTCCCATGTTGGCTGGCGCTGAGCCAAAACAATGATTTTGAGTTTGTAAAATACACAATGATTTCTATGGAAGTGGCAATAATAATCCTTTCAATTATAATAAGACGACACGTTTTATTCATATCAGATACACATTGTGTAAGTAGCTTAACATTTGACCCTATTCTTCTCCCAGTTCACCAGCCACTTACTATCATGTATTTCGTGAGAAGTGGAGGAATTGACGTTGTAAATCCAACAGATCCGATTCTCTGAACTGAAAAAGAAACTAAAATGGTGCCGCCCATTGTGCATACAGCTCAACTAACACGATCGTTATAAAGATGTTTAAACGACAAAACCCATCCACTTGCCCATATTTGACAATCGGAATATAAGTGTTTCACGTTATAGCAAATACATTTATGAATATTTTTAATAAAAAAGGAAATATGACAAAAGCAGATCATCATTCCTTCCAACGCATTTCTCATCCCCAAGGCGCCATATTTTGACACTTCTGCAAAAGCGTAAATATACAACGCACAGGGTACCCTTTAGCGCCAAATGAGACGGTTAAGTTTAGGTATGGGGTTGGGGTAGGGTTAGGCCACTAGGAGGCGCCTTCTGCCCGCTTTATTTTTACGTCTCATTTGGCGCTAAAGGGTACCCTGTGCGTTGTATATTTACGCTTTTGCAAAAGCGTTTGTATATGGCGCTTTGGGATGAGAACGGGCTGTTCCTTCCGCGCTCTGTTGTGGTTGTCACGTGACAAGCAATGACACGTAACCATGGAAACATTAAAGTGGCAAGTTCTAAATAACGGTCGCCTTGAAACTCAGTTAGAATATTTTAAACTTACGTGTGAAAGGGTTAAATAAGTACAATCTGCAACAACAGTCTCAAAAAAAATATGCAAGACTCTAAAAACGTATTGTTAGATTTACCACATTCTTACTGTTGAGTTCTGTGTGAATTTAAAATACTGCATTGAGATGGACAATATGAAGTCACTGACCTTATGAGTGTTTACTATATTACAGATGTTTGAAACGCTGGTTTAGGTGTTGCGTGTTAGCGGACATTACTGTCCTAACTTTACAGGTTTCCTGTTTTACAGACAATGCTTAAGCCTAGTCCCAGACTAAAATGCATGTTTGAGCTGTAAAAACTATCTTAAAATATGTCAGTCCCACTGTTTTGTCTCCAAATGCCCACCAAGTTATTTTTGCTTTTTTTTGCTTTTTTTTTCTAAGGCACATTTTTAAAAGCTACTTAAATGTCCTAATTAAACTAAGGCCTACTCCAGCCTTAATCTAAGCCCTGTCTGTGAAACCAGGCCTAAATATACTGCCCAGTGGTTCTCAGTCCTAAAAAGGGGGCAAACAAGCAATAGTATAGATACAAAACATAGTTTGAATAGTTGTCTAAATATAAAAACACATGCCTGGGTAACATTTGTTTACACAAAAAGTATTTGGTTATTGTGATATTTGCATTTATGTTGACCTAAAAACAGCTGTAGTCAAACAGTTCTTTATTATTCTGACTTTTCTCGAAATATCATCATTGTTGATTTAAGATTGTGTGAGTAGGCTACCCTCTCAGGTTCCTGTTAAAGAACTGTGACTTCCTGTTTGTTTGGAACCACTTCCTGCAAACTGTCCTACAGTTTCTCTAAAATGCCACCAACACAAATATGAATTCAGCAGTTATACAGGAAAATATGTCACCTATAGTACAGTATGAGCTTCAAACACAATAAGACCTTAGAAAATCTGCCTACAGTTTCACTCCTTTTTGACTTCCATTTTAGCTTTACAAAAGGCTTAAGTCCAGGAATTTCTAGTCAATTTTCCCACAAGAACATCTGGGCTTTATTTGTCCAATTCGTTGAAGAAATTCTGCCACTTATTCAATGACTTCAACAGCGGTCTGATGGCAAGTCGACATACAATTTCGTGAGATTGAGAAGGTACAGATCATGCAATAGCGTTACAAATGGCTGAAACATTATATTTCAATGTGAATGTGAAAAAAAAAAAGAAAACATTAAGTCCTGGTCCACTTAGCGTTCACATTGGCATTTTAACACTGAACCTAAAGACTACTAGAGTCCGACCGATAAAGGATTTTGAAGGCCGATACCGATACAAATATTTTTGGGTTTTAAAATCCGATATATCAGCCGATATTATTTTTATTTTTTATTTTTTTTAGAAAACGCGAAACAAAACATTAACATATTTCCCTAACATTAGTTATTTGTAATTATTTATGAGTTTTAACTAAAATAATATGATAATGCATTTTAAAAGAA
This sequence comes from Hybognathus amarus, assembly GCA_030378365.1. Lineage (NCBI taxonomy): Eukaryota > Metazoa > Chordata > Actinopteri > Cypriniformes > Leuciscidae > Hybognathus > Hybognathus amarus. Next base: position 25,071 of record JAQIUQ010007279.1, read on the forward strand.
ATGTTCTATTTATTGTCACAACAGAACAGACTGATAATAGTGGCATTAGCTAGCTTTGTGATTAGCTAGTCTATGATGAGCCATAATTTAGCAATGGATAACGTCATAATGCAAATTGTAAAACATACATTTTCAATATAACAGGCCAAGGAGAGATGATACGACTCATTGCTATAACGGTCACGCGCTATTAAAGAAATACTTCAGTCACATTGTCAAAAGTTAAAAGGACAGTCAGTCGACTACACTGTAACAACGAGTAATTATTACTAGCTAATTCCGCTTCACTCTCGGCTTATTTAACAGCAGCAAAACTGGACATGATAGTCACAAATGTTGTCATGCTTATTTGAGTTATGAGAACGGATGGGGATGTTCTTTTAATTGTTATTCAAGCAATGTATGTCTCGTGACCAACTCAATGAGTGTTGCCAACAGGGACAGTGTAGAGTGCCCTCTGGTGGACAAACTATACAACTCCAACACTCAGGACCTGGTTCAAGCGTGTTTTCATCCGTTTTTATTTTATTTTTTAAATATTCATTTATCGGCCATTATAACTGCCGATACCGATATTTTGAAAAATGCCTAATATCGGCCGATAATATCGGTCTGCCGATATATCAGTCTGGCTCTAGACACAACCTGATATAGGTCAGCTTTTTATTGTATATATTTTGCAGCGTAATTTACCATACAGCCAAAACAATGCAGTGTACTGGATAAATAAGGTGGTTGTATGTGCGTAGCCTACATATGATGGTATTTCGACCAGCTGAGAACTCAAAACAACAGCAGGAATCCCTCTGTCATTTGTGGTTCTGATGCCTGTACCAAACTGTGATGGGCAACATCACGACTATGATGAGAAAAAAACAGGTATGCTTCAGCATTATGTCCTTTTAGGTTCACATCTTCTGACATCATGTCCCATTTTGGGTTTGACTACTTGTCTTTGGTCAGTGTTGTGTTCATATTTCATTTGAGTTCACCAGAGTCAATTTAGAAGCTGACCGATGCCCTTACTTTCAGTGGCGTCAGTCCTCTTGTTTGGTGCGCACCAGCGCATGGATGGCAGAATTTCGCGTATTAAAATGAAACTCACTAACAGGGTAATCGCACCAGAGTTCGTTTTAATTGAACCAAACATGCCAAGTGTGAACACACCTTAAATCCCCTTTCACACAAAGCAATGATCCTAGAAAATTCAAGCGCGTTCATGTTAAACGTTTCAGATCACTCTGCCACCACCGCTAGTCAGCAAGTAGCCTACATTCGAGTCGCAAGCAGAACACTTATCTCAAACAATATATGTATTTGACTGTTCTTACCTCTGTAAACATAATGTTGACCTCCATGTAGCGGATGACGTGTGCACGTACGAGCGCGCGCTGCGAGCAGAAAGGAAGAGCAGTTCTGTTTTTGGGCCACATGGTGTCAGTCGCGAGTTTAAATTTCAGGAAAACGCATGTAGCCTCTTTAAGGACGAACGTTCGCACATCAACATCTAATGCCGGATCAGCTGCCATGTTGTTCAAAGCAATGCAAACTCTTCCGCTGTTTAACACAAGCGTTTGCGACACCTATACAAGTCACATCCTGATGTCAAGTGTCTTTACGGGATCTTTGCTTTTGCCAATGCGTAGACATCCAACGCACATGGCACACTTTAGCGTCAATTTGAGACGCAGATATAAATGGAGCAGAAGTCGCCTCCTAGTGGTCTAAACCTAACCCTACCCCAGACCTAAACCTACCCATACTCTGTGTTATATTGACGCTGAAGGGTGCCATGTGCGTTGGATGTCTACGCATTGGCAAAAGCGTCAGTATATGACGCCGGATGAGAATGCGTTGGAATGCACGCACAGAATCCAGAAAATCACTGGTAGTGTAAATTAATCAAAATTAAACGATCTCAGGACACATTATTAGTGCGTTTTCCAGAATCTCTGTGTGAAAGGGGCTTGTGTAACCTTCAGTATAGTGTCTATATCTTATATGGATTTAATTTGCAGCATCCAGCATGAAAGTGCTTTTGAGCATAATGGCAGGGCTCGAGACTAACGGCGTCCTATCGTCCTGGGGATGATAGAAAATGTGTTTAGGACGGACAGAAATATTCTCCAGGACGCCTACAGGACGAAAGACTTTTTGTATGCGTGTTCATTTATTACTAGCCTATTAGGCCAATTTACTTGAGAAAATGCCAAAATTAACCGACCAAGCGCTGACTACAACGGAGCGCGTCTTCTCATGATGTAGCTATAGTTACTATCACTGGCCGGCTACTCGCGGAGACTCGTTATGCAGTACATCAAATGGCTTCATGACATCGCAAATGTGTTGCGCTGGTTAAACAACAGATATATTTAATGAATAAAAACTGGACAAAAATGTTAGATAGTGACGATTCGGGTAGAGATCTAGTCAGAACTGATGTCCTGTGTTTGAGGTAAATGCGCACATTTGTAGCCTACTGTAATGTGCTGATCTACCCAGCCGCACGCGAGTTGGCATGCACTGCATGTCTCGTAAAATGTAAAAAAATGTTAATGTCTGGGAGAATGAGTAAAACTCACTTAAAAGTCTGATTAACACATACACGCGACCGACGCTTGCAACCATAGACAACTACAGCGCGCATCCCTCACGAGTACTGAATTGAGCTCTCTTTCGTGTCTGAATGGACAAAAATAATACTCACAACATTACGTTTAAATGTCCGTTTTTGGAGAGCATTCAAGTAAACTATGCCGGTTATGTCTTAAACATGTATATGTGCATCAGTGCATTTGTATCCGCATGTCATTGGACATGATGCGATGTCTGAAAGTGACAGTAATGCGGTCTGGGTCCTTAATATTCAAGCAACAAAAGAAAAAGAGAAAAGCATTCACTGCTCATTAATAGCTTTAATAAGGATTCATTATAGGCTATTTAATTCATACAAATAACAAGTAGTTAAAAAAAATGCAAATATCTTTCATTGAAAATAAGACTGTTCTACTCTAGGAAAAGTGTTTTTATTTAATTTTAAGATATTTAAGTCACAGTAGTTAAATCTGTATCTGTATTGCATGTTCAAATTTTAAAATCGTTCATATTAACAGGTTAATAGATATATTTTTATTAAATCTGTGTTTTATCTATTTACACATAACTACTTTGAATGAAGCTAAATAAATATAATAATATACATCATAAACACTTTAATGTTGTTTTTATTATGTGACTAACAACTAGATGATAATAAGAAACAACATTTTTATTTTAGGATGGTTGACATTCACTTTAGGACGCTTCAAAATGTTTTTCAGGACGGTTTCAGGACGGAGGTGAAAAAAGTTAGTCTGGAGCCCTGATAATGGTAAATTGAACTTAATGATAAAACCCCACTATAACACAGTATTTCAGCATTTCAACACCTCGCTCACAGTCCAAAAAGATGACATCAAAGCATGATGGATTTAACCTTTGACCACACCTTAGGGACCAGTGGAATAATTAAGCCTTCAGTCTATCCACAATCAATTTGCCGGAGAGAGTTATAGCGGAAGTGTAGCACATGGCAACACAGCTACAGAATGTGTAACTCTAGTGGTTTGTGAAGCCGGATAAGCGGCCCTTGAGAACGCACCTGTTTTGGGTGGGGGGCTGCAGAGCTGGATTACCACTAACCAATGCTGACTCATCTAGCACTTCACCCAACTTTACCCACAGTGGAGAGTAAATCTCAATAAAAGGTGGCTTGATTTAGCATTTCTCACCACTGCTTTCAAAATATATAGCATAGTTGAATATGTATATGTGTGTCTATACACTACCATTTAAAATTTGGATTCTGTAAAATGCATTTGAAACATTAAACATTGAAACATTTGAAAGTCTCTTATGTTCACCAACAATTAAAAAAACAGTAATATTGTGAAATAATTGTTTTCTATTTGAATATATTTTTAAAAATGTGATGGCAAAGCTGAATTTTCAGCGATCATTACATACAGTCTTCGGTGTCACATGATCCTTCAGAAATCATTCTGAAAAGATGATTTGGTGCTCAAAAAAACATTTATCATCAACATTTACAGTTTTGCTGCTTATCATTTTTGCGGAATCAGTGATCCATTTTTTCAGGATTATCTGATGAATAGACGGTTCAAAAGAGCAGCATTTATTTAAAATAGAAATCTAAAAAAAACTGTATTGAGGCGATACTTGATGAAAAGCTGTGAGAGAAGAAAATATCGTGTATTATCAACAAATATTATTTTAGTGCCACTCCTGAAAAACTCAAGGTAAAAGCATAAGAAAACATTTTGAGGAATACTGGGTCTGATAAAAAGAAAGTGATGTCTCAGTCACATACTGTAGAAGTGTTGAGAGCCAGTCATTTGAGTTAGAGATAAAGGAACTGAGAGCGTGCCAATGTGACATATATTTTTCTCGATTGCTTTCTGTGGTTTATGAGCAGGCTGTTTGTTTAGTTACAGAAGTGACCTTTTTTTATAGAACACACCCATTGTAAGCACTCTGTATCTCTCTGTGTTGGTCTTATTTACAGAGACGAGATGTAAGACCTGCAGAGCAACAGTCTCTCAGTCTTTCTCTTTTCTCTCTCTCATCTCTCTTAAACTCTAACTCTCTCTGACCCTGAAGAAAAGGGAAAAGTCCCTGAAATGAGAGGCTGCCCCAATTCCTTTCATCTGAAACATCCCTTCATCTCAAACATTAACAGAATCACTTCAAGCTTTCATAATCATATATGAAAACATGTTTCTAAAAAAAAAAAAAAAAAAAAAAAGTAAATAAATCAATAAATAAATAAGTCAGCAGTTTTGGACATTAAAGCATAGGCATGCACTGTAAAAAAAAAAAATAATAATAATAATATATATATATATATATATATATATATATATATATATATATATTTAAAATAAGTAAATAAAACAAAGATTATTTGAGTAAGTTTTACAAGAAAATAATAAGTCAGTCTTTCAACACTCAAAAAAAAATAACTAGGGAGGTTGTGCACTTTACATAATATATGATCGCTTTGGTCTTGTCAATGGGACAATTTGGCAACTTTTTAAAAAGTAAACTTTACATTCAGAATCTCATTGGCATCCATTTCGGCGTTCTTGCGCTTGTCATCCACTCAAAACATAACGTTACTATTTGGCCGGCTCGCAAGCTAAAACGAGTGTGTGCGGCACAAAACGTCCCGCGCTGCGCTCTGAAACCCATTCATTGTCAATTGCTTGCCCCGCGCGCAGGACGTTTCGTTGCTCCTTCGACCAAAGCGCAAGCGGATCTAGCTAGACCGGAAACAAAACAACAGCACGGCCGCACACACACTCGTTCGGGCTTGCGAGCCGGCTTTGAGTGGATGACGAGCGCGAGACGCTGAAATGGATCAGAACGCATGCCGCGTCCTGTTGCAAAAGTATGTGAAACAACTACAAAAGTTTGCTAGGACAAAAAGATCGTTAATCGCGCGATAAAAAAATTAACGCCGTTAAAATGGGTTTGCGTTAACGCCGTTAATAACGCGTTTAATATATTATATATAGTTTACTTATAATAATTGTGTTTTTTGACTTTACATGTTTTTTTTCTATTAAGGTTTATGTAATTGTGTCTCAACTTGACAGTACAAAATCCTAATGTGTTGTCTAAACACAAACCATTTATGTTAAGTAAAAAAAGTGTGCATCCAGAGGGTGGCAGTATAGTGCGAGCCGACTGCCATTTTGCCCGAACTTAATTTTATTGTGTTCAATCTGCTTAAATCTACAAACAACTAAAGTTTACTTAATCCGTTTGTGTTGGGTTACATGATTGATTTGTGTTGCCTTAACTAAAACTGGGCAGTGCTTTTAGTTCCCAGCATGCTTTGCATATGGTTAAATTAAGAGAGAATAAATGTTAAAATTAAGTGTTATTTTATGGGGTTTTTTTTTTGAGAAATTTAGAAAAGGGGAAGACTTGATGGAGTGTAATAGTGTTTAATGTTAAATTATATTGGAATTATTAAACCATTTAAATTAGAGTGGGTTACCATTGTGGAGAAGAGTGGAGCATTTTGTTTGGCTGTCGACTGATTTCATTATTTTCAATTGCTTTAAATGAAGAAGCATGTAAATCTTAGCATTCAAGATGCTAATATGTGCTTCTGCTAGCAAATAGCTATAGCTAAAGTCTATCAATTTAATTAAATGCCACTGAATCAAATGAAATATAAATGGATGAATGAATATAATAAAATGCCTTTGAATCATGTCAGGAAGCCTTTAAAAATTCACGTTGAGACTATTTAAATTGGGTAATTTAAGATTACATAATTCTATTATGTTGAAGTTACATGAACAAATTATGTTTGTTTAACGTAATCCAGTTATGTGGAACCTGTTGACAAATTAAAATTAATTAAAGCCAACATATCATTTTTTGAAGTGTAATTCAAAATTGTATTTAATTCAAAGTTCTACTTGCCAAAGTTTTACTAGCAAAATAGTTCAAATTGTTTCAACACCATTTTTATTTTCATTGTGACTGTAAAATGTATCTCATGCACCTTGAAAGTTTAACACCATTACATGGTAATTACATTTCCATCCAGTCTTCCAATGAATACACACAGCTATACTCTCTTTGGCTTTTGTGATGCCTGACACTTATATTATTAATAAAGCAACAGATATAATTAAACCGGATACAGAGGTTTAAAAAGTTCTGTTTCACTTGCGGAGCAGTGACAGCTGCGGACAGTGACAGTGGACATTTGAGACATTCTGATGCAGGCAGCTATAAATACAGAAAAGAATGAACAGAGACTAATGTAACATGAGCTTTACATAAGGAGAAATTACACCAAGTAGCTCACTGAAACTATATAATATCTGCTTTTATGGACTGTGTGTGTGTGTGTGTACAGAGATCAAGGGCATATGAAATCTAGAGACCACAGGTGGACTATAAAGTGTCTTTATCATCCTCTGTAGTGGGTCTTAGCACCTTCATGTCATTCCCTTTTTAGCATCATGCCAACGGATGTCACAGCTGAGTGCTTGGCGTGTCTTCAGGCTCCACGATGTGATACCTGTTAAATTGTTCTAAATATATCACAAACCCAAATCATCAGGGTTACAAGCCATTCGGTAATGAATGAGAATTCTACTGAAACTGCAAATCCATTCATGAATTTGAATTCAGTTAGCAAACTTATAATTTGAATTTTAAAGTGTAATTAAAATAAAAAGAATTTTCAAAGAAATTTACCATATGTATGTACCATATGTTTTTTCTTTATTATGATTTGTGATATAGGCTACATATACTGTAACATTCAGGTATTACTACACACAAGTTAAAGGTGCTGTTGATTTTTTTAATTTTTTTTTTTTTTTATTTTTGACTGTACTAAAGCATAAAAATACTGTAATTATCTTAAAAAATACCATAATATTAACATGTTGTTCACATATCTATCCTCAAGTACTTGTTTCTCCCAAAAACAACAATTCCTGAGTGGAATCTCATGAACCAAGTTGTCAAATTTTAAATTCTTGAGTTTTACCCAAACCTGCAAGTCATTAATTTGTTCAGTACATTTTCGTTATACTTTAAAAACTCTGACTGAGACATAGAATCAATGAGAAGTGCAAAGAAAATCTATAAAGAAAGACATGGCTAGGCAGTGAGCCAAATAAACAGAAATAGACATACTTCAGACAGCAGGGTTCCAGACTGCGACCAAATTGGTCGCATATGCGACCATTTTTTGAGAATGTGTGAGTTAAAATTGTATGTTGTCGCATATGTGCGAGTGGACGCTCGCGCAACAGAACACCGTTGTATCAGCTGCTGCAGTCCGTAACTTATTGTAGCATCTCACACGAGGCCAGAGTTCAGTTAACTTGTTTATTCGCCAGAGCACAACGTGCAGGCATTCAGAAACACAGCGGAGTAGAGCAAACAAAAACAGACTGAACTTCCTCAACCCGCGCCCCTCTCCCCAAGCCGCCAACCAACAACGCGCGCCCGGGGTTCCACATGGCTGATTGACAACCACACAGCCATTGAGAGTCGCTACATTATGTTCAAAGTGATCGAGTCGGCTACATCATGAATCCATTTTCCAAACCGTGTGTTTGACTTATCCTGAATCACTATGCTACGCCTATAATAAGTGTTTATATTCGGACCATTTTATCCCGGGCGACGGATGCGGAGTTGCCCAGTGCCTGCGTGACTCGCCATAGACATTAATGGAGAGAAGTAGCTCCTGCTACAGTGTTCTTCCGCAAGACACGTGCGGTTTTATTTATTGACGAACGAAGACGTCACGCGCATCACACACTAGTGAAACGCACCAATTACGAATTCACGAATTAAGCCATATACAAATAAAAATGTCTCACGAAACAGCGTGCTCCTTCGTCTTTTCAGCAGTTAGATGAGAGTAATCGCTCGACTGAGGAAAAAGAAATTATTATAAAATGCAGAAGGTCAGGATCGTGTGAGATTTTTGATTTTTGTTACAATTATAAACTTTGATAATGAAAAATCTGTATTATCTTATAATACTCTAATATTTTAAAATGTAAAGCATACATTTGAATGTTTAATGATTTAAAAGATAGAAAGATGATGCTGATAGAAAGATGACAGACAGACAGACAGACAGAGAACAGACAGACAGACAGACAGACAATGATTCAAATGTAAATAGATTGTATAGAATTCATAGATAGAATTTGATTCAAATGTAAATAGATTGTATAGAATTCAACTGTAAAACGCTTAAAATTACAGATTAAAATTACTGTCCAAAATCCATGAAAATCCTGAAATTTTGCAATGATTATTAATATATTACAGTTGTGTTTATGCTGCAACCCAGAAAGCCTTTGCTAGCTTTGGTCCATTAAAACCACTATTCATCAGCATGCATTGATTAATCCCATGGCATGTAGCAGCAAAAAAAAAAAAAAAAAAGGTGCGACCAAATCATATGCTGGTGCGACCAACTGAGAAAGTTGGTAGCACCAGTGCAACCAGTAGAAAAGTTAGTCTGGAGCCCTGGAGGAGGAAGTATGCATTAGTGTTTATTTTGCTCACAACCTGTACGTGTCTTCATTAAAGTTTGTTATTTTTGCACTTTCAGCAATTTTCTTGTCTCTTCCACAACAAACTGGGTCATTTCACTAAAGTGTATTTACACCAGTATCCTGAAATGCACCCATCACATTGTGAAAACAGCTAGTCACACCAGACTAGAAATGACAAGAAAACAACAAAGCCGTATCACAAAGAACTCCTTCAGTTCCTCTGGGAAAGGCACAAACAAGCTGCACAGTCCAGCTCAATACAGTGACCTACATTTCCATCGGGGACAATTTTCTGCATGATCTGAGATACCAGTTGGACGATGCAAGGCTTCAGAGAATAGTTTCTGTTAAATTAAAACATTACTCCAGCCATTTCATTCGTAAAAGAGGCCACTTTGACGTTAGATAGAGCGCAACAGTGTCTGGGGTCCTATCAAAGACACATGAGAATATGTGATATTACAGTATGCGTATCTTAACTGCTTTATTCAACATACATCTAGAGATTGTATTATTCATGTTTGCAAAGGAAAAAATTACCATTGCTCATTTGGATTTTTATTTAAACAGACCTCTTAAGTATTAAAATTCGAACAACTTATCAGACAATAGAACAAATTAAATAGACTTACATTGTTATACTTATGGACAAGAATATTATATGAGTTCCTGAATAAAAACCTTATTTTCAATTGAATCACAGTCATATTAGCCTGGAGCACATACTACATAGTAGTATGTACATATGTTTGTGACTGTGTACTAATGCAGAACCCTCAGGAATTGACTTAATTACCCCAAGAGGAATAGTGTCTAGGTCATACTGTTGTGATGACAGTATATATCAGACATGCAAGATATTCTCAAACTGTTACTGAGCAACCAAAGGAATTGATGGCATCTAGTGTTCCATCTGAGCAGCCGTATGTGAATGTGTTCCACCAGATCGGAAAGCATGAGCAAACCCTTAATAAAAACTGTCAGGGCAGTCTAGATTATGACATCTAGTTCTGGCACCCAAGTTTAGACAGCGATCAGTTAAGCTTGAAAAATGTGAACACATAGCGGGCCTCATGTTGTTTCAAACCATAGACTGTAAAAAAAGATGGACGACGCCCCTTCGCTCTTTTCTATCAGAGAGACCTGAAGCCGCCAGTGTCTCGATATGACGCTGACATCCTGGGACCTGAGTCTGCGCACTTGCGTGTTTCGGGACCAGACATGCGCAGTCGTGAGCAGGAAGTAAAGCCGTGAAATCAAGGCCGCGCCCTCATTCGCGCTGAATCAAACGCAAGCACACGCCCCGCACTTTCATTAAGTGGCCTCTGGCTGCTTCGTTCTTCTCCAGTGATGTCTGCTGATTGCAGAACCTCGTTAAAATAAGGTAAATACAACTACTAGCCACATAGTCAACATTATGAAAAAAGTCCGCTGGTGCTTCAGTGACTACCTCGCTCAGAGAACCTGTCAATCACAGCTCTCAATCATGACGTCAGAGCACCGTTTTTATCATCACATAACTAACAAAAAAACAAACTTATTTTAAAAACGAACACTTGAAATTACATCAACGTGATAGAAACTACAGTAAATGACACAAACTATCTTTGGAAAAAGGATATGTGAAGTGTAATTTAATTGTTTAGTTGGTCTCGCGTCCCATTGAATAACATGGGGAGGCGGGGTTTATGACCTATACTAGGACCGGCCACAGGGGGGCGATCGAGACGTTTTGGCTTCACTTTTGAGGGCTTGTGCGGCACGCTTGTTTCAAACCTATATGGCTTTCTTCTGTGGAACCTAAAAAGGATGACCAGCCGTTAAACCAGTACGCAACCAGAAATCGGAAATCGCTATTATCACAAACGAGAGCATGTGAGCGGAGCGGAAATATTTCCTCCGAACGAGAGAGCGCCTTTCTGAAAATTCAACTCTGCTTGCTCTTTTTGATTTGCTGGTTCAAGAATTGAAAATTTTTTTATTATTACTGGCTTGTGTAATATTCTGAGATAACATTTCACTGTTGTTATTCCGCTTGAGGAATACTGAATCTGTTTTTGTGCAAGTGATTTGAGTAAATGCATGCTTACATTTAGTCTAAGACAGTGCAAACACAACCTCTGTACTTTACTCCCGATTTCTCTCAACATTGGGAGAGGTGTCAGTCAGTAAATGGGAAAACCAAGTAACTTGTGTTACCTATTTAAAAGTAACCCAGATAATTTGTTGTAAATATAAAAGTAATGTGTTACTTTGTTAAAAAAAGTAATCTGATATGCGTAACACAGGTTACTGGTCCTTTTAATAAGACCAAGATAAAGAGTTTAACAGACAAATTAATGGAAATGTAAAGGAACAAGTGTATACAGCGGTGCTGCTGCTATTACTGAGTGACTCTGCTACTTTGCGATGGACACAAAGATGAGTAGTGACAGCTAAACTCAAGCATCTAAAACATTTAAGTCAGCATGAAAATAAATTGTGGCTGACTTTTATGTGTGATATATTGCTGGGTGAACCAGCTTATTGAAGGTTAAATTGGAAATATCCATAGGAAATTGATTGGGTTGTGCATATTATTTATATTAAACACTGCAACATTCCATACAAAAATAAAAATAGAAAAACAACAAACGTTCTAGTCTGAACAACAAGAACAGAAAATTATCTACTTTTTATAACATGTAAATCAAGTGCATGATATGTAGCAAACACTGACATAATTAATATTTTCTTATTAATTTCTTATTTTTTCTACAGTAAATTTCATTTATATTTTACAACAATTAAAATGTATGATTTTAAAGGCAATCTCTTTTATAAACACTTTTTGTTATACTGGTTGAACTCTCTTCCCATCCTGATAGCAATCAATTATAGAAGTATAATCTAAATGTTAAAACATATACGGTACATAGACTCACCCAAAGGATTATTAGGAACACCATCCTAATACTGTGTTTGACCTAGAGGTTCAGACCGATATGTTTTTTTTTTTCACGCTCGATCTTTTGTAATCCGGAGTCCGTCTGATGGCCGATTAATGCTGCCGATTTATTTTGGCCCATATTTGCAATTATCTTAATTGATGATAATTACTGATAATTACTTGGAAAAAAAATATAATTACTTAACATAGACAAACTTTCTCAACAAAAACATTTTATCCACTCAAAAAATGTCCTGAAACATGTATTTTTGGTTTGTAGTTTTTATATACATATAAGATTTATTATATTTAATTTATTTTAACTTCTAACAACGCACCACAATGCACCGTCCATCTGTTATTCTTCGGACAACGGCATCCCGCTGTTGGACCTTTTAGGCTCAATCCCAATTCACCCTTGCCCCTTTCCCTTTGACCCTACCCCTCCGTTTTGCGCATTCACGTCTAGGAGTAGGGTGTCCCGATTCTTGTTGAGATCGAGGGGTACGCCGAAGGGGTAGGCTACATAGCCCTCGAAAACGGAGATTTTTCAGAGGAGCATTTCAAACGGAGGGCTGAGAGAAAGTTCATCGGAATGCATCGTAAATCACTGGCGAGATGGCTTCGTAAAATGGATAAGCATTTAAATTTAGCGCCAGATGATTCCGTCACGCAATATTTTTACTCTTATAATAACACCATAGTTGTTTAAATTAAGAAATGGTATAATAAATAACCTTTCCGATCAGAAAAGACATACATTTCCGAGGAAGGGATCATCATGTTTATTCAAAGTTAAGAGCAGCTGCTTGATTGTCAGTTGTTGTCATGGAGAAATCCTGTAAAAACTCTGTAACGGCAGAGCTATCGACGACGACTGATGACGTATCGGGTTCATAAAGGTTGTTCAAATTCGTAGGGAATATTTCAACCCCTTGGCCCTTATAACTCCGTTTTAAGGGCCAAGGGTACACTCGAAAACAAGGGGTAGGGCCAAGGGGTGAATTGGGATTTAGCCTTACTTCTACAGTGAAAATACAGTCACACTTTACACTGTTTGGCCAGCATTTTAACCATGTTTAATCCAGCTACTAACTAACGGTCAGTGTTGTGCCTGAACGTGTTCAATAAACGATAGTTCATGGCTGGAAAATGACTCTAGTGGCAGTGTGTGCCAAACACGTGTTCCACGACAACACTAGGCTGTCCACAGATGCGCCTACCTTATAATCGTTCTTGATATACTTAGATATTGGCCGAAGCCAATTAACAGAAAAAATGCCAAAAATCGTCCGAGTCAGTCTACCTCTAGTTTGACCCAATTCGCCTTCAGAACTGCTTTAATTCTACGTGGCATTGACTCAACAAAGAGCTGATGCATTCTTTAGAAATGTTGGCCCATATTGATAGGATATCATCTTGCAGTTGATGGACATTTGTGGGATGCACATCCAGGGCACAAAGCTCCACCACATCCCAAAGATGCTCTATTGGGGTGAGATCTGGTGACTGTGGGTGCCATTTTAGTACAGTGAACTCATTGTCATGTTCAAGAAACCAATTTGAAATGATTCAAGCTTTGTGACATGGTGTATTATCCTGCTGGAAGTAGCCATCAGAGGATGGGTACATGGAGGCCATAAAGGGATGGACATGGTCAGAAACAATGCTCAGGTAGGCTGTGGCATTTAAATGATGCCCAATTGGCGCTAAGGGGCCATGTTGTGGCTTCAGCAAATGTGCTTTGCTGCATACCTCGGTTGTAACAAAATGGTTATTTCAGTCAAAGTTGCTTTTCTATCAGCTCTGAATCATTCTCCTCTGACCTCTAGCATCAGCAAGTCATTTTCACCCAGAGGACTGCCACATACCGGATGTTTTTTTTTCCATTTCCTCACCATTCTTTGTAAATCCTAGAAATAGTTGTGCGTGAAAATCCCAGTAACTGAGCAGATTGTGAATACTCAGGACCGGCCTGTCTGGCACTAACAACCATGCCACGCTCAAAATTGCTTAAATCACCTTTCTTTCCCATTCTGACATTCAGTTTGGAGCTCAGGAGATTGTCTTGACCAGGACCACACCCCTAAATGCATTCAAGCACCTGCCATGTGATTGGTTGAATAGATAATTGCATTAATGAGATATTGAACAGGTGTTCCTAAAAATCCTTTGGGGGAATGTATATATCTTTTGTGAAAGTTTTAGGATCAATGCATTTGGTCTGAACCAAAACAATGACCTTATGCTGCGCTCACGCCATGTTGTAACCGTAATTGTAAGATGGCAAACCGTGACGTTCACGTCCTCAGACTTTTTTTGGATTTAGGCGTTTCTTGTTAACACAATCACCACAATCAACACAATTTAACGTGGTCTCTCGTCTGGTGACACTTTGCAGATGGTCCAACATGTTGTGAAGGAAGTGTGGCTTTTGAGACCCCCTACAGGGAGGGTTGGTTCCCTTTCAAAAGCTACAATTGATCCTGTGCTGATCAGCGCATTGGGAACGTCTTTAACATGTCCAGCTGTGACCAATGTTGGGAAAGGTACTTTAAAAAAGTAATTAGTTATAGTTACTAGTTACTTCTCACAAAAAGTAACTGAGTTAGTAACAGAGTTACATTACTACATAGACTACTTACCTGGAAAAGTAACTATTGCGTTCCTTTAAAGGGGTGATGAACTGAGAAATCAAATTTTCCTTGAGCTTTTGACATCTAAGAGGTCATCATATTATAAGAATATCCTGTAAGTTTCAGAACTAAAAACATCCTTGTTAGACCAATAAAAGCTTTTATTGACACCAGCCTCAACAAACGATTCGTTTTTAAAAGTGTGGAAATATGACGTCAAAGTTGTTAAAACACCACCCCCGCAGAAGATCAACACCTGCTTCAACACGGCTGGTTTAGCCCCGCCCACCGATTCGGCGCATTACACGCATAGCTAAGTAGCCTAACATACATGCCTACCTCGTGATGACAAACCGGATCCAGCTACCGAGCAATACAGATTATTGTGCAGTGCCTGGTTGTGGAAGACAGTCGCTGCATAAGCTTCCTTTGAATTCCAATAGGACTGCATGGATAAACTTTATTTTTAATGACATTCCAGCTGATGAGTGTAAAACATCGTCATCTGTTCGCTTCATTTCACTGAGGATTGTTTTGTAAAAAAGAAAAAAACTGGATTTGCAGACAGATTAATAGTAAAGAACGGTGCTGTGCCGTCTATATTGGATCTGACAGGAATTGTACAACACACGTACTTTTGGTCGAACATGTATGGGCAAATCCGGTTGCCATTTGACAACATTGGATGTGTTCCCCCACGTGCACCGACGGGTGAGTTAAACTCATTATATTATGCAAAACTGTTCTCCACTCACAGCAGTGGGCGTTTATTTCCAAGTCTTCAGTGCGACATGCCCATAAAAAATTTTTCAGGTAGGCTCACAACTTGGGTACAAAATAGCCTATTTCTTATTCATTTTGATGTTTTTGAATGCAAAAACCAAGCGAATGTCATAAATTGACCTCAGACAACAATATAATAAAATTTAAAAAGCCAGTTCATGACCCCTTTAAAAAAAATAGGTTTAAAAAAGTGAAATAGCTTGGATACCCCAATATTAAATATGTTAAATTAATGAAATGCACAGTAAATAAAAAAAAGATTATTATAAAGCATTGTACACTAATTTTAATGTTTGTGGGACAATTTGAGAGAAACCTATTACTTAAATATTAAATTAGTATCATTACTATAGTGGAACACTCGGGATATTTTATTGTCTGTAACGGCAACGGCGTTGTAAGGGAAGAAACAGTAATTAGTGATAACTCGTCCTGAAAAAAATAACACCGTTAGTAATACCGTTTATTTATAATGCCGTCATTCCCATCACTGACTGTGACTATGTATGCAATACGTCAATGAAAATGACCAGGAACTTGTATAGCCTCGGGCGGTGATGTCACTATAAATAGATGAGCCATAGCTACATTGACTGGACTTTTGTCTTCAGACCATATTGTGACATGTGTGTGCTTCTCTAGCTCTCAAAAACTCTGTTTCCTCTGATAGAGGTTAGTTTTTGCTAGGCAGTGTGCAGAAAAATATCTCTTTTTCCTCTACACTCTGTCTGACCAGTGAAAGACAAAAAACGCGATTTACAAAACAAACAGTGTGTGCCTCTGTGTTCAGGTCCTATGGCTGAATCAAGCACACCAATGGTGTGTTTATTTGTTTGGCGAAAGAGCATGATGCCCTTGCGTTTGAGCATGGTGATGTGCGAGCACTGTTAATGTTCACAGTTAAAGTGCTTTGCGGTCGCTTTGCTTATTTCAAAGGTATAGCACCCATAATGCAATTGTGGGGCTTGCGTGTCGATATGGCTTAGGAACAAGAGACGGATGCATCCCTGATTGCTCGCTCTCTCTCCAGATCGCTATGTCCTTCTGCTTGACTACCGAAGCGTGCCTCTGCGCTTCTTCAGCTCGGGCAGAGGACATTGAATCTTGTGCGTTTGTTGTCTCAAAGGGTTCAAACTGCTTGGGTGATCGTTCGTGCAGTGGCCAGCTCACACTGATCACAGCAAAAAGAGTTCCATAAAACACTTAAAGAATGTAAATATATATATTATAAAATCTATAAATATATAATAATAAAATGGGTTACTGCATCCATATTTAGATCTTGAGGCTTGAACCGTTCCGTCAGAATGCTCAAGTTCAAGATGCTAACTATCAAGAAGATTGTGTTGCAAATTTAACATTGCGATTGGTTCTTCACGGTCGATCTTCCAGAGGTTTGCTTTTGGGGCCGAAGCTTACCAATATCGAAGCCCTTCCATACGACCTAGCCATGTTACATAGACGATTAGCTGATACTGGCCCTGTCTCAAGAGTTTGCGCTTCAACACTAAGATCGATCCCTGCACATCTTCTCTCTCTGGGCCAGAGATGCCACATGAAAAAGAGCATTCCTCTCCCACCCAGAGGGTAGCGT
This sequence comes from Hybognathus amarus, assembly GCA_030378365.1. Taxonomy (NCBI): domain Eukaryota; kingdom Metazoa; phylum Chordata; class Actinopteri; order Cypriniformes; family Leuciscidae; genus Hybognathus; species Hybognathus amarus. Next base: position 42,129 of record JAQIUQ010007279.1, read on the forward strand.
GCTTGTGGGTTAAATGGCTCTGTCTCTCGCTCATGTCAAGACCATTTTAAACACCCCAAGCAACATCTGGCTAGATCAGGACATTACATAGATCTCATGGCAGCTGCGTACACTGTGATCCCTCTGGGCCTTTTGCACACGAGACCACTTCAGTTGTGGCTCCAAACCGGGAGATTTCATCTATAAAATCCCCAAAGGCAAATAGGGGCAAGGGTACATGCTTTGTGTCCTTTCTAAAAATCTATGTTTATGGTAAGTCACGTGCTGAACACTTCTTGCACTTTCAGACCCCGGTTCCTTGCCTTGGGTCCTACTCTAGGTGTATCTACTGTAGCCAACGCATAATGCTAACAACAGACACCTCCCTGTCGGATTGGAACCTTCATGCTTGGCCCCGGAAGGGTACCAACTGAGGTGCAGCTGATATCATAGAGACCACTCTCAGTGCTAGAGCTCCCTCCACCAGAGGATGTTCTGACAATAAATGGAGTGTCTTTGAAAGTTGGTCCACATCCAAGGTAATGCAGATCCAGTTAACTTTCAGATTTCTTGCAATGAAAAAATTATCAGCAGGCACATGCTCTGCCACTCTCAGGGTTTATGTGGCCGCTATATTGGCTTGCTTGATGGGTTGCCACTTGAAAAAAATGATCTGCTTGCCCGCTTTGTTTGTGAAGCCTGGCGGCTGATGCCTCCTGTTAAAACCAAGATCCCTTCATTGGACTAAGCTATAGTTTGGTGAACCAGCTTTGGTCAGCGTCTGATCAACTTCTGACTTTTAAGATGTTTTTTTTCTTATGGCTATCACTTCTTTAAAAATAATCTTGCATCCTCATCCTGACTGCCCTCAGGTCCCCTTCTCAACCATATATCCAGTCACTCTTGAGGCCTTCTGCCCTCAGTCACTCTTGAGGCTTAGGAGAGAATTGAAAGGGTTCACAACGCCAAAATACTTTCACACCCATGACTTGACGCCGACTGGAGTGTGTAACATTTCACTTTCATTGCCAGCTCGCTCTGATGGTTCCATCGCTCTTAAAAGTCAGACTCAACAATGTGTGTGAACATAGACAGACTGTGAAACGTAAGTAATGCATGTGAAGTAGAAGACAATAATGAGGTTAGCCCACCCACAGCTTAGGAATAGGTTGTACGCATATGTCGGAGCTGATGCTTAAAATAGACAGACGAACAGACAGGTGGCAAAATAAACACATTAATCGATACTATTGCGAGCAGGACGCAGCCGACGTGAGAGAATGGCACAAGGCCGGTGGTGTGAGTGTTAATGAACGTCACCTGTGAGACGCACCGGTCTCTCAATCTTCAGCGTCATCGCTCCTCTTTTTATACTTCCGCTCCTCTGTGAGAGAAGCGAGACCGGTGCATCTCACGGTGACATTCATTAACACTCACACCACCGGCCTTGCGCCGTTCACACACGTTCAGCCGCGTCCTGCTCGCCACAGTATTCTATTCACATAATGTGTATGCTAAAGCGGTCTTCTTTGCAAACGGCAACATCTCTTAGCACTGCTCCATCTGTTTTCCTGAAGCCAAAATAGTTCCTCACCCATGACTTGGCACCGACTGGAGTGTGCATCAATGCATCAAAACGTCGGCTGTATAATCGATGGATCGATACACATCGATTAATATTTACACCCCTAATAATAACAGGGGTGTAAATCGGTTCAGTCACTTGCTGGCCTAAACGAGATAAGACATGACCAAAGGGGAAAAAGTTTAACTGAAAACTACTCAAGTATGTTTAAACAGTCTTTTGATTATTTTGAAAGACCCTTCATAAATACTGAACCATCACTACTGAATGAGCATGATCCCGCTGTGTCATAACATTATTTCAGCATTTGTGTAAATGCATTCATGATGCCTTTAGATGCAGTTTTTGTGCTGAGAACACAATCTAGAGAATGATAAACATTATATAACATGTACTACATTGCTTTCTTCCTTCCTACTTCAGACATAATATAACATGTACATTGCTTACTTCCTACTACACATTTCTGTAATGATAATACATCTTGTCTAGAGAAGAAAAAGACAAAACAAAGATCATCTGACACATTTTTAAGGCTACATTAAATTACAATTCCCAGACTCAAGCTTCCAGGACAGAGTGTCCCTCAGAGAGGCAGTTTGTTTGTTGAGAAGCTAAACAATCTAAATACCCAAAGGCATTTAATGTGAGAATGGCCACGTTCACAGGAATATCACTGAGGGGGATTTCATCTGCCAACTCAACAAACATACAACAACAGTAGTCGATTTCCAAGGACCTCCTGTGAGATGTATGATCGTTGTACGATAGTGTCACCCTCAGACGCCAAGCTTACGGATCGTTGGCCGAACGTCTGATGCATATGGAACACAAAATTGGAAACACTTCAGAAGTTACAAAGTCTTCATCTAATTGGTTAAATTCAACAGGATTTCCAGGAGATGTGCGAGTTGCATTCTTTAACAGCCCATCTGGAAACAAAGCCGCCGTGAAACCAAATCCCCTTATGGAAGAAGAAAGCCATCGCATTTACAACCGTCGCAATGAGCACTTACAAGGATCAACTAAATGCTGCATTTCAAAAGTATGTGAAGTTTGCATCTCCATTGCCAAAACGTTCTTGAATAAATAAATTATTAGATGCACGCAGGTCTGTTATCATAGGAACATCGACTACATTTCCAAGCATGACGCAAAACAAAACTGTGATTAGTTAGTTGCATCACATGTCAGTCAAATGTCTCCTTCAGGCGGTCCTTGGCCAATGAAAGCTGCGATGGAGTCTGGTTACGTGAGACTATTTGTATGAGGAACTGCGAATGCTAAATGTGAGAACTGTTTTAAGTCTCTTAAAAAAATAATAAGTTAAGATAAAAATCCTTATCTGATTTAGCATTTTTATTTATTTATTTTTTCTTGTTCATGGTGAGAGCCAAGTTTAGTTATTCCAAAATAAAACTAAAGATATTAAAGATATATATATATATCACACCGGTGTGATCAGTCTTGGCTGGTCCCTAGAGTGTACGATCACACCGGTGTGATTAGAACGCTGAGTGCATCACGTGAGCAACTGCTAAACTGCACGTGAGCAACTCAAACTGGCTCTCCTGCGTTGGCTGGCACTGAGCCAGAGACAGACGGACTCAGTGCTGTCGCATACAGTATCACAACTGTTGAGTGTTTTCAAACACATTAATGTTTATTTTAGGTTTCAGACATTTAAATACACATAAGTACTAGCAAAACAATGATTTTGAGTTTGTAAAATACACTCTGATGTCTATGGAAGTGGCAATAATAATCCTTTCAATTATAATAAGACGACACGTTTTATCAGATACACAACCCTATTCTTCTCCCAGTTCACCAGCCACTTACTATCATGTATTTCGTGAGAAGTGGAGGAATTGACGTTGCAAATCCAACAGATCCGATTCTCTGAACTGAAAAAGAAACTAAAATGGCGCCGCCCATTGTGCATACAGCTCAACTAACAAAACCCATCCACTTGCCCATATTTGACAATCGGAATATCAGTGTTTCATGTTATAGCTAATACATTTATGAATATTTTTAATAAAAAAGGAAAATGACAAAAGCAGATCATCATTCCTTCCGCGCTCTGTTGTGGTTGTGCTGTGTCACGTGACAAGCAATGACGCGTCACCATGGAAACGTTAAAGTGGCAAGTTCTAAATAACGGTCGCCTTGAAAAACTTGCACTGGGGGGTCAGTTAGAATATTTTAAACTTACGTGTGAAAGGGTTAAGTAGTGTAGAACATTATATAGAAACTGTTGGAGAAAAACGTCAGGGGTCCCACTCATCATCTAAATCATGCACTAGTGTATACATCATACACTTATACATATATAATATGGAACCAATCCAACTGGTATAGATATTATACCGCAAAGTGATGATGTCACTGATGTCATCATTACATGGTTAGTTGCATAATATGTACTGCTGAAATTTCATGTTGCGCCACATTATCCACATTATATGATCCAAGATGGTCGGATGGTGCATTGTGTTTTGTTTTGTTTTGTTTGTTAACTCAGTGTCTTGTCACGATTTTCGGCATTCTCTAACAAGAGAAGCGCTTCTAAACATCAGGCAAACAATTCCAGCGGATTTATTTCCCACTCTTATGCTCCTAGTGGCAGAAATAATGGACATTCTAGTGAAAGCCGGGTTTGGCTTGGAGCGAACAAAGGAATGTGGGCGGAAAAGGGGAAAACGAGCGGGTGCTCTTGTGCGACTTCGCAGATGCGGGTAACCGTACAGTGCTACCAAGCATTTTTCTCTCAAATGTTCATTCACTATGCAATAAAATGGATGAAATCCAGCTACTGATGGTGAGAAGCAGAGACTTCCTTGCAGCGTCTGTCCTATATTTCTCGGAAACTTGGCTGGGCGATCTAATCCCGGATTCTTCATTACAACGGACCGGCTTTAGGTTGCTGAGAGCGGACCGTGATGTGGCTCTTTCCGGCAAAACGAAGGGTGAAGGTATTTGTTTTTATATTAACAGTGGCTGGTGTGTAGATATCACAGCGATTCTGCAACATTGTTCCCCGGATTTGGAATCATTTTTTATAAACTGCAAACCCTTCTACTCGCCTCGCGAGTTTGCGTCGTTTATTTTGGTCAGTGTTTATATAGCGCCGGCAGCTAATGTTAAAGAAGCCCATCGCTTACTTGTCGATCAGATATTACGAGTGGAGCGAACAAATCCGGATTCTTTAGTTATCATTCTTGGCGACTTTAACAAAGGTAATCTTAGCCATGATCTCCCCAACAATAGACAATTCATCAAATGCCTAACCAGAAAAGATAACATTCTGGATCACTGCTACACTATGGTGAGTGGAGCCTACCACGCAGTTCCTCGTGCAGCACTGGGTCACTCTGACCATGCCATGGTCCACCTGATTCCTGCTTACAGGCAGAAACTAAAACTCTGTAAACCCGCTGTGAGGATATCAAAACAGTGGACCGGTGAGGTCTTAGAGGACCTGCGGGCGTGTTTGGACTTTACTGACTGGGATATGTTCCAGTACACTACCAATAGCCTGGATGAGCACACAGAGGCTGTAACGTCATATATCAGCTTCTGTGAAGACTGCTGTATTCCAACACGCACCAGGGTGCATTTTAACAACGATAAGCCCTGGTTTTCAGGTAAACTCAGAAGGTTGAGGCTGGAGAAAGAGAAAGCATTTAGGAGTGGGGACAGAGATAGACTCAAGGAGTCGAAAAACAGTTTCGGAAAAGCCGTGAAGGAGTCTAAACGACTGTATTCAGAGAGGCTGCAGCACAAGTTCTCTGTTGGCGACTCCGCTTCTGTCTGGAGGGGACTTAGGCGAATTGCCAACTACAAGCCTAGAGCCCCCCACACAACTAATGACTCTCGCTTGACTAACGACCTGAATGAATTTTACTGTAGATTCGACAGGCAATTGGACAGTCCTGTTCTACACCCCTCTCCACCAGGGCTCCCTCCCCACACCACAGCGATGGCTCTCACTATTCAAGAGAGTGAAGTAAACAGACTGTTCAAGAAGCAGAACCCACGAAAATCAGCCGGGCCAGACTCCATCTCTCCAGCCACCCTTAAGCACTGTGCGGACCAGCTGTCTCCTGTGTTCACCACCATCTTTAACACCTCTCTGGAGACATGCCATGTACCAGCTTGTCTTAAGTCCTCCACCATCATCCCTGTGCCCAAAAAGCCAAGGCCTATAGGACATAACGACTACAGACCCGTCACCTTGACCTCGGTGGGTAATAAAGTCCTTTGAGCGTTTGGTGCTGGCCCACCTCAAATCAATCACAGACTCTTTCCTGGATCCCCTGCAGTTTGCCTACAGAGCCAACAGGTCTGTGGACGACGCAATCAACCTACACTTCACCCTCCAGCACCTGGATTTTCCGGCAACCTATGTGAGAATCTTGTTTGTGGACTTTAATAACATCATCCCTGCCCTGCTACAGGACAAGCTCATCAAGCTCAATGTACCATATTCTACCTGTAGGTGGATCACAGACTTTTTGTCTGACAGGAAGCAGTGCGTTAAGCTGGGGTCACTAGTCTCTGACCCCCTGTTTAACAGCACAGGCTCCCCTCAGGGCTGCGTCCTTTCTCCTCTGCTTTTCTCCCTTTACACCAACAGCTGCACCTCTAGTCACCCATCCGTCAAGATCTTGAAGTTTTCTGATGACACTACCCTCATTGGGCTCATCTCTGATGGGGACGAGTCTGACTACAGGTGGGAAGTTGACAACCTGGTGTCCTGGTGCAGTCAGAACAATTTAGAGCTCAATGCTCTAAAGACAGCAGTGGAGATGGTTGTGGACTTTAGAAGGGGCACAGCCCCACCTACCCCAATCAACCTATGCGACTCCCAAGTAAACACTGTTGAGTCCTTCTGTTTCTTGGCCACTATCCTCTCCCAGAACCTAAAGTGGGAACTGAACATCAGCTCCCTCGCCAAGAAGCACTTCAACGGATGTACTTCCTTCGGCAGCTGAAGAAATTCAAGCTCCCGAAGACAATGATGGTGCAATTTTATACAGCTATCATAGAGTCCATTCTCACCTCCTCAATCATCACCTGGTATGCTGCTGCCACAGCCAAGGATAAGAGCAGACTGCAGCGTATCATCCGCACTGGCACTTTGTCATATTTGCACCATTACTTTATTAGGTACCCCATGTGGGCACATTTTTGTGTTATTATAGTATGTACCCTATATGTTGTATGTTATATGTTTGCACCTTCCAGCCAAAGTAAATTCCTTGTATGTACAAACATTCAGGGTGAATAAAACCCCCATTCTGATTCTGATTATCGACCAGGCATAACAAAACTTCCAACCATTATAGATGGATTCTCAAATAGCTTACCTGATCTATCTCAGCTGCTTAATGAACCCAAACAAACAAATGAACTAGAGGAAATGACTATCAGTTTGAGCACCATTTCCTCTAGTACAGAAATTGTTGCACCAATTAGATTAGATTAAAAAAGGGTAAAGAGAAAACTAAAGCACCATGGTACATAACATGTTATCAAGAAAGAAACTTGTAACTTAGAGCGTAAAATGTAAACAAGCTAATTTAGAAGTCTTTAGAATCATGTGGAAATATAGTATGTCACATTATAAAAAGGCTCTAAGCAGCCAGGGCTGAGCATCTCCTCAAACTAAAAGAAAATAAGCAAAAATAATCCAAGGTTTTTATTCAACACCATGGCTAGAGCTAACAAATAAACACAGACATCACCAGAGCAAAATATTCTGTTCTAGTAATGATTTTATGAATTACTTCAAAGAGAAAATAGAAAGCATCAGAAACACAATTGTAAATGTACAATCTTTGTTGGTGTCTTATGATTTTGCCTCAATTATCGACCCCTAAGAGACAACTGAACCCAGGGCTCCAGACTAACTTTTCTACTGGTTGCACTGGTGCTACCAACTTCTCAGTTGGTCGCACCAGCATATGATTTGGTCGCACCTTTTATTTTATTTTTTTGCTGCTACATGCCATGGGATTAATCAATGCATGCTGATGAATAGTGGTTTTAATGGACCAAAGCTAGCAAAGGCTTTCTGGGTTGCAGCATAAACACAACTGTAATATATTAATAATCATTGCAAAATTTCAGGATTTTCATGGATTTTGGACAGTAATTTTATTCTGTAATTTTAAGCGTTTTACAGTTGATTTCTATACAATCTATTTACATTTGAATCAAATTCTATCTATGAATTCTATACAATCTATTTACATTTGAATCATAATCTGTCTGTCTGTCTGTCTGTCTGTCTGTCTGTCTGTCATCATCTTTCTATTAGCATCATCTTTCTATCTTTTAAATCATTAAACATTCAAATGTATGCTTTACATTTTAAAATATTAGAGTATTATAATAAGACAATACAGATTTTTCATTATCAAAGTTTATAATTGTAACAAAAATCAAAATCTCACACGATCCTGACCTTCTGCATTTTTTTATAATTTCCTTTTCCTCAGTTCGAGCGATTACGCTCATCTAACAGCTGAAAAGACGAAGGAGCACGCTGTTTCGTGAGACATTTTCATTTGTATATGGCTTAATTCGTGAATTCGTAATTGGTGCGTTTCACTAGTGTGTGATGCGCGTGACGTCTTCGTTCGTCAATAAATAAAACCGCACGTGTCTTGCGGAAGAACACTTTAGCCGGAGCTACTTCTCTCCAGTAATGTCTATGGCGAGTCACGCAGGCACTGGGCAACTCCGCATCCGAGTCGACCCGGGATAAAATGGTCCGAATATAAACACTTATTATAGGCGTAGCGTAGTGATTCAGGATAAGTCAAAAACACGGTTTGGAAAATGGATTCATGATGTAGCCGACTCGATCACTTTGAACATAATGTAGCGACTGTCAATGGCTGTGTGGTTGTCAATCAGCCATGTGGAACCCCGGGCGCGCGTTGTTGGTTGGCTGCTTGGGGAGAGGGGGCGCGGGTTGAGGAAGTTCATCTGTTTTTGTTTGCTCTACTCAGCTGTGTTTCTGAATGCCTGCACGTTGTGCTCTGGCGAATAAACAAGTTAACTGAACTCGGGCCTCGTGTGAGATGCTACAATAAGTTACGGGCTTCAGCAGTTGCGTTCTGTACAACGGCGTTCTGTTGCGCGTGCGTCCACTCGCACATATGCGACAACATACAATTTTAACTCGCACATTCTCAAAAAATGGTCGCATATGCGACCAATTTGGTCGCAGTCTGGAACCCTGAAACCACTTTATAACTATACAGGAAGAGCTAAATAAACTTTTCATTGCATCTAAACCAACAACATGTTTATTAGATCCAATAACCACTAAACTACTGAAAGAAGTGTTACCTGTAGTGGAAGAGCCTCTTCTCAATATTATTGAGAATATTAATCAATATTAACTCGTCTTTATTTTTAGGTCATGTTCCAAGAATATTCAAGCTGGCAGTAATGGACCCCTTTTGCGCCGACGTCACAGTTACGTCACGGCGCTAGCTGGAGGCAAAACAAAGTGAAAACTGGAGGCGGCCAATACAAAACAACACAGATTTGGCTACATAATAAGGAGCTTAAATTATTAATACTATTATTAAATGTCATCTTGTTGTGTTGTTTGGTTCAAGAATTTATGAAAAATGAATATGCTGTTATTGGAACTTTTATTTCTAAAAATTTTCACATCATTAAAATCGCACTGAAATGTCACTCTTTACATTGTCGGCGTCAGCTCGGCAGAACTGCGGATCATACACACAAGTCTTGTATAGGACCATATAGGCATCTAAAGATTTATATGCCCTCAGTTTCTCTTTACGATCGGTTTCTCGAGGAAGGTGTAGAAGTCAGGCCACTCAACCGAGGTAACGTACGTTAATCCTGTCAGATCATCCATGCATTGAGCGTGTAGGCGGCTACAGGTCGGCCAATCTGGTCCCGTCTGTTAAAGATAACTTTTAGAAATAACAATCGCGGTCCTGGACCCTGAGTGACCTTACACATTAAGATAATATATCGGATTTTCTCCAGTCATTGTTAAAAAACAAGCTAACAATCCTTGCTAACTGAGCGTTAGTGAAGCGGCCAGAGCGATCATTCTGCCTCCATCTAAGCTCCGCCCACAAAAAAAACATCACCATGTTTACCAACTGAAAAGGGGTCTATAAAACCTCTCATTAAGAGAGTAGTATGAAGCTGCAGACTCGGAGACCTGCATCTACAGTCCCCTGCACCCAGAGTCCCGCATTCTCAGACCCCTCGTTTTTCGAGACAGCGCCTCCTATCAAACTGTATCGGATAAACATGTGAAGAACATGTGAAGAACTTAAGCCAAAACGTGAGTAGGCTATCTTCAATTTTATTTAGCGAATCGTCAGTAGCCTACTCGTTTGATTTACTTTTTAATAAAACGAATTTAGCTCAACGATACAACATATGAATAGTCCATTTAATATTTGTAAAGATAGTTTGTAACAAGATTTGAGCCGTTAATGTATGTTTTTTTGCCCTCTTCCCCCGAAAATATTTTGATAGCTATAGCTGTAGGCTATTCCAGGGTAGCCTACACCATACATTGATGGAGTTGCCCCTGCCGAACCCAGCAACATATAATTTTATGATTATGCAAAGCGACTTATAAATGAGTTTTTTTAATGCAACTGAAGACGAAAAGTAAAGTCACGAACAAATTTTTTCTTTACAGCAAGATGATGTTTAGGTGATCATTAAATAAAGTACAGAATTGTTTATTATTGGAGTTTTGTCTATTCTGATTTGTTTTGCTTCACATTCAAAATATCAAAAAACAGATTTTGTAATGTTAGCATGGTAATGTTAATTAGACCATTATAGGTTGAAATGAAAGAAAATTTTGAATTTGAATAAAAAAAAAACATTGTAGCAATCTAATATCACATACTATTTTTCAGAAGATAGTTCAATCTGTAATTGTATCCCTTCCATCAGTAACAATGAGTTTTTTTTGGCACATGCATTAAGCAGAGAACGCAAATATTTATTGGATCATTTATTTGGAGACTGTAATATTGCATATTGTTTTTAATTGCATTTGGATACGCGTGCGCTGTACTCTGTGTGCGGGTGTTATTCGATCTTTCGAACAGCAGGAGCCGCTGTGTTCGAAAAACGAGGGGTCTGAGAATGCGGGACTCTCGGTGGGGGACTGTAGATGCAGGCTCCGAGTCTGCAGCTTCATAATATTGCATTAAGAAACCACAATTAGATCCAAATAACCTAACAAATTACAAACCCATTTCAAATCTTCCATTTATGTCTAAAATAGGGATGGGCATTTTTCAAAAATATTGCATTCGAATATTCGGGCTCATAAAAATCGAATATTCATTTAATTAAATTATGTTTAACGAAAAAGACGTTATTTTTAATTTATTTATTTTATTTTGTTTACGTTTTTGTCACCATTTCTGGACAAGCTTACAATTAGGCAATACACAACAAGCTTACAATAGTAATTTAAGTTTTCTTTTAGTTGAAAACATTAAACAGTAGGCCTATGTGTAAACAAAAAAAATATATTAAAAAAAGCATTATTAAAAGCATGCTCAAGCAGCACGAGCGAAAAAAAACCCTAATAAAGCAGATTGCGTCAGTTATCGTACAGAACAGACACATACACACGAGTCAGCAAATGATTGATTATCGTGTTTATATTGTTTCACGTTTATGTTGAGAAAAACAATAATATCTAACGTTACATGCAGGGGCGCCGCCAGCACTTTATGCTCGAGTGAGAAAAGACGCTGCACTGACAGACGTTTCAGAGACACAAAGAGAACGGTGTTTAACAGCACTTTGCATTTTCTGTTCTTAAACCGGTCTTCCTTAACGAAACTTAAAGGAAGTATGTCTCAAAATCATTTTGCTATTAGACAAGTTAACATATTTGATCACGCAGGGTCCAGCTCCGCTTACCTGCAGTTGTGATGCAATAATGAACAGCTATCTTTCCTCACTCGACTGTTTGGATTTCATGTGATTTCTCATGGTGATGATATCATAACTCAGATTAATTAATTAATTAATTTGATCAAAAGTAATTCCGTTTAGTAAGATCCTTTTCAAGTAACGTTAATTCCAAACTTCGTGAGGCAGACAACAACATTATGTGATGAAATGCAGACAACTTGTTAACACACTCCACAGCGCCATCCAGTGCATTTAATTATAACTGCGAGTTAGTTCTTAGGATTTATCATGGACTCACTGCATTTACGGCCAGCAAAGCAACGTATTCAAAATTCGAATAGTATTTTATTTTTCAAATAATAATTACATATTGAATATTCGAAAATTTGAATATTCGTGCACATCCCTAGTCTAAAATATTAGAAAACGTTGTGTCCGGTCAATTGTGCTCTTTCTTGGAAGAAAATGATATCTTTGAAAAATTTCAGACAGGTTTCAGGCCGCATAGCACAGAAACTGTGCTATAGCTTCTGACCAAGGCTGTATCTCCATACTAGTTCTACTCAATCGTAGCGCTCATTCAATCATAGAATACTCTTGGATCGACTACAAAACTACAGTGTTCAGGGATAGGCATTAAGCTGGTTTAGATCGTACTTATCAGACCATTACCATTTTGTCTGTTTAAAAGGGAAAAATTGAAGATAACTTCAGTAGAATGAAGTGCCTCAAGGATCGATGTTAGGCACTCTGCTATTCTCAATATATACTGCCACTTGGTATTATTATAAGAAAACATGGAATTAATTTCCACGGTTATGCTGATGACACTCAATTATATATTTCATCACGACCAGAAGAAAACACTAACTCATCTAAATTGACAAAGTGTCTTATAGAAATAAAATACTGGATGACGTGTAATTTCCTGCAATTAAATTCAGATAAAACGGAGTATTACTATAAAGTATTACTTTTGGTCCAAAAAACTACCCACAAAACCTCTTACAATACAATTTTAATTTAGAAGAATGTCCTGTTACTTTATCCAATACAGTAAAAGACCTGGGTATTATACTAGACTGCAACTTTTCTTTCAAACATCATATTTCATATGTTACAAGAACAGCCTTTTTCCACCTTAGAAACATTGCCAGGCTACGTAACATGCTATCTGTTTCTGATGCAGAAAAGTTAGTTCCATGCATTTATGACATCGAGACTAGATTACTGTAATGCTTTATTAGCCGGTTGTCCTGCATCCTCAATAAACAAGCTACAGTTATTGACAGCTTATCAAGAAAATATGATCATATAAGACCATCTTATCATCTCTACACTGGTTATTAATTCTGTATCAATTACAAAGTATTACTTTACCTATAAAGCCCTAAATGGTCTAGCACCTGTGCATTTAATGGACCTTCAATCGGCCAACAATCCAACGCGATCTTTAAGATCACTAACTTTGAGGCTTCTGGTCATTCCTAGGATATCTAAGTCCAATAAAAGAGGGAGGGCGTTCTCACGTTTAGCTCCTAAACTCTGGAATAGCCTTCATGTTATTGTTCGAGGCACAGACTCGCTTTCGCAATGTTAAAAAACTAGATTAAAGACGCATCTCTTTAGTCAAGCATTCACGTAATGCTTACCTTTTATACCACTGTTGAATCAGATCGAATGCATTGAGATTATGAACAGCCGCTAGGCTAATTATTTCCCATCTGCTTTTCAGCTGTTATCTCGTAACGCTAGACCCGAGGTAAATAGCGTTCGTCAGATCCAGTGTGTATCCAGCCTCTCACGAAGACTTCAAATACCCTGCGATAAGATGACTAAACACCTGTGAAGAGACGACTTGACGCCGGTGATGTTATGCACTAAATGAATACATGATTACTAACTATTTTATATGTACATTTCTGAATTGCACTTTCTGTATCTGCTTTGAAATAATGTGAAAAGTGCTATACAAATACATTTGAATTGAATTAAATTTTAATTCAAGAGATGACAAATTGCTTAAAATCAGTTGTTTGGTAATCAGTTTTTATAGATTCCAATGCTTCAAGACATGATTTAGACAATTATTATTATTAAAAAAAACTATTTGCAAAGAAATCTCCATGAACTTCTATGGCTGTAACGGTGTTCAAATGTTATGGGTAGGAGGAGGCGGGAACCTACGAACGTTCAATGATTTTAAAGGGGGGGTTGACTGCGATTTCACTTTTTTCATTTTAAATAGTTGTGCACAGTTGCAGCCCTGAAAGTTCAATGTAAGCAGAGATATCGTCTTTTAAAAATCAGGAAGTATAATTGCCTACAGAAACAACTCGATTGGGACTACAGCTGGGTTATGGTACGTCACTAACCCACACATTTGCATCAACCCCTCCCTCTGGAATATGCAGAAAAGGGCATGATCATATTTCAGCAGCTCCTCGTCGAGTGAGTTGTTCACGCAGCTGTCAGGTCTTCTGTGTTCGAACTTCCCACGGACGTTATACTTCGTCAACAATGGATACAATTTATGTTTGATTATGTTCCTGAAAATGACGATCGTAATCTAGCTCTCTGTACTGCATATTTTACGGAAGACAGCTTCCAGAATCTCCACGAGTTCAACACTGGATTCAACAAGAAACTGTTGCTAAACATGAAGCAGATCCAACTTTAAAACAAGAGGCAGCAGTTGTTGGGACACAACCTGTAAGTAGGCTAAGACTTAATCATTTTAAATGTATTTGCAGACATAGCCTTGTGTTTTATTATTTTTCAAATGCCACCGCTGGCTTTATAGGCTACTGGTTATGCTATTTTATGTCAACGACAAACGTGTACAAACATTATGGACCTGAATTTTGTATAAGTACTAATGTTGTAAATGTATTTTTCATGTAAATATGTTTTATGACGTTATTTTCGATTTGATCAAGAATGTAAACTTGCCAAAGCTGTTTGTGTTTAACATTAGTAGCCAGTCAGTTGCTATTGTTGCCAGTCAGATGCTATTGTGTAAAACAAACGTGCATAAAGTTAAAAAATGTAGCAAATTATCATTCAGAAACGTTTAGTAAGAGCCGTGTGTGGTGAGGTTCTGTTTGACTCTCTTCATCGCGGCTTTCTCGGTCTGATTCTGCCTCAAACTGAACTGCAGTTCGACACCATTATTTACATCTGGACCGGAGCTCGCCTTTCCCCGTAAAGGTAATGGGCGTTAACCTTCCGGACAACGTGAGCGACAGTTTAGCCAATCATAACACACCGGGCCAAACTAACCAATCTGAGCACACAGTCTGTTTCTGAGGGAGCGGTTTCATAGAATCAGGAAGTGAACCGCTCGTTCAGGGGACAGAGGAGAGCGCGGCTGACAATAAAAGTGAAGTTAATGAAAAATAAGACTTAAAAAAAAAGAAAAACCACGAATACATGTTATATTGCACCCCATAAACACAATCATGCGAAGAAAAAAAGCAGCCAACCCCCCTTTAATAAATAAATAAACAAATCCAAAAATGAAAGTGAAGCCAGCAGCCCCTCGCGGACAACTGCTGGCCACAGAAAACAAAACACAACATAACAAGGCCTGTTCCTCTCTCCATCTTCACTGTCATCACTCCTTTATGCCTTAGCTCCTTCGTGAGAGACGCGAGACCGGTGCGTCTCAAGGGTGTCACTCATCATCACTCAGGCCACCGGCCTCGCGCCGCTCACATCACTCGGCCTCGTCCTGCTCGCCACAATGGCAATAATAGAGCATTTGCCTCTGCATTGAAAACTGAACCTTAGTCAGGGATGCAGATTTGTTGCAAAAGCTGTTGCCACTAGATTTCCAGATTTAGGCTACGTTCACACTGCAGGGCTTAATGCTCAATTCCGATATTTTTTTAAAATGCGATTTTTTTGCAAGGCCGTTCACATTTCCAATTAAATGTGACCTTTTGTGATCTCCTGTGTGAACGTGAAATGACCCAGAAGTGACCCGCATGCGCAGAAGAGTACTCAAAGGTCAACGACGTCACTTGTTGTTTGCGGAAGTAGCTAAATGGATGTCTTACAGTGGAGCTCGTTTAGCAATATTAAAGTTATTTTCACAACAGAGCCAGCACACTTACAATCTTCTCGTTTTGAGAAGAAAATTAAACAGAGAAACGTGTGTGTGCGGTGCCGCAGCCAGTGGTGGGATACTGATTTGAGTGGCTTAACTTATACAGAATTCATCAGTAACTTCCGAATGACCAGATCCACCTTTGATTATGTTTGTGAGCGCCTCCGATCAACTCTGTCACGGGAAGAGACATGTCTGCGGCGGCCATAACAGTGCAGAAGCGCGTTGGAGTTGGACTGTATTAGCGAGCTACCGGTGCGTGCAATGACGTGCGTGTCGGATATATGTGACCTGGCCGTTCAGATTGAAGTCGTATTTCAAAAGATCGGATCATATCTGGATTTGGACCACATACTCAAGTGGCCTGGGTTGCATTTGAAGAGATCGGATCTGTGTTGTTCAGACTGTCATGAAAAAATCAGATACAGGTCACATGGGGCAAAAAAAAAAAAATCGAGAAAATGTAGGTCGTTTCAGCCTGCAGTGTGAACGTAGCCTTAGATCCATCGGTTTGTGAAATGTTGTGGAACTGATCTTATGTCCAAAAATTGCTGGTGACAAGTTTTTGATCCAGACAGTTTCTTAATTTAGCATTTTTAAGAGGTAAAGTAAGGGATGATTTTGACTGTTACCCTAGTGTCTCAGAGAGAAAGTATGTGAATCTATTGTCTGAAAGGAATGAAGGATGAACTGCATTCACTGGGAGAACCCTTAAGGGATAGCTCTCACACAAAAAGTTATGTCATCATTTACTCAACCTCTACACCGTTCCAAACCTATATAGAACACAACAGAATGTTTTAACAAAGGTCTAAAGCCCCTTTTACATAATGCGTTCGATTCGGGATGCTGGGACAAACAGTTGAGTTGTCCCACCTTATCAGTGGTCCTAAGGGGAGTAAATTATGTCACAATCTTCCTTTTGTGATGAACTATCACTTTAATGACACTGGTTTATGGACTGATTAATACCCTGATTAAACAACAGATAAAAAGCAAACCAACAACAGTCAACATTCATTTTAGACTATCCTAGCATGGCCGTAAGTAACCAGTTCCTCCTCTCATCGTGTAGGACATTCAATAATATGGGACAGACACCAAAAATACACTGATAAACAAATGCATCTAAGCCTCTACGACTAAGTGTATTCAAATGATCTGAAAGATACACAAAAACAATCGACCTTTCACTCGGAGCGCATTTCATGATTGTCATCTGTTGTACAGGAAATTCTGTCATTACTGTGCTTACAATTGGGAGACCTTCACTGAGCAAGTAGCTTAACACATGCCACTCCACAGACACAAGCAGAGTCTACTCAATCACTTATGCGCTCTTTCTTTAATTCTGTGGTGAAATACGTAACAGTTTTATCTTTTTAACACTTATTCTAGCTTGTAAAGCAGCAGATGACCACAGTCCGGATGGGAGTGGGTCGTTGGGTCAACACCAGTGGGGCCAGTTTGACACACAAAGAGGCCAAAGACCAACTCCCAGCACACAAGCACATAAGCACATAAGCACAACGCTGCAGAGGAATCGTCACACGTCTACACATGAGCATGCATACCAACAGCTCAAATTCTCATTTAGCATTTTTAACTGAAATCATATACACACTGACGATCTAAAATAACTTAATTTTAAACATATTAGTAATACAAATTTAAAATAGTCCTTAATGAATTCAACATAAAAAAATGTTTATAGATTCACTGTAAGTTACCATATCATATACAGTACAATTGATACATTTTAAAACCCAATATAGGCTATGTAATTTTACTAGGGGTGTAATGATACACAAAACTGATGGTTCAGGTTTTCCACGGTTTTGACGTCTCGGTTCGGTTTATAAAGCTGAAATGGCTTTTTTTTTTTTTTAAACAGTGGTTTAATGAAAAAAAGGTATTTGTCTTCAAATTAAATTGAAAATTAATTCAGTTACAATTAAACATTTCACAAGGATTAAAAAAAATCTGCTAATGCTGTGAACTATATTGAAGGCTGCACATTACTATAACATTAAATGTTGTAGCCTAGACTTTTAACCTAAATTCAGATGCCATTTATTTTTTAGATATAATAATCAACACACAACACATTGTATGAAAACATGTAAACTGAACATAAGGCATTTTTACATTAACTTGTGTTTTTACTCTAATAATTTACACAGTTGTCATTTTCATGAAGATATTTTAAACATAAATTAAATAATCAAGATATCATTAACAGGTTAAGTAAAATATAATATACAGGTTAACAAAGTGCATTTATTTAGTGTTTAGGTTCAATTATAGGAAGTTGTGGACACTGAATCACTTGCCTGCTGAGGTAAATAATGCTAGTGACAAGCTAAAACTTTGCTGTTTTATTGACGTCTTTCCGCTGCTTAAACACTGATTAAGCGATTACACGAGTTGTGATGCCTTTCAGTAAGCATACTGTATCTTTCAACATACCTTCAAGTGTCTTTTCTGTAACTGAGGAAGAGGATTATCGCGTTTACTCGCGCGCGCGCTGCCGCTTGAAATGAGGAGCCTAGTAAGCGATCTGTCACGTCACATCAAAGAGCGCCAAAACGCCATTATTGTTTGAATTTCGTGATCAAATAGACAGAATCTGAAAGATTACACCTTGCTTATTATCGAAAGTAACAAAACACGGAGCTTGTTATTTGGTGTTAATGGTGGTTAGGCTACAAAACTGAATTAATTGTGTACTGTTTACATAAGACATGAGGTCCATAAGAGAGCCTAAGTCCCTCCCCTTCCGGTTCGACTCACGATGGGACCTTATTTCGGTAAAATACTGTGTGGTAGTCAATGGCGAGAGATAACAAATATTTTGATTTCGTTTAAATTGATCCCTGAATTACACATATGATGTTTGTCAATTTAAAAGATACATTATAAAGTCAAGAAAGTCGCAGTTTGATGTATAACTGTTGAGATATAAGACTGTGAAAATACATAATTACAAAGACTACAAATCCAAAGGCGCACATTTTCTCTCAATGAATGAAGCTAACTTTACTGAGGCTATGTCATTGTTTCTATAGTCTTCCGTTATAATTCGTAACGTTACCGTCATTAGTGTGTGGTTCCAGACTGCACACACACAGCAGCTGATCTCGCTCGTTGTTTCGCCTCCCGAGAGATGTAGTTCATTGAGCGATTTTCACATAAAACTAAAAGTTATTCTGTTTTATGACGAACTGCGACTTTCTTGACTTTCATAATTATCTTTTAAATTGACAAACATCATATGTGTAATCCAGGACACAGTTCAGACGGAATAAAAAGATAAGTTATCTCTCGCCATTGACTCCCATTCATACTTTTTCCGAAATATGGTCCCATGAACCGGAAGCGGAGGGCGGCGTGTTCGGTCCGCAATGACAGTATCGCGATTCGAATCGTGAGTTCAGTATCGCGTTTTTTCGGTTCGGTTCGAAAACGTTACACCCCTAATTTTACAGAAATATTGTAAACAATATTTGGAATGTATGAATCAAACAATTACAGAGAAATATTATATTGTTAATAGGCAACATAAGGCAAATGTGTATATAAAAAACATTAACCACCAAATAATGTATGGGCATTTCTAGAATTGCCTGGAAAAACCATCAAATTTGTTTATATTTGTTTATATATTTCCTCTTATTTTTTGTTATCAGAATGTTATGCTAATGCAGTGTGTTCTGGTATCACTGTGTGTTACCATGGTGGTGTTGTCTTTGCTTGACATACTGTTAAAGGGCAATTTTGATGACCTGTAGTCATTCATAGTCCACCTGAGGTATTATCAGCAAGTTTCAGTAACAAACAATTATAGTAAGCAATAAGGTACGAGAGGCTCTCCTGTATTGCGATAATAACGTTACTTATTCACGATACAGCACTTGCCTCGGTACCTTATTGCTTTTATAAAACGGTTAACACACATAAAAATATTAAAGTAAAACAAAAATGCATTAGTGCAACTTTCATGAAGTAAAATCACTAAAAAAATAGTCCCTGACCATGAACAGCAACAACGTTCCAATGTGTAATCTGCATGAAAGCTCTTGCGCAGTGAAAAATAGAACCGTTGTGTGAAGCAGTCATAGCCGTGGTTTTCATGAATAAAGCACAGCTATTGACCAATCAGAATCAAGGGTTGGAACTAACTGTTTTATAATAGCTCTAATATGATGGTTTATTAACATTATAGTTTACACAGTAAGAAACAGTAATCAAAATGACTCATATAAATCTTGTAGCATCATGAATGTATTTTTGTACTGTAAGTTCTGGCAACCACAGCTGCCAGTTTTTTACTGTAGATTATTATTATTATTTTTGAAGGGTTTGACAGCTCATCTGTGTTCTAAGCAAAATAATTCCAAGAAGTCCTAATTTTCCTTGTGGGTTGTATCTCATGATGACTGCACCCTTATTGATATAGTGGACACTTTAAGTACACAAAAAAAGCAGCTTGAGTAAATATGTATTAAGACAAGCACTTAATTTGTCACTCACTAATTTTATCTGCCAGACCAGCAAGACTACTGCTCAGGTTAGACAGTGTTCATTTAATTTAATATCTACTGATGCTTGTGTATATTTAGTAAATTAATGAGTAAAGCACAATTCACAAGTATACCAACACAGCCACTACATACACATTCACCGATGTTAAACTTTCAGTTTAAGTCCCCCTGTGGTGAAAATCAAGTTTTTAAATGTTGTTTATATGTATAATATGCTTAAAGACAAACCAATTTAAAACAAATTCATTAGTCAACACCATATCTGCCGAGTATTTCTCTCCTTAAAAAAATGCAGTGAAAAAAAGACTAGGTTTGAAGTCACTGGTGTTTCTGACATGTTTGCTTGGTAGCTCACCTGGTACAAGCACTGCTCTTGTGATGTGGAGAGTATCCGGTACAAGTCCAATAAAACACGTCACAATATCAGAGCTCAAAGACTTGTAGAAGCAAGCAAAAAAAGGCACGGTTGCTGGCTTGCTGCAGCAAATGCATTTATCTCGCATTTGTTATAGTTAACGCTGTCAGTTAATAATAACTATAGGGTTTAAAGTAGACAATACGTTATTTTCAAACACGACATATTCACCTTTAAACGCTACTCGCCACGGCAGCTTTCACAACCAACTTAATGAAATATTGCCGGATTCACATCAGTTTCGGATAAAACTGAACGTGATTTTAAGACATTTCACTTTTAAAAGTGCTTAAAAGTGCAAGAAGCTAAATATACAATATACAAAATAATACAATTATAACTAAGGGTTTCCTGAATTTAAGGAGCTGTTGTACCTGGGAACAGTAGCGCACTTGTTGTCCTTCAATTAATTGCAAGTGTCAATTAGAGTGCACTAAACTATGGCAACAGCTGAAATAATTTGTCCAAGGGATTTAATTTCTGATGACTCAATTACCATTCACATGCAGGTAATTTACCCATCTGATTGAGTCCACATTCCTGTATGACCACAGATCTGGATTGCATTCATCATATGAGCAGTTTCGTAGCTCTGTACAGACAGCAATCTGTCATCTCACTCTCAGCAAACGCTCTGACCAGACTTCTGCTCGTCAGAAATGATTCACTGTCATTAAAGGCATGACTAATATTGAGAAAACAGCTGTGGGGTTATGAACCAGAATAGGCTGATTGACTGACTGAAAGTCATGTTTGTTTGTGCTCAGCATGGTACAAATTCTTCTTTATTTAAAATGGATACATGAGAAGATATCTTTCTGCAGATAAAATGTCCATTTGATGAAATTATATACGGTCATCACTAAATTCACAGAGCCCGAAGCTATGTTTTTAATTGGTGGGGCTTTTAGAAACTAGACTATACCATAAAAGACCTTTACAGGGCCCAGGACAAAATTCACAGCGGTCCCACCCATGGTGACAACCTTGTATAAAATTGTGTGATAAACATCAAGCATATCAGTGGCATCAGTTAATCTGGACGTTTCAGATTGTGATTCTGAATGTATAACAGTGTCGTTAACAGTTGTATTTAACATTCAATTTGGTCATCTAAAGGTTGGACAAGAGAAAAATGGCACTTAAGTGGATATAAACTTTTTTTATTTTCGAAATATTTTGAAAAAATCTTCAAGTTTATTTATATTTAGTCTCAGGACAAGTGGTTTTTACACACTGACTGCATTTTTTGTACAACCAATTGTCCATAGATTAAATTCTGGAATGATCCTCATGTGGAAAACATGAAAACATTGTCTGGGGCAAGATACTTCATTTAAATCTTAAAACAAACCGCCACCTTTAGATACTGAATCTCCTGGGCTACTGGGTGACTCCTACCCAATCAGTTGACAAAAACCTTATTTAAACCTACAATATTCAACTAGAAATATAACAGTCCAAAACAAATATTAGAAGTTGATTTAAAAATTACAGTTTTATTGGTCTTTGGCTAGTTACTAATAACTAAATTGTGTATACTAGAACCTATTAATGTAACTTTAAAAAAAATGGAATTAGCCATAATGGAATAGAACTATTTGAATATGGCTAATTCCACTTGAATGACAATAAAGATTAGCTAGCTGCAAAATGGTGACTGGCTGGACAGACACTATTAGAATAGGTGCTAGTTTTATGTAAGTTACTATGGAAAAAGATACTAGTCACTATTGGATCATTTATAAGTTATTAAAAAATAAAAATACTAGTAAAATTAAAAGTGTGATAAATGCTTTCCGTAGTGTTGTTAATTTATGTGCATGCTGTTTTAATTGCTTACTATTGTGTAAACTAAATGTCAATTTTGAAAATGCATTAGCCTAAATCAGCCAGAGGCCATGGAAAACCCTCATCTGGTGGTTTCTCTCCATGAAGCTGCTGCTGACTGGTGGGATTCCCTCCTGTTCTCTCATGCCAAGCGTTTATTGGTGGAACAGCGGGAATTCCATATGGATGATGTCCCGACCTTCATCACTTTTGTAAACAGTCAGAAATACAGGAAAGGTAAGATTCTCTAGAATCATCCAGAAGCGACGCGAGGAAGAGCGACCATGCCCACATCAGGACCCACCAGGGCATGACAATGTCAGCATTCCCCAACACTCATCAAAACAGCAATGACAATCGAGCATGCGTTTATCTATCAGTGTCTGGAGTAGATATAGAATTGCGCAGGTTGATCAGATTTGTGGTTTGTTAGGATACTGAGGTAACGCAGTTGGGTCTTACCTGTAGGAGCAACAGCTGCTGGATCAGGAGTGACTCGGTTCGACAGCTGACTCGTGTATGAACTCTCTAAGCCCAATACCGCAGAGATGACGAGTCCACGCAGCAACAGAACCGCTGCCCCGGACAAGAAAGTCATGGTGTGCAAAAAAAGCTTTCAACGAACAATAAATGTATTAAACAAGAGATCACACAGTATTTTCACCCAGTGGATCGTCAAAACGAATCACAAGAATGAAACGTGTGATTTCAACAGTAGTTACACAGAAATCAGCGAGTTTAAATACCCGATATAAACGAGATCCAACCTGTAAAAAATGTAGGCAAAAAACAAGTAATCCAACCTAAAAACGATCTAAAAATGCATCCACACTGTCCAAGACGTCAAAAGAAGATCGCGAGGTTAAACTCCATCCAAAAGAGATGGTCAACTCTTCTAATATGACACATTGAAATAGACATCAGAGCATTCCGACATCAGATACACCGGACTGGGTTGGAGGATCTGGCTGTATCCCACTTTAGGATCCAAACAGATGAGTGCGAAACTGACGTGGAATCCCCTGTTTTAAATCATCGCCCGATGCATTTCCCTGCTACAAAAGACCCAACTGAGTCCAATGCGAGATCAGATCCCAATTCTACACGGGAAGTAAACAGTCACGGTACATCCACAAGAGCCGGCAGATATCCAGCATAGTAAACGCTTCTCAGAACGCTTATGTGTCAGATCCCAGTGTTCCGTTTAATCCAAATCCATGGGGACCATCCGAAATACACGCGTGTGGCGTTCATGTCCAATATTAAACCGAGTTTAAATGTCAAGTCCGCATGACTGCGCCTGAAATGAGGGGCTCAGGTCTGCCCACTCTGCCGTTCCTAGTTGATGCAGAAACTAAATTCAGGGGGCGGAAGTCCGTATGCAAATCATTTGACAACAGGACGCCGGCTGTTTAATTCTCCCTCTTCGGCGATCTCGCCTAAAACTCTCATTTGACACAAAGCCTGCAGCTGGTGTGAACTGAACGGGCTGTGTGCTTGGCAGACTATCGGTATGCAAAGAACACGAAAGTTGTTCGGGAATTCTGGCGCCTCCCGGAAACAGCCCGCTCTATTGTTCATCACTTCCCACTTTTATTTCACCCATCGCGACACGCAACAATTTACACCCTGAGAATCATCCGAGACAAGTTTTCCTCCTCGCTGTGGTCTGCGATTGGTTCATCGGTCCCAACATGGCACAATCCGATTGGTTGACAGCGAGAGAGAGACGTGAGCTTTGAAGGCAGACCGCGGTTGAAAAGAAGACAGCCAGATAATAGATGTTTTCATAATATTCAGTCAGATATATCAGTTACCTTTAAAGACATAATTTCTGGATAATTAGAAATTATGATGGTCCACTTATCTCTGGTCTAATTTTATTATTTATTTATTTAGGCTTTTTTGACTTTGATCCCGATAAAAAAGCCTGCTTTGTTACCAAAGTTTTTTTTTACCTTTGTTTTTTATTGGAAAATATATCCATAAATGTAATTTATTTTATTTTTTATTTTATTTTTTGAAAGAGTTTGAAATGTATCTTAACACCATCTCATCTTCACTAAATAAGAAAGCAATAAAAACACTTTTACTTTGTAATGACTTTAATTTGGTTAGACCTACTCTAAATTATGTATAGAATATCTTGCCCTCTGGACCCTCTTTTTATTTATTATTATTTATTTTCTTCCTCTTCTTCTTTGTTTTAGATAGTTACACTTTAACTTATTTTCACATCCTATGTTAAGATGACTCTTTACATATTGTTCTCATATTTTGTACAGATATGTTTGCAATTTTGTAACAGTATTGTATGCTTTGATTGTCATCTTTGTTTGTTTGTAAGCATAATAAAAAATAGATTTTTTAGGGTTAATGTTCATTTGGAATATGAACTACAAAAAGCTTTTCCTGTCACATTCTACAAACAATTGTGTGCATACGATTCAGTATTAAAGGTGGTGGTTTGCTTTATGATTTAGATGCAGTATATTGCCCCAGACAATGTTTTCATGTTTTCCACACATTATATTGAATATGGACAATTGGCTGTCCAAAAAATGCAGTCAGTGTGTAAGAAAACACTTGTCCTGAGACTAAATATAAATAGACTGAGAATTTTCTCCCCAAAAATATATATCTTATAAACAATATTCTTCTTTAAAATCATGGAAATATTTCAAATAGAAATGTTGCAATAAAGTTATGTCCCACAACATACGTGCAATCCTGTTAACGAAATATATTTAGCATGGCAAAAGAAGAAATAACAGTGAGGGACATGATTCTTGTTCTATGTCTTATTATGCTTATTATTATTATTATTATTATTATTATTATTATCACATGGTTGTGACTATTGTGAGTCAAAGTTATAGCGCCACCAACATGGCAGCAGGAAGTGCTGTCACTTTCAAAATGCTTTGAAATCACCCTCTTATTATTTATTTATTTATTTTTTTGCTTCAAAATGTATGTGTATAATCACATGCCAGATGGAGACCTGTGAAAGGATTATTGATATATTAAATACTGTTGCCATGGCAATGTATTCAACTATAATATTCTTTTTGGATGCTTTTGAGACTCTTAGCATGCTTGAAATTGCATGAAACTCGTCTGTCACATCACAATTATTAGCCAGTAGACGTGCAAAGTTTCAGAAAATAGGAGTGGTGAGGGCTCAGTAGCGCCACCTTTTGACAAAAATGGGGTTGTTAAGTTTTATCTAGAGTAACAAAACTCGGATATGTATATTATACTCCTCAAGCCGGACAACTTTCTAATTTACAGTCATTAGCTCCGGCCAACAGATGTTCAGCAGGAAAAGAAACATATTGATCTGAAAACCAGCACACACAAAAAAAACCTACTATTTGGGAACCTTTGAGGCCCTTAACATGCTCGAAAACTCTTGAAATTTTGCACATGGGTATGGCAGCCATCCAGGGCCAGGCTCGAAGCTGGTACCCGAGCGTGGCAGGGGGGCTTCGACAGTGCCCTCTGGAACGAGGTCTGAAAACTTGGTGTAATATGTAATAATATGAAACTCTGTACATGTTCTGCCCTTTGGGTATTGTTCCTCTTACAGTAATTAGGACCTCTAACGGTCAAGTATGGTATGCCAGGCTGAATCAGGAAGTTAGTTTATAAGGACATGGTGAAGATCGATCCAGCTGCAACAATCCTCTGTTATGTTTAATATTTCTCCTTAGCAAGAACTGCATGTAAGTAGTTTATATATTTTGTGTTTTACAGTATTTATAATAATTGATTTGTGACGATTTCATGTCGATTTAAAACCATATGAGTATAAATCTTTGATTTTTAATTTGTGAACATTGTTTACTGTGACATCATATTTCATTGTAATTAAGCTTTGTTGGTATTTGTATAGAGAGATCCCAAGACATTCATCTAACTGACGCTGCAGGTAGCAGTCACACATTCAAATCAACAGCCAGCACAGCAGCAAGTGCCCGTGCAAAGGCAGAAGCAGCATCTCTGTGCATCCTTTGCTGAAAAGAAGCTAAGTTTAAAATTGAACAAGCAGAAAAGGAAGCAAAAGCACTCCTTGAAAAGGCCAGACTCACACCTGAATGCTCTAGAACTCCAGAGGGAGGCAGCAGCAGCTGTAGCACGGCAGAAATATTAAAGGCAGCTGAGGAACAGATAAAAGTAGATGGACGCCAAAATTGCTAAATCATTATAGGAAGAAAGTATGTAGCATACGAACGACTATGTTACATAGCAAGCTAAGTTACAAAAAAAAATCAAGCTGTCATGACTTTGTACCTGTTAAGCAAGAGGAAAGCTTAGATAATGTGGGACAAGTCAGATGAATCATCGCCACTTATCCCTGGTCCAGTAAAACGAGTTCAAATCGCCAGAGAGATACAGTACCATGTCTACTAAGCCCTAACATAGCAGAGACTAATAACAAACAGTGGTCACATCCTCAGTGAGGTGTTCATACCAGTTTGAATGATACAGTCTCAACCTTATAATCCTCTTCAATATGCTTCTCAAGCTAAATCGGTCAAAGACCCCCCCCCCCCCCCCAATGACAGAGTTCGTAAGGTTTCTAGCACGTCTTGAATTGGTGACTACAGGGCTCCGCCAGTTCGAACGACAGACCTGAAAGTTTCAAAGCATGGCAGTCCTCATTCTTAAATGCCATAAAGGAGCTTGACATCTCAGCTAGCAAAGATTGACCTTTTAACTAAGTGGCTAGGCAAGGAATCAGGCCATTATGTCAACAGAATACGCCTCATGCATGTTAACAATCCTTGGGTTGCTCTTAGGAAAGCCTGGGATAGACTGGTCGAGTGTTATGCTTCACCCAAGAATTAGATATGTTTACTAAAATGTACAACAACGACTCAGTGAGCCTTAGGGAACTTGGAGATCTCCTCATGGAGATCTTATCAGCGAAGCAAGATGGATACCTGCCCTCTTTGGCTTTTTTTGGATACTGCTCGAGGCATCAGTCCTATAGTAGCAAAGATCTCACACTCTCTTCAAGAAAAATGGGTAACCCAGGAATCCAGTTTCAAAGCAGAACATAATGGGCCCCCTCCAACGATATCCAATTCTAAGGAAAGACCAGTTCTCAGGACTGTCAACTCACAAATCTGATGTTCTCAGTGACAGGAATGTAGAGAACCCTGGAAAGTACATAACAGACCACACCCTTTGAAAAAGTGTTGCACTTTCAGAGCCAAACCAATTGAGGAGAGAAGTGTTGCACGTCCACTACTCATTTGGCTAAAGACTGCAAGTTAACTGTCAAGTGTAGTGAATGCGAGAGTAATCGCCGTAGCACAGTCATGCACCCTGGCCCACCTTGTCAAGTGCCTGAGGATTTTACCCCACAATTGATCTATGGAGCAGAAGGAGATGACAGTGACTATGTTTTAAATGCAGCCAATTTTCGGGTTATGGTCGGGTTAAGGTCACTTTCGGATTTCTAGGGATAACCAGTTTACATGCGTGAAACAGAGAGAGTTTCTGCTGTATACATGGAATTTTGCAATATCCCGATGTAAACGGTGATGCGCGGGTTCAGCGTCTAGACATGCGGACAACCTTAAGAGTGCAAAATGCGTCATTTCTGATTCTTCTTCCTGTATCCAAAGACAACAACAACAGCAGCATGCGGATAATGAATAGTTCGGGGCAGATAGCGATCAGCCTTTGTTTGCGCTTTGATGCTGGTAACGTTACTGACCTTGCTCCAAAAGTATGCTGTGCTGTGTCTCGCCATGTTTACTTCCGGTATACTGCACGCAGATTTTTGTATGCGCCGAGAAGTTTCTCTACTCAAAAGACCAAGATTCCTTGCGAATAGAACATGCGCAGAACACAAATCACTATGGGAATATGCCGATACGAGTTTACATGACCAAAAATTCAGGTTAGAAAGGGGTACCCCAGGTATAATATCCCGGTTTTTAAAATCCGGGATATGAGCATTTTTTGCCGGTGTTAACATGGCCGTTCGCGACCGGGTTATTGGTAATATTCCAGTTTTGAACGGATTATTGGCTGCATGTAAACGCAGTCAATGAATTGTCAACATCCACAGTGATGTCACACATTAGGTCTTGTGCATGCTTATGGCCAAGGTTTCAGCCATCATCAATGCCAGACCTCTTATTCCTGTATCAAGTGACCCTCAGTCTCAATTCATCTTGACTCCAGCAATGCTGCTTACTCAGAAGGGAGCAGTCTATATCCTCCACCAGGGGAATTTGGTGACAGGAATCTTCTTCGAAAGAAACGAGAAAATGGGACCAGGATGTGAGATGTGTTTTCGAGGATCCAATCACAAGTGGTCAGCTAAGACGCATTACAGTTAAACAGTGGGGAAGTAGATTTTTTTTTATTTTTGTCCGGGCCTGGGAAAAAGTGAGCAGGCACTTTCAAGTAGGGACCAATGTCAACATAACTAAAATGTATTTATGATTGGCCCAAGCACTAAATACTGTTGCAGATGGCAATAAATACTCTTAACTATAAAGTTAGAGCAAAGCTGTGTAGAAAGAATCTCTCACGTCTGTTCAATTATAAATACAAAACACAGATGCGAACATTTGTCAATTGTGAATAAGGTCATAGAACATTGACAAACATCAGCACCAGAATAGCTACAAGGGCCTAAATTTAACACTTGCCAAAATCCAAATGCAAGTAAAAATCAGCGTTGGAGAGAATATGAAACATCCAGATATCAATCGCCAGTTGGACGGTAACATTTTTATGAATTCTAAGAAAGCAACGTCTCAAATAGCACACCTATACTGAGGTATAAGTGAGCGCTCTTCACATACTATTGCACTTTTTTTTTGGTCTGTTATAGCTTATGTGAACATAAACAGTTGAGAAACATGTATTAGTATTTAGAGAACAGCATTTACTTTAAATAGACATCTTTTAACATAAACATTGTTAGCGTAACCACATTTGATGCCTCCTTGCTGAATAAAAGTAATAATTTAAAAATGTTATTGAAACACTATGTTAGTGTAACTACATAGTAGTTACAACATAAGAGTAGATAAAATATCTGTAGACACAACAGTTTACAGCGTAGTCCAGCGTAGTATAACGGCTTACACAATGAGCCGATGACTTCTGTGGCTAGTTGCATAAAGTGCGAAGACTAGTCTTACAAGTTAGTCAGACAATTTTTTTCTTCAAGACTGTTCATAACTTTTTAAAGTTAGTTACATAAAAATGTACATTGGTCTAATTTGATACCGAACAGTAAGACTAATAACCCCTAACTAACTGCTAGTTGTTCAAGCTAGTTCTAAAGACACTGTCTTAACATAATGGCTATGTTTATGCAACTGGCCCCTGGGCTTGGAATTGATAAGTGCTGCTGTTACCTGCGGGCTAAAGGACGGATTTTCTTTCACATCAATGCAAATTTTTAACAGTATTTTTAAATATGAATTTTGCTTAAATATCACTGTTTTTCTAACATTTTCTAACACACAACTGCAAATTATAACTGATTTATAACACACGAACAGGCGCAAAATGCCTGAGACGTATGCCGCATTCCAGGCAACCTGTAACCCGTGTTTTTCCAACCTTATACCCGTGAGAGTGCACTGGAACGGCAGTCAAACCCGTGACTTCCCACCCGTGAACTCGTACTAGATCGATGTACTCCCAGTTACAAGTTCTGAGGTCACATAGCCAGCGAACCTATACAAAACTACAATGACGGCCTCTACAGATGCTGTGTTTCTGCCGGCGCTACATGGTGAGAATACACTTTAGGACAATAACGTAACTAGTTTTCAGTCCATTGAGTGCAATAATAAATTAATACCAAACACATTTCCAGATATACAAATAAAATAAAAGGTATAACAGCTTATCTTGCCTCATGCACTATTTTTCCTCCTCAGTTTCCCACAAATAAACAAGGAATTAGCACCTTTGGCATTAGAAATTATTACAAATGCGCATGAGCCCCGTTCGTCATGCTGGTTTGTTTACATATAGCTACCACAATTCCTTGCTTGCGCTCAGGTAGTACAAAGCAGGTACAACAAAGTCGTAAGTCGTGGTTTAAAGTCGTAATTTACGTGCTCAAAAACCTGCCTGAACACAGCAGTAGCCTGCAGCCTGAATAACTCCTAATTGCCTAACAATGTCAATCAAACTCATGCAATATACAAAAACACATTTTATTTATTTTATTCTTTATAATATTTGCACAATAACTAGGGGGGCATATCATCATAGTTGGCAGACCTGCCTGTCAGGCCCATCTGTTGGCTAAGCCCCTGTCATTTACACCTGGTATTATCATGCATTTCAAATGTGTCTCCTGTGATCACTTGCACTTGGATTTCGTTGAGACCCTTCCCTTTTGATTCGTCACAATTGAATAGGGCATTGCTTCCTCCCTGAATTTTGTTTTTGCAGGGTGAGATGTCTGCACTACTGTTCAAAAGTTTGGAGTTAACTGGAGTTACCTGGCCATGCACAGGAGATTGCCTCACAATGAACCTTTTATTGCAAAAAAAAAAAAGTGGCATAATAAAATCAAAATAAAAGTACTAGTTCTGAGACATGCACACTTATGCAGTTATTTTTTTTAACAGCATTTATTTGAAATAGAAATTTTTTAAAATAAGCGTATATACATTTAGCGTATATACATTTAATGCGTCCTTCCTGAATTAAAGTATTAATTAAAAACGTTTATTGACACAATGTTACATAGTAGTTACAACATAAGAGTAAATACAATATCTGTAGACACAAGAGTCTACAGCATAGTCCATTGTGATGGTAGCCAGCATGTCTGCTACATCAATCTAAAGCTATACTGTACATCTACATTAATCCGGATAAATTTAGTTTCAAAACGCTCTCCGACCACACAGAGCGTTTTCCAAAAGTTTCTCATCCACACTGAAATGTCGGAAAATGCTAATCTTACAGCACATAACCCAGTCTCTTTGAAATATTAATAAACAACTAATAATCAATAACTTGGAGCCCGATCTCATGAAAGTTTATACAGTATAATTTGTGTGTCTGATTGGTCCAGACACTACAACCCTCATAGAAAGCTCACTGAGAAGATGCAGACAGAACAAGAAATCATGCAACTATCAATTATCACGCAATTCTTCTGGCAGGATCATTTTATGTAGCAAAATATCTCACCATTCACTGATGCGTCGCACTCAGTCATTATATCTAAATATATATTATATCAGAGTGTGTTTGGTCTAAAAGAAAACACAACTGCTCTCATGTTTTGCTGCAGGACAGCTAATGCAGGACTGTGATATGAAGGGTGTGTAAAGAAACAAATTTTAGCAACTGTGTGAAGTGAATAGCACATATCAGACACAATACCTGTGTAAACATGCGCATAACTAAACTTACATCATCGTTTTAAATACCCAAGTCCACACAACGCGAAAACAGCTTTTTCAAAAAGCTCCGTTTTCTTGCTAAAAACGACGTCTTGGTGTGACGGAAGGCCAAAGCGGAAAGAAAAATGTGTTTCCAAACTAAAACTTAATAGTATTAGCAATCAATTGACAAAAATAAATAAATAAATAAATAAATGACAAGACAAGGAGTCTCTGCTGGAAGAATGAAACAAATCACCCAGCCACTTAGCAGCATGAACCAAATCAACAATGCACAAAACATTTATGAATCCAAGAATGTATTTCATGTGAATGCATGTTGTAGAAGACAAAGAAAGAGGAACACAACAAAGACAAAAGACAAACAGGTTTAATGTAGAGGAAGCAATTAGTTCAACTTCAGGCATCCAGGCACTTGTCAGTATAAAGTTTAAAGGGGTGATGAACTGAGAAACCAAATTTTCCATGAGCTTTTGACATCTAAGAGGTCATCATATTATAAGAATATCCTGTAAGTTTCAGAACTGAAAACGACCTTGTTAGTCCAATAAAAGCTTTTATTGACACCAGCCTCAACAAACGTCTCGTTTCTGAAAGTGTGGAAGTATGACGTCAATTACGCTAAAACCCCACCCGCTCATCAACGCCTACTTCAACACGGCTGGTTTAGCCCCGCCCACAGATTCGCGCATTCACGCATAGGTAAACAAAAGCATACCTCGTGATGACACACCGGAGCGAGCTACCAGCAATAAACATTCCGTTGACAAAATGTTGTGCCGTGCCTGGCTGTGGAAGAAGACAGTCGCTGCATAAGCTTCCTCTGGATTCCAAAATTAGGAATGCCTGGTTAAAATTTGTTTTTAATGACGTTCCAGCAGATGAGTGTAAAACATTATCCGTATGTTCGCTTCGAGGAGGATTGTTTTGTCACCAAGACACAGTTCAAGGCTGGATTTGCAGACCGATTAAGAGTAAAGAACGGTGATGTGCCGTCTATATTGCATCTGACAGGAATTGTGCAACACACGGACTTTGGGTCGAACATGTATGGGCGAATCCGGTTGCCATTTGACAACATTGGACGTTTTCCCCCACGTGCACCGACGGGTGAGTTAAACGCATTATAATATAAGAGGGAGAAATGAAGACGACACAGATATGCATTTTGTGTATGACCTAGAAGTATTTATTCAGCGATCGGCGGTTAAAGTTAATCTGTACGGAACATCGTTGTTGTACGGAACATGATTAGTCTACGTTACCTTCTATATTGGATCCAACAGGAGTGGTGCAACACACTTATGTGAGTAATATTTTTATTTTAGAAATAATAATCTACTCTGGCTAGCATTGCATTGTTACAGATCGTTTGATATCTAATAATTATGTGTATGTGTCTACAAGTATCCGTTGTATTCGAGGTGCTGTTGGTTCATTGTCCTGCGATTTGGAATCGGACTCTGGGTCAAACATGTATGGGCGAATCATTCCGGTTGCCATTTTACAACAGTGGTTTTCAAAACAAACTCCCCCACGTGCATCGACCGAAACCGACAACAGAGTTGAAGCTCATTATAATATGCAAAACTGATATCCACTCACAGCAGTGGGCGTTTACTTCCTAGTCTTCAATGCGAAACGCCCATAAAATCCGAGCATTTTTCAAGTAGGCTGAAAACTAGGGAAGAAAATAGCCCATAACTTATTAATTTTTATGTTTTTGAATGTAAAAACCAAGCGAGTTGACCTCAGACAACAAAACAAAAACATTTAAAAAGCCAGTTCATGACCCCTTTAAAACCCCTGAGACTCCTGAGCCAAATGCTTTCAATTCGCAGCCAGCAGCCATATCAGCCTGTAGCCCAAGACTAGTTGCCCACTGAAGCTAAGCAGGGTTGAACCTGGTTAGTACCTGGATGAGAGACATCCTGAGAAAACCAGGTTGCTGCTGGAAGAGTTGTTAGTGAGGCCAGCAGGGGGTGCTCACCCTGTGGTCTGTGTGGGTCCTAACGCCTCTGTCCATCATGGCCTCCTGATCATCCCAATATACTGATTGGCTTCATCACTGTCTCCTCTCCACCAATAATCTTGTGTGGTGGGCGTTCTGGTGCAATATGGCTGCCGTCGCATCATCCTGGTGGTGGTTTGAGGAGATTCCTTCTTCCATGTAAAGCACTTTGAGTACCCAGAAACGTCTAATAAATGTAACAAATTATTATTATTACTCAACTAAACACTTACAAAACATGAATGAGTGTAGATATATGCAAAATATCACACATTGTGCTTGTAAAACAAAGTCAAATGCTTTCATATAATTTAGGCTACTACTATTATATTAAAGTCTTCATTTGATATAAAGAATAAATTGGTCTTTTAATTGATGACACGTTGGACTGCAAATAAACACATAGGCTATATAATGAATTCTCTCAACAAGAGCTCATTTAACTTCCTGCATAAAGGTTTCAACTGTATTAGCAGAATAGGAGGGCAGTTATTACATGGGTCTAAATATATAAAGGTGCCTGCAGTGGAAATGTGATAGTGCCTGTCTACAAGAAATGTTTCAGCGAGAAGCAATGCTGTGGTGCACTCACTGAGGGACCGGTAGGGGTGCACTGAAAGTCCGGTAATAATGGGACAGGGCGTGGGAAGCTGTGTAAACAGGTGGCAGATGTACCAAGACCGGCGTGAGGCAACGGGGAGTGAAAAGCAGGGCAGAAAATGGACAAGAGGCATAATTTGATACGAGGTGCAGAGGGAATGAGAGGGGCAGGCGGATAGATGGAGCAGATGTCAGAGAGTCGCTGGAGTTTGCTAAGCTGGGGTCAGCTTGAGTCATCTATGATGCTGACAGTCATGGAGCTGAGTTCACTGTACAGCTTTTACTAAATAAACACATGATTTTATCATTGTATTGCTGATGTCAACTTCATTCTAAAGTAAAGTGCCCATATTATGCTTTTGTCAAATGTTACCTTGTTTTCATGCAATGTGTAGCTGTTTGTGAATGTAAAAGGTCTGCGAAAGTTTTAAAGATCAAAGTGCACAATAAATAAAGGTGTTTCCCGAAAAAAAGGATAAGCTCCGAACTGCCGAAACACGTCGTCGGTAATTCCAGTCTCACTTCTTGCACAAACCATGTAGGTTTGTAGCAAATTTGCATAATGCCAGCTTATGTTTTTCATTGGCAGCCCGCAAACATCTACTTTGACCCGCCCTGCACTGTAGCTGTAGCTGAGGTCTAGGCTAGGCTAAACCGGTCTCCAGCAGAGTTTGGTTTGTGTTGTCGACCAACGCATTCTCATCACAAGGCGCCATATTTTGACATTTTTGCAAAAGCATAAATATCCAACGCACATGGCACCCTTTAGCGCCAAATGAGACGGTTAAGTTTTAGGTATGGGGTAGAGGTAGGGTTAGACCACTAGGAGGCGCCTTCTGCCCTATTTATTTTTACGTTTCATTTGGCGCTAAAGGGTGCCATGTGCGTTGGATATTTGCGCTTTTGCAAAAGTGTCAAAATATGGCGCTTTGGGATGAGAACGGGTTCTGTTGACATGTCGAAAAGATGCTGTTTTCTATGTTGCGAATCCAATTTGCATTCACTTCCTAAGGACTCGTGCTCGAACTGATTCTCGAACCATTGAGTTTAGACGCTTCATCAGACGCGTTGCCATGGTGATGAGCTGGCCCAAAGTTAACTTCCGTTCTGTTTGTTTATACTGTTTACTGGATAATATGGCATTGACTGCAAATGCAGTGAAAGTTAAGGTGATGAGCAGGTTGTTGAGCTGTGGGATGCAACCTGACCTTGGGAGCAAACGCAATTTTTAAAAATAAAAATGTTAAGGTTTCCTAACAAAGAGGGAGACGGCGGTATTAAAATAGCTAGGTTTATCCGAGTATCCGGGACAGTGTTTCCCATACATTTATTAGTGACAGCCCACCACATTATCAGCGCTGACCGCCACATATTGATTTCCGTGTTTTTTACAATTTAAGATGGGAAAAGTTGTATTTGACTTTTGCATATTCGCACGCTCCCTCTCTCTCTCTCTCTCTCGCAAACACATCGACAGCGGAGCAGTCTGTGTATGGAATGGTTAGTATCATAAACAACGCTGCAGATCCATCCAACATGCTGTCAATGTGGAGACCCACCTTAATAAAAAGGTTAGCAAGCATGTAAGAAGCCTAGCTAATAAGGAGAGCTATGTTCACCTTATAAAACCCCGTCGCCGCACTCGCCACAGTGTTTTAACATTGCGGTAAAATCAGACACGAAACATCTTGTCTCCAATTTTTGTTCAACGGGTCTGGTAGTGTCACATTTTAGTTTGGCCAGGTAACATTTATTTTCTTTGACTGGCAAGAAATACCAGCTACTATGGTTATTTACTTGTTATGGATTGTCTGCGCAAGTTTGCCGGATGTTAAGTTTGGGCCAGTTTAATGCACATGCGTAGTACCGTTTGTTTATGTTGTCACTGCTGAAAGCATCTATACAAAAGCTGAGGAAGCCTCTGGAGCTGAAATTCTAGAAATGGTAATGGGTGTTTCATTTCCAACAATCATTGTGGACCAATTACAACTGACAGGTCAGCTGACCAATCAGAACAGAGGAGGCTCATGGAAAGGAGTGGTTTAGAGAGACTGAACAAGCCATTTTAAAGGGGTGGTTCACTGCTTTTTTTATTTTCATGATTGTGTTTCTGGGGTACCAGTAGAACATGTCATTTGTGGTTTTTCTTTTTTAAAAAGTCTTATTTTTCATAAATTTCACCTTTATTGTAAGTCGCTTTCTCCTCTGTCATTTGAACGACCGGTTTACACCCTCAGTCTATGAAACACTCCCTCAGAAACAGGCAGGTGGGCTCAGATTGGTTAGTTTGGGCGGTGTGTTGTGATTGGCTAAACTGTAGTGCACATTGTCACTTCACGCCCATTACCTTTATGGGTGAGAGTTGCATGTTTTGTTCCATGTCAAATGTAAATAATGGTGTCGATACTGCAGTATCAGTCTCTGGTATGAACCAGATTCAGACCCAGAAAGTGGCGAGTGAAGAGAGGAAAGCAGAACCTCACCACACACGGCTCTTACAAAGCGTAATGTATATATATAAATGTATATATATATATATATATATATATATATATATATATATATATATATATATATATATATATATATATATATACATATATATATATATATATATATATATATATATATATATATATATATATATATATATATATATATATATATATATATATATATATATACAGTATATATATATATATATATATATATACGTATATATATATATATATATATATATACGTATATATATATATATATATATATATATATATACGTATATATATATATACGTATATATATATATATATACGTATATATATATATATATATATATATATATACGTATATATATATATATATATATACGTATATATATATATATATATATATATATATATATGTATATATATATATATATATATATATATATATATATATATATATATATATATATATAAAACTTTATACACGTTTATTTTACATAATAGCATCCAACTGACTGGCTACTATATACACAAACAGCATTGGTTTGAATCTCTTGATCAAATCTATAAAATAATGTCACAAAGTATATCTAAATGAAAAATACATTTACAACATTAGTACATATACAAAATTCAGGTGCATAAAGTTTGTACACGCTGTTGTCGTAGACAAAAAATAGCATAACTAGTAGCCTAGTGGCTATAAATCCAGCGCTGGCATTTGTAAAACACAAGGCTACGTCTGGAATTATACATGCACATTCATTTAAAATAGATAAAGTCTTAGCCTACCTACAGGTTGTGGCCCAACAACTGCTGACTCTGGTTTTAATAGTTGGACACTGCTTCATGTTTTAGGAACAGTTTCTTGTTGAATCCGGCGTTAAATTCGTGGAGATTCTGGAAGCAGTTTTTCGTAAATGCGCAGCACAGAGAGCTAAATTACGATCGTCATTTTCAAACATAAAATTGTATCCATTGTTGATGAACTACAGCGTTCGTGAGAATCCCGAACACAGAAGACCTGACAGCTGGTGAACACAACACATTCGACAAGCCGCAGAAATATGGCCGAGCCCTTTTTTGCATATTCCGGAGGGAGGGTTGATGTAAATGTATGGGTTAGTGACGTCTAAAACCCATCTGTAGTCCCAATCGAGTCGTTTTTGTAGGCAATTATACTTCCTGATTTTTAAAAGACGATATCTCTGCTTACACTGAACTTTCAGCGCTGCAACTTTGCAGATACTGTTCATGCACCAACAGCAACATTACACACTATTTAAAATGAAAAAAGTGAAATCGCAATCAAACACGCCTTTAAGACTGTGAGAAATGTGGTTTAAGACTGTGAGAAACTCCACAACAAGGACAACAAGCAACAAGCTTGTTTTTTTCAACAAGCAACAAGCTTTTTTTAACACTGATTACAACTTCAATATTTTGATGAAAGCTAAATATTTAAAAATAAGTACCAATTTTTATTTCTCCAATTTAGTATATTTTTCATATTATGTTGTTTTACATGTTTTTCCAAAGACAAGTCTTCTCATTGTATCTCTATATCTTGTGTTTGTTGTTATTGCAATTAAAGAATTTTACATAAAAAAGAGTATATTTACAAAAATGTTATTTAAATTCTTTTGAAGTAACATTAGTTATTGTATTTTCACATGCTTAAAGGGATAGTTAATTACCCCGTTATTTATTCACTCTCAAGCCATATTGGGTGTAACACAATCAAGTTGTTTCAAAAATGTCCAGGCTCTTCCAAGTTTTATAATGGCAGTGAATGGCCATTTCTGTTTTGAATGTCCATAAAAATGCATCTGTCCATTATAAAAGTGCTCCACACGGCGAGTTAATAAAGACCTTCTGAAGTGAAGTGATGCGTTTGTGTAAAAAAAAAATAAAAAATCCCTATTTTAAAACCTTATCAACTAAAATAACTAGCTTCCGTAAGTCGACTTCTGCTAAAAGAGTAACATTTGTCGATGTATGACGTAAGATGTCGCCTCTCGTGGTTCAAACAAACAGGACTGGGTATACGGCCGTCTGCCGTAAGCTAGTTATTTTACTCGATAAAATTTTAAATATTAATATTTTAGCACACAAACACATTGCTTCACTTTATAAGGTCTTTCTTAACCCCATTACATGTCAAAACAATAACCAATACCAACATAAAATGATTGTTTAGAATGCACAGCTTTTATTGAATAAAGAATTACCTTTTTTAAAATGTATTTCAGGCAATTCTTAACTTGTGAATCTGCATTCGAAAAATGCTTAAAAATAAATAATAACAACTACTGTCCAGAAGTGATGTTACATTGTAGAGAAACCAATATGAATGTTTTAGCAATCAAAATATAACTAAACATAAACAAGTTTCCAATTCATATATATATATATATATATATATATATATATATATATATATATATATATATATATATATATATATATATATATATATATATAAAGCTAAAAGTATATTACATTATTGCACATGCAGAGATGTGTAAATTGTCCCCCAATTTCAATACAAACAGATGATAAAAACAAAAGAACAAAATTACATGCATTTCCTTTCAAATAAATCAATAAAAAAATGTTGTCATGTCAGGGAGTGCAACAAGTTCTGGGTTTATTAATAGTCACACAAAAACAACCATTTTGTAAATATGAAAGGCAAAATACGGATCTAAATTAGTGTGTTATCCATGGAAATTACACTAATGTTCATGGTTTGATAAATGTTCTTTTCCAAATTCACTGGCACTAACTATATCCTGCAAAATGAACCTCAGGATCACGGAAGACCATATTGAATTTTTCATTCATGATATTTAGCTATGTTGCACGAAAAATGTTAGTTTTGCATACAGTATTCTCTTAGGTTTGCAGTGATAATATGGCATCAACATATTAATAACATTCATAAATGAGAATATATTAAACTTACATATCTAGTCTTGGTTTTTCATTGCGTCACTATTCCAGTTCAAACTACATGCCTTGAAAGTAATGCCACCTAAAATAGGAGGGTCACAGTGTTGTGTACTCGAGACTCTGACTTGGTCTCAAGACCATATTTTAAAAGGTTAGTTCACCCAAAAATGAAAATTAAGACATTAATTACTCACCCCCATGCTGTACCAACCCCTGTAAGAACTTCGTTCATCTTCGGAACACAAATAAAGATATTTTTAATTGAATCTGAGAGCTGGATCACTCCTCCATAGACTCCCTAAGGCAGGGGTTTCTCAACTCCAGTCCTCGCGACCCACTGCTCTGCATATTGTGTATGTCTCCCTTGTCAACACACCTGATTCAGATCCTCAGCTCGTTAGGATAGCCGTTAGAGTCTATCCTAACGAGCTGAGGATCTGAATCAGGTGTGTAGAACAAGGGAGACATACCAGAGAATGTCTAATTGAAGAGAATTGGCACTGGCTGGTTACTTCTGGGTTCTGGACTGGCTGCAGTAACACGTCTCTGTCAATGGAGTCAATGGGGTTTCACCCCCAGAAATCCACTTTTCTAAGGATGTAATTTTTTGTCAAGTAATTTGAAAGTTGAATTCAAAAGGGAGGGCTAAGATAATACACTCAGCTGAAAATAGCATTTTAAAGTTCACTTATCTGTTCTAAAAATCTGTTCAAAAATGTGATGTCACACAATAGCAGAATGCTAGCGTGTTCCGGCCAACAACGGCCTAACCTGTAAGAAATCAAAATGACATAAGTTCTCGTTCATTCGACTTTTGGCCCATAATCTATATTGAACTTGCGGAATCAACAATAAAATCTATGTTAATTTAACGACAAGCAGGTGAAAGAGACACATTTAGCCGTTTAGCCCCATAGACTCCCATTCATTCTGCTCTCGCCCGCAATCACCTCCAGTGGAATTCTATATGGAACTGCAACCAAGATAATACACAATGGGGCTAATAGGAAGTGCCAAGGCTCTCCGTTAGATGGGCTCTGGACATACACAATATGCAGAGCAGTGGGTTCGCGAAGACTGGAGTTGAGAATCCCTGCCCTAAGGAACTGAGCTCTTGACGGCCCATAAAGACATTAAAGAGAATGTTTAAAGATTCCATGTGCCTACAGTGGCTCAATTATAAGTTTATCAAGCAACGAGACTACTTTTTGTGCGAAAAACCCCCATAAACAACGACTTTATTCGACTATTCCATTACTTCCTTATAAGCGCATGCGCGAGAACTGAGATGAGGACATTCTTCCTCGACTACTTTTTGTTACCGGCTGCTCACCGCTTAGGACTAGGAGTATTATGAATTGGAAATTTTACTACTTAAAAGAGCACTTCACCCAAAAAATGTAAATTGTTATTTTGGCATTATCCTCATGTCATTCCAGACCTGTATGACTTGAACCAAACGTGTTTGGTTACCCTTTGTACTAAATATCTTATTTTGAGTTCCGCAGAAGGCAGTCAGTCATACAGGTTTGGAATGACACAAAGGCGAGGAAAAACATTACAGAACTTTCATTTGTGGGTGAAATATCCTTCTAGTTCTCAACATGAAATCCAAACGGACTGGAACATCCAGTCACCAACACACAAATCGCTCCTCAGACAGAAGTGGCGAAGAGGAAGATCTGCAGCAAGGGCATCACCTTCAAGGTTGAGAGGTCAGCAAGAACAGCCTGCAAGAAGAAAAGAATTGAAATTAGAAAAAC
This sequence comes from Hybognathus amarus, assembly GCA_030378365.1. Taxonomy (NCBI): domain Eukaryota; kingdom Metazoa; phylum Chordata; class Actinopteri; order Cypriniformes; family Leuciscidae; genus Hybognathus; species Hybognathus amarus. The sequence continues at coordinate 83,784 of JAQIUQ010007279.1, forward strand.
GAAAGACTTCTTTATGGCAATGCACTGTAATAAGTAATGCTGTAGATGCTATGCTATGCTAGTTTTGGGCAGGTTTCTGTAACACTTTATTTCGTTAGTCCATTTTAGACATTCTCAACTAACTATAAGTAACTTTGCAACTACATGTCAACTAAATGTCATTAGAGTATTAGTAGACTGTCAGCTTAATATCTGCTAACACTTTATTTTTGTTGGTCCCCCAACAGACATTCAACTGACTATAAGTAACTTAGCAACTACAAGTCAACTTATTCTTCTAACCCAAAGCCTAACACTAACCTAACAGTCTACTATAATTTACTAATACTATAATGACAGTTAGTTGACATGTAGTTGAAAAGTTACTTAAAATTGACCTTTTGCCGGACCTTCCCACAAAACGGCCATTGTCCAATCACACATCATAGCAACCGTGACTGGTGAGCTGTTCCGTCAAACAGTAAGCGGTGCGCCCACGGCGTTTGTAAATCGGACACAAGACCCCGAGAGATTGGAGAAGTTGTTTTTTCCCTTTCCAAAGCCCAAAACACAACCGTCGAGCGGTGCCTAAGATATATTAAACAGTGTGGACGGCCCCAATCCCAGTTTTGTGTCGAACATGGTTAACTCACATGCAGCGTGCGTGAGACTGAGATTAGTCAAAGAAGCACGGAGAAAGCAGATCAAAAGGATCCACAAAGGACTTAAATTTTCTAAAGGGTTGTTGTTAACATACCATCCCACTAAGCAAAAGGATGTCCAAAAGATGTCTTTTCAACGTCTTTGTCACAAAAGTCGGACGTTGAAAAGACGTCCACTGAGGGGCCGGAATGAAAGTTTTTATGACGTCTTTTTTGTGACGTGTTCTGCACGTCCGATATAGACGTTAATGGGTCCTTCAGAGAAGATTAAAAACTAGTTCAAATGTGGCCATTGTGGACATGTTTTCAACATAACTTATGGTCTCATTTAGACAATTTAAACTGTTTCTGGACCAAATAAACACTCTCAGGATGCATTAAATTAATACTCATGTTTATTTACATTGTTTAGATGTGGTTTAGATGGTGATATTGGTTTCATTTTAAATCACCATTGTGGTGATCAGTGTTTGCTTCAGTTGGGCTCTTGGTCCCAATTCTTCTTACTTTAGCTTTTCTTTGGCTGTTGCAACTGTTTGCATAACACCATTGATTGTGCAGAGAAAGCCAAAAATATAAAAAATTAGCTGTCTTCAGCTGCTTGTTGATGATGACAAAATCAACACAATGCAAGCAATAAACAACATCTAAACTTTTGTTTTTATATCTGAAATGTATAATTATTCATCTTGTGGAACTGCATTATTTGGACCAGTAACTTTACAATGATCACTGCGTACAAAACGTTTTAAGCAAATGAATCACATAGTCACACACAGATATCAAGATTTTTCATATGATTCTCAACGACGGTGACAACCAAAACAAAAAAGCCTGGGAATCAAGGATGTTTTGTACTATGAAAGCTACCCATCATGCATTGCAGCATGAAGCATTTTTTTTATTTATTGTCACCATTTTTGTGAATCATATGCAAAATCTTGATGTCTGTGTGTGACTATATGGTACATTTTCTCAAAACATTGTGTAAATTTGCTTTTTCTCCAACTTCCATGCAACTAGCCCAAATAATGCAGTTCCACAATATTAGTGGTTATAAACTCCAGATGCAAACACAAAAGTCCAAACACAACGTTAAATGCCCAATTTATATCATCAACAACAAGGAGCTGATGAGAGCCATTTTTCTTGGCTTTCTCTGTCACAACAATGGTGTTATCAAACACAGTTACAACAGCCAAAGAAAAGCTAGAGTACAAATTATTGGGACCAAGAGCCCAACTAAAGCAAACACTGATCACCACAATGGTGACTTAAAATGAAACGAATATCACCATCTAAACAATGTAAGGTAATTACATTGAAATAAACATGAGTTTTAATTTAATGCATCCTGAGAGTGTTTATTTGGTCAAGAAACAGTATAAATTGTCTCAATGAGACCATACATAATGTTGAAAATGGCCACATTTGAACTAGTTTTTAACCTTGTACGAAGGATCCATTAACGTCTATATCAGATGTCTAGAACACGTCAAAAAAGACGTCATAAAAACTTTCATTCTGGCCCCTCAGTGGACGTCTTTTCAACGTTCGACTTTTGTGACAAAGACGTTGAAAAGATGTCTTTTGGACATCATTTTGCTCAGTGGGATGATATTCTTGGAGAAAAAAAGCAGCAGTCAGGTAAGTTAGCAGTGCAGCACCGTAGACTACAGTTTAGAGGAGTGCACGCTCGCAACGCGGAAAGCATTAATCTTACTTGACAACATAAGTTCATATGTCAATATCGTAACGAATAGACATAACCTTAAATGATGTATGGTTCTCTGCCTCTTTCCGTCTCTTATGCATAACGTTACTTTTTAAACACGAAAATCGCATTCAGCATGACACGCAATCGGTTGCTGTGGTAATAAACAACCTGCTTGTTAAAGCGAATGTGTAACGTTACTCCTGTATCGGAGGCAAAATTAATAAATATTCAGCGCAAGTTATATATTTCTAACTCCAAACAATTAGCCACTGAACCAGTTTATAAAATCTTCAAGGCTACTGGTTGCATTTGAGGTAGCATGGTCATGGGGGTTTTCTGATTTTGCTTGAGACTGGTAATCATTGCCTCAATAGTAGTTGTATCTCATTCATTTCTTTTTTTTATATTTGGAATAAATCCCTCCACCCGCATACCGTAACCCCTTTTGCTTCGATCTGACTTGATATCGCGGAGGTATTGCTCCAAAAAGGGTCACTGACCCGCACGGGAATACCCTTTGCCATCATGGCAATCTGTCGCGCTGCTCGTGTTTGACCATTTGTTTGACGGAAGTAGCAACAGTAACTAAGGGCGGGGCTCGGCGAAAGGCTAATTAGTAGAATGTCTAAAGTGACTATCGAAATGAAGTGTAACCAAGATTTTGATTCAAATCTAATTTGAAGGGGTGGTTTAAACTAGTGCTGCCAAATCAATGAATCGCGATTAATCGCATCTAACATATATATATATAAAACAGTTATGTTAGATGCGATTAATCGATTTGACAGCACTAGTTTAAACCTTTTTCAAATCCGATTGAGAGGACATGTAAACACTTGATCGGATTGTAAAACTGGAACTGGAAAGTACTGCACGTGTGCAATGACGAATGAAGCACAGAATGAGCTGTTGTGGTTGAATGAAGTGTCATAAATTACTGGGTAACAATTTACAATAAGGTTCGTTAATTAACATTATTTAACTACATTAGGTAATATGAACTAATAATGAATAGAACATATACAGCATTTGTTCATCTTTGTTAATGTTATTTTCAACATTTACTAATACTTGATTAAAATCTTGTTAACATTAGTTAATGCACCGTGAACTAACATGAACAAACAATGAACAGCTGTATTTTCATGAACTAACATTAACAAAGATGAACAAATGCAGTAACAAATGTATGGCTCATGGTTAGTTCATGTTAGTAAATACATTAACTAATGTTAACTAATGAACCTGATTGTAAAGTGTTACCAATTACTGTCATATCATTCTGAAATTATCCTTCCACTCATAGGGCCAGATTTACTAAACAAGGCTAATTAGCGTGAGGTCGCAATTCCATGAAAG
>JAQIUQ010007281.1:0-274716 GCA_030378365.1 Hybognathus amarus
TATGTACAGATGTATGTAATGACTCAATATAGCCTACTAGCCGAGACTCTTCTTTATGTGTACAGATGTGATGTAATGACTCAATATAGTCTACTAGCCGAGGCTCTTCTTTATGTGCACAGATGTGATGTAATGACTCAATATAGTCTACTAGCCGAGACTCTTCTTTATGTGCACAGATGTGATGTAATGACTCAATATAGTCTACTAGCTGAGGCTCTTCTTTATGTGTACAGATGTGACGTAATGACTCAATATATTCGTACTAGTCGAGACTCTTCTTTATGTGTACAGATGTGATGTAATGACTCAATATAGCCCACTAGCCGTAGACTCTTCTTTATGTGTACAGATGTGACGTAATGACTCAATATAGCCTACTAGTCGAGACTCTTCTTTATGTGTACGGATGTGACGTAATGACTCAATATAGTCTACTAGCTGAGGCTCTTCTTTATGTGCACAGATGTGAAGTAATGACTCAATATAGTCTACTAGTCGAGACTCTTCTTTATGTGTACAGATGTGACGTAATGACTCAATATAGCCTACTAGTCGAGACTCTTCTTTTATGTGTACAGATGTGACGTAATGACTCAATATAGTGTACTAGCCGAGGCTCTTCTTTATGTGTACAGATGTGACGTAATGACTCAATATAGCCTACTAGTCGAGACTCTTCTTTATGTGTACAGATGTGACGTAATGACTCAATATAGCCTACTAGCTGAGGACTCTTCTTTATGTGTACAGATGTGACGTAATGACTCCATATAGCCTACTAGCCGAGACTCTTCTTTATGTGTACAGATGTGGCGTAATGACTCAATATATTCTACTAGCCGAGGCTCTTCTTTATGTGTACAGATGTGATGTAATGACTCAATATAGTCTACTAGCCAAGACTCTTCTTTATGTGGACAGATGTGATGTAATGACTCAATATAGTCTACTAGCCGAGACTCTTCTTTATGTGTACAGATGTGATGTAATGACTCAATATAGTCTACTAGCCGAGACTCTTCTTTATGTGGACAGATGTGATGTAATGACTCAATATAGTCTACTAGCCGAGACTCTTCTTTATGTGGACAGATGTGATGTAATGACTCAATATAGTCTACTAGCCGAGGCTCTTCTTTATGTGGACAGATGTGATGTAATGACTCAATATAGTCTACTAGCTGAGGCTCTTCTTTATGTGTACAGATGTGACGTAATGACTCAATATAGCCTACTAGTCGAGACTCTTCTTTATGTGTACAGATGTGACGTAATGACTCAATATAGTCTACTAGCCGAGGCTCTTCTTTATGTGTACAGATGTGGCGTAATGACTCAATATAGTCTACTAGCTGAGGCTCTTCTTTATGTGTACAGATGTGATGTAATGACTCAATATAGCCCACTAGCCGAGACTCTTCTTTATGTGTACAGATGTGACGTAATGACTCAATATAGCCTACTAGTCGAGACTCTTCTTTATGTGTACAGATGTGACGTAATGACTCAATATAGTGTACTAGCCGAGGCTCTTCTTTATGTGTACAGATGTGACGTAATGACTCAATATAGCCTACTAGTCGAGACTCTTCTTTATGTGTACAGATGTGATGTAATGACTCAATATAGTCTACTAGCTGAGGCTCTTCTTTATGTGTACAGATGTGACGTAATGACTCCATATAGCCTACTAGTCGAGACTCTTCTTTATGTGTACAGATGTGACGTAATGACTCAATATAGTCTACTAGCCGAAGCTCTTCTTTATGTGTACAGATGTGGCGTAATGACTCAATATATTCTACTAGCCGAGGCTCTTCTTTATGTGTACAGATGTGATGTAATGACTCAATATAGTCTACTAGCCGAGACTCTTCTTTATGTGGACAGATGTGATGTAATGACTCAATATAGTCTACTAGCCGAGACTCTTCTTTATGTGGACAGATGTGATGTAATGACTCAATATAGTCTACTAGCTGAGGCTCTTCTTTATGTGCACAGATGTGACGTAATGACTCAATATAGCCCACTAGCCGAGACTTCTCTTTATGTGTACAGATGTGACGTAATGACTCAATATAGTCTACTAGCCGAGGCTCTTCTTTATGTGTGCAGATGTGGTGTAATGACTCAATATAGCCTACTAGCCGAGACTCTTCTTTATGTGTACAGATGTGACGTAATGACTCAATATAGCCTACTAGCCGAGACTCTTCTTTATATGTACAGATGTGCCGTAATGACTCAATATAGTCTACTAGCCGAGACTCTTCTTTATGTGTACAGATGTGGTGTAATGACTCAATATAGTCTACTAGCCGAGACTCTTCTTTATGTGTACAGATGTGATGTAATGACTCAATATAGTCTACTAGCCGAGGCTCTTCTTTATGTGCACAGATGTGATGTAATGACTCAATATAGTCTACTAGCTGAGGCTCTTCTTTATGTGCACAGATGTGAAGTAATGACTCAATATAGTCTACTAGTCGAGGCTCTTCTTTATGTGTACAGATGTGACGTAATGACTCAATATAGCCTACTAGTCGAGACTCTTCTTTATGTGTACAGATGTGACGTAATGACTCAATATAGTCTACTAGCCGAGGCTCTTCTTTATGTGCACAGATGTGATGTAATGACTCAATATAGTCTACTAGCCGAGGCTCTTCTTTATGTGTACAGATGTGATGTAATGACTCAATATATCGTACTAGTCCAAGACTCTTCTTTATGTGTACAGGTGTGATGTAATGACTCAATATAGCCCACTAGCCGAGACTCTTCTTTATGTGTACAGATGTGACGTAATGACTCAATATAGCCTACTAGTCAGAGACTCTTCTTAATGTGTACAGATGTGACGTAATGACTCAATATAGTCTACTAGCCGAGGCTCTTCTTTATGTGTACAGATGTGGCGTAATGACTCAATATAGTCTACTAGCTGAGGCTCTTCTTTATGTGTACAGATGTGATGTAATGACTCAATATAGCCCACTAGCCGAGACTCTTCTTTATGTGTACAGATGTGACGTAATGACTCAATATAGCCTACTAGTCGAGACTCTTCTTTATGTGTACAGATGTGATGTAATGACTCAATATAGTCTACTAGCTGAGGCTCTTCTTTATGTGTACAGATGTGGTGTAATGACTCAATATAGTCTACTAGCCGAGACTCTCTTTATGTGTACAGATGTGATGTAATGACTCAATATAGTCTACTAGCCGAGGCTCTTCTTTATGTGCACAGATGTGATGTAATGACTCAATATAGTCTACTAGCTGAGGCTCTTCTTTATGTGCACAGATGTGATGTAATGACTCAATATAGTCTACTAGTCGAGACTCTTCTTTATGTGTACAGATGTGATGTAATGACTCAATATAGCCTACTAGCCGAGACTCTTCTTTATGTGTACAGATGTGATGTAATGACTCAATATAGTCTACTAGCCGAGGCTCTTCTTTATGTGCACAGATGTGATGTAATGACTCAATATAGTCTACTAGCCGAGACTCTTCTTTATGTGTACAGATGTGATGTAATGACTCAATATAGTCTACTAGCTGAGGCTCTTCTTTATGTGTACAGATGTGACGTAATGACTCAATATATCGTACTAGTCGAGACTCTTCTTTATGTGTACAGATGTGATGTAATGACTCAATATAGCCCACTAGCCGAGACTCTTCTTTATGTGTACAGATGTGGCGTAATGACTCAATATATTCTACTAGCCGAGGCTCTTCTTTATGTGTACAGATGTGATGTAATGACTCAATATAGTCTACTAGCCGAGACTCTTCTTTATGTGGACAGATGTGATGTAATGACTCAATATAGTCTACTAGCCGAGACTCTTCTTTATGTGGACAGATGTGATGTAATGACTCAATATAGTCTACTAGCTGAGGCTCTTCTTTATGTGTACAGATGTGATGTAATGACTCAATATAGTCTACTAGCCGAGGCTCTTCTTTATGTGCACAGATGTGATGTAATGACTCAATATAGTCTACTAGCCGAGGCTCTTCTTTATGTGCACAGATGTGATGTAATGACTCAATATAGTCTACTAGTCGAGACTCTTCTTTATGTGTACAGATGTGATGTAATGACTCAATATAGCCTACTAGCCGAGACTCTTCTTTATGTGTACAGATGTGATGTAATGACTCAATATAGTCTACTAGGCGAGGCTCTTCTTTATGTGCACAGATGTGATGTAATGACTCAATATAGTCTACTAGCCGAGACTCTTCTTTATGTGTACAGATGTGATGTAATGACTCAATATAGTCTACTAGCTGAGGCTCTTCTTTATGTGTACAGATGTGACGTAATGACTCAATATAGTCTACTAGCCGAGGCTCTTCTTTATGTGTACAGATGTGGCGTAATGACTCAATATAGTCTACTAGCTGAGGCTCTTCTTTATGTGTACAGATGTGATGTAATGACTCAATATAGCCCACTAGCCGAGACTCTTCTTTATGTGTACAGATGTGACGTAATGACTCAATATAGCCTACTAGTCGAGACTCTTCTTTATGTGTACAGATGTGACGTAATGACTCAATATAGTGTACTAGCCGAGGCTCTTCTTTATGTGTACAGATGTGACGTAATGACTCAATATAGCCTACTAGTCGAGACTCTTCTTTATGTGTACAGATGTGATGTAATGACTCAATATAGTCTACTAGCTGAGGCTCTTCTTTATGTGTACAGATGTGACGTAATGACTCCATATAGCCTACTAGTCGAGACTCTTCTTTATGTGTACAGATGTGACGTAATGACTCAATATAGTCTACTAGCCGAAGCTCTTCTTTATGTGTACAGATGTGGCGTAATGACTCAATATATTCTACTAGCCGAGGCTCTTCCTTATGTGTACAGATGTGATGTAATGACTCAATATAGTCTACTAGCCGAGACTCTTCTTTATGTGGACAGATGTGATGTAATGACTCAATATAGTCTACTAGCCGAGACTCTTCTTTATGTGGACAGATGTGATGTAATGACTCAATATAGTCTACTAGCTGAGGCTCTTCTTTATGTGTACAGATGTGACGTAATGACTCAATATAGCCTACTAGTCGAGACTCTTCTTTATGTGTACAGATGTGACGTAATGACTCAATATAGTCTACTAGCCGAGGCTCTTCTTTATGTGTACAGATGTGGCGTAATGACTCAATATAGTCTACTAGCTGAGGCTCTTCTTTATGTGTACAGATGTGATGTAATGACTCAATATAGCCCACTAGCCGAGACTCTTCTTTATGTGTACAGATGTGACGTAATGACTCAATATAGCCTACTAGTCGAGACTCTTCTTTATGTGTACAGATGTGACGTAATGACTCAATATGTGTACTAGCCGAGTAATGACTCAATATAGTGTACTAGCCGAGGCTCTTCTTTATGTGTACAGATGTGACGTAATGACTCAATATAGCCTACTAGTCGAGACTCTTCTTTATGTGTACAGATGTGATGTAATGACTCAATATAGTCTACTAGCTGAGGCTCTTCTTTATGTGTACAGATGTGACGTAATGACTCCATATAGCCTACTAGTCTGAGACTCTTCTTTATGTGTACAGATGTGACGTAATGACTCAATATAGTCTACTAGCCGAAGCTCTTCTTTATGTGTACAGATGTGGCGTAATGACTCAATATATTCTACTAGCCGAGGCTCTTCTTTATGTGTACAGATGTGATGTAATGACTCAATATAGTCTACTAGCCGAGACTCTTCTTTATGTGGACAGATGTGATGTAATGACTCAATATAGTCTACTAGCCGAGACTCTTCTTTATGTGGACAGATGTGATGTAATGACTCAATATAGTCTACTAGCCGAGGCTCTTCTTTATGTGTGCAGATGTGGTGTAATGACTCAATATAGCCTACTAGCCGAGACTCTTCTTTATGTGTACAGATGTGACGTAATGACTCAATATAGCCTACTAGCCGAGACTCTTCTTTATATGTACAGATGTGCCGTAATGACTCAATATAGTCTACTAGCCGAGACTCTTCTTTATGTGTACAGATGTGGTGTAATGACTCAATATAGTCTACTAGCCGAGACTCTTCTTTATGTGTACAGATGTGATGTAATGACTCAATATAGTCTACTAGCCGAGGCTCTTCTTTATGTGCACAGATGTGATGTAATGACTCAATATAGTCTACTAGCTGAGGCTCTTCTTTATGTGCACAGATGTGAAGTAATGACTCAATATAGTCTACTAGTCGAGACTCTTCTTTATGTGTACAGATGTGACGTAATGACTCAATATAGCCTACTAGTCGAGACTCTTCTTTATGTGTACAGATGTGACGTAATGACTCAATATAGTGTACTAGCCGAGGCTCTTCTTTGTGTACAGATGTGACGTAATGACTCAATATAGCCTACTAGTCGAGACTCTTCTTTATGTGTACAGATGTGATGTAATGACTCAATATAGTCTACTAGCTGAGGCTCTTCTTTATGTGTACAGATGTGACGTAATGACTCCATATAGCCTACTAGTCGAGACTCTTCTTTATGTGTACAGATGTGACGTAATGACTCAATATAGTCTACTAGCCGAAGCTCTTCTTTATGTGTACAGATGTGGCGTAATGACTCAATATATTCTACTAGCCGAGGCTCTTCTTTATGTGTACAGATGTGATGTAATGACTCAATATAGTCTACTAGCCGAGACTCTTCTTTATGTGGACAGATGTGATGTAATGACTCAATATAGTCTACTAGCCGAGACTCTTCTTTATGTGTACAGATGTGATGTAATGACTCAATATAGTCTACTAGCCGAGACTCTTCTTTATGTGGACAGATGTGATGTAATGACTCAATATAGTCTACTAGCCGAGACTCTTCTTTATGTGGACAGATGTGATGTAATGACTCAATATAGTCTACTAGCCGAGACTCTTCTTTATGTGGACAGATGTGATGTAATGACTCAATATAGTCTACTAGCTGAGGCTCTTCTTTATGTGTACAGATGTGACGTAATGACTCAATATAGCCTACTAGTCGAGACTCTTCTTTATGTGTACAGATGTGACGTAATGACTCAATATAGTCTACTAGCCGAGGCTCTTCTTTATGTGTACAGATGTGGCGTAATGACTCAATATAGTCTACTAGCTGAGGCTCTTCTTTATGTGTACAGATGTGATGTAATGACTCAATATAGCCCACTAGCCGAGACTCTTCTTTATGTGTACAGATGTGACGTAATGACTCAATATAGCCTACTAGTCGAGACTCTTCTTTATGTGTACAGATGTGACGTAATGACTCAATATAGTGTACTAGCCGAGGCTCTTCTTTATGTGTACAGATGTGACGTAATGACTCAATATAGCCTACTAGTCGAGACTCTTCTTTATGTGTACAGATGTGATGTAATGACTCAATATAGTCTACTAGCTGAGGCTCTTCTTTATGTGTACAGATGTGACGTAATGACTCCATATAGCCTACTAGTTCGAGACTCTTCTTTATGTGTACAGATGTGACGTAATGACTCAATATAGTCTACTAGCCGAAGCTCTTCTTTATGTGTACAGATGTGGCGTAATGACTCAATATATTCTACTAGCCGAGGCTCTTCTTTATGTGTACAGATGTGATGTAATGACTCAATATAGTCTACTAGCCGAGACTCTTCTTTATGTGGACAGATGTGATGTAATGACTCAATATAGTCTACTAGCCGAGACTCTTCTTTATGTGGACAGATGTGATGTAATGACTCAATATAGTCTACTAGCTGAGGCTCTTCTTTATGTGCACAGATGTGACGTAATGACTCAATATAGCCCACTAGCCGAGACTTCTCTTTATGTGTACAGATGTGACGTAATGACTCAATATAGTCTACTAGCCGAGGCTCTTCTTTATGTGTGCAGATGTGGTGTAATGACTCAATATAGCCTACTAGCCGAGACTCTTCTTTATGTGTACAGATGTGACGTAATGACTCAATATAGCCTACTAGCCGAGACTCTTCTTTATATGTACAGATGTGCCGTAATGACTCAATATAGTCTACTAGCCGAGACTCTTCTTTATGTGTACAGATGTGGTGTAATGACTCAATATAGTCTACTAGCCGAGACTCTTCTTTATGTGTACAGATGTGATGTAATGACTCAATATAGTCTACTAGCCGAGGCTCTTCTTTATGTGCACAGATGTGATGTAATGACTCAATATAGTCTACTAGCTGAGGCTCTTCTTTATGTGCACAGATGTGAAGTAATGACTCAATATAGTCTACTAGTCGAGACTCTTCTTTATGTGTACAGATGTGATGTAATGACTCAATATAGCCTACTAGCCGAGACTCTTCTTTATGTGTACAGATGTGATGTAATGACTCAATATAGTCTACTAGCCGAGGCTCTTCTTTATGTGCACAGATGTGATGTAATGACTCAATATAGTCTACTAGCCGAGACTCTTCTTTATGTGTACAGATGTGATGTAATGACTCAATATAGTCTACTAGCTGAGGCTCTTCTTTATGTGTACAGATGTGACGTAATGACTCAATATATCGTACTAGTCGAGACTCTTCTTTATGTGTACAGATGTGATGTAATGACTCAATATAGCCCACTAGCCGAGACTCTCTCTTTATGTGTACAGATGTGACGTAATGACTCAATATAGCCTACTAGTCGAGACTCTTCTTTATGTGTACGGATGTGACGTAATGACTCAATATAGTCTACTAGCTGAGGCTCTTCTTTATGTGCACAGATGTGAAGTAATGACTCAATATAGTCTACTGAGTCGAGACTCTTCTTTATGTGTACAGATGTGACGTAATGACTCAATATAGCCTACTAGTCGAGACTCTTCTTTATGTGTACAGATGTGACGTAATGACTCAATATAGTGTACTAGCCGAGGCTCTTCTTTGTGTACAGATGTGACGTAATGACTCAATATAGCCTACTAGTCGAGACTCTTCTTTATGTGTACAGATGTGATGTAATGACTCAATATAGTCTACTAGCTGAGGCTCTTCTTTATGTGTACAGATGTGACGTAATGACTCCATATAGCCTACTAGTCGAGACTCTTCTTTATGTGTACAGATAGTGGCGTAATGACTCAATATATTCTACTAGCCGAGGCTCTTCTTTATGTGTACAGATGTGATGTAATGACTCAATATAGTCTACTAGCCGAGACTCTTCTTTATGTGGACAGATGTGATGTAATGACTCAATATAGTCTACTAGCCGAGACTCTTCTTTATGTGTACAGATGTGATGTAATGACTCAATATAGTCTACTAGCCGAGACTCTTCTTTATGTGGACAGATGTGATGTAATGACTCAATATAGTCTACTAGCCGAGACTCTTCTTTATGTGGACAGATGTGATGTAATGACTCAATATAGTCTACTAGCCGAGACTCTTCTTTATGTGGACAGATGTGATGTAATGACTCAATATAGTCTACTAGCTGAGGCTCTTCTTTATGTGTACAGATGTGACGTAATGACTCAATATAGCCTACTAGTCGAGACTCTTCTTTATGTGTACAGATGTGACGTAATGACTCAATATAGTCTACTAGCCGAGGCTCTTCTTTATGTGTACAGATGTGGCGTAATGACTCAATATAGTCTACTAGCTGAGGCTCTTCTTTATGTGTACAGATGTGATGTAATGACTCAATATAGCCCACTAGCCGAGACTCTTCTTTATGTGTACAGATGTGACGTAATGACTCAATATAGCCTACTAGTCGAGACTCTTCTTTATGTGTACAGATGTGACGTAATGACTCAATATAGTGTACTAGCCGAGGCTCTTCTTTATGTGTACAGATGTGACGTAATGACTCAATATAGCCTACTAGTCGAGACTCTTCTTTATGTGTACAGATGTGATGTAATGACTCAATATAGTCTACTAGCTGAGGCTCTTCTTTATGTGTACAGATGTGACGTAATGACTCCATATAGCCTACTAGTCGAGACTCTTCTTTATGTGTACAGATGTGACGTAATGACTCAATATAGTCTACTAGCCGAAGCTCTTCTTTATGTGTACAGATGTGGCGTAATGACTCAATATATTCTACTAGCCGAGGCTCTTCTTTATGTGTACAGATGTGATGTAATGACTCAATATAGTCTACTAGCCGAGACTCTTCTTTATGTGGACAGATGTGATGTAATGACTCAATATAGTCTACTAGCCGAGACTCTTCTTTATGTGGACAGATGTGATGTAATGACTCAATATAGTCTACTAGCTGAGGCTCTTCTTTATGTGCACAGATGTGACGTAATGACTCAATATAGCCCACTAGCCGAGACTTCTCTTTATGTGTACAGATGTGACGTAATGACTCAATATAGTCTACTAGCCGAGGCTCTTCTTTATGTGTGCAGATGTGGTGTAATGACTCAATATAGCCTACTAGCCGAGACTCTTCTTTATGTGTACAGATGTGACGTAATGACTCAATATAGCCTACTAGCCGAGACTCTTCTTTATATGTACAGATGTGCCGTAATGACTCAATATAGTCTACTAGCCGAGACTCTTCTTTATGTGTACAGATGTGGTGTAATGACTCAATATAGTCTACTAGCCGAGACTCTTCTTTATGTGTACAGATGTGATGTAATGACTCAATATAGTCTACTAGCCGAGGCTCTTCTTTATGTGCACAGATGTGATGTAATGACTCAATATAGTCTACTAGCTGAGGCTCTTCTTTATGTGCACAGATGTGAAGTAATGACTCAATATAGTCTACTAGTCGAGGCTCTTCTTTATGTGTACAGATGTGACGTAATGACTCAATATAGCCTACTAGCCGAGACTCTTCTTTATGTGTACAGATGTGATGTAATGACTCAATATAGTCTACTAGCCGAGGCTCTTCTTTATGTGCACAGATGTGATGTAATGACTCAATATAGTCTACTAGCCGAGACTCTTCTTTATGTGTACAGATGTGATGTAATGACTCAATATAGTCTACTAGCTGAGGCTCTTCTTTATGTGTACAGATGTGACGTAATGACTCAATATATTCGTACTAGTCCGAGACTCTTCTTTATGTGTACAGATGTGATGTAATGACTCAATATAGCCCACTAGCCGAGACTCTTCTTTATGTGTACAGATGTGACGTAATGACTCAATATAGCCTACTAGTCGAGACTCTTCTTTATGTGTACAGATGTGACGTAATGACTCAATATAGTCTACTAGCCGAGGCTCTTCTTTATGTGTACAGATGTGGCGTAATGACTCAATATAGTCTACTAGCCGAGGCTCTTCTTTATGTGTACAGATGTGATGTAATGACTCAATATAGCCCACTAGCCGAGACTTTTCTTTATGTGTACAGATGTGACGTAATGACTCAATATAGCCTACTAGTCAGACTCTTCTTTATGTGTACAGATGTGATGTAATGACTCAATATAGTCTACTAGCCGAGGCTCTTCTTTATGTGTACAGATGTGGTGTAATGACTCAATATAGTCTATCTAGCCGAGACTTTTTATGTGTACAGATGTGATGTAATGACTCGAATATAGTCTACTAGCCGTAGGCTCTTCTTTATGTGCACAGATGTGATGTAATGACTCAATATAGTCTACTAGCTGAGGCTCTTCTTTATGTGCACAGATGTGATGTAATGACTCAATATAGTCTACTAGTCGAGACTCTTCTTTATGTGTACAGATGTGATGTAATGACTCAATATAGCCTACTAGCCGAGACTCTTCTTTATGTGTACAGATGTGATGTAATGACTCAATATAGTCTACTAGCCGAGGCTCTTCTTTATGTGCACAGATGTGATGTAATGACTCAATATAGTCTACTAGCCGAGACTCTTCTTTATGTGTACAGATGTGATGTAATGACTCAATATAGTCTACTAGCTGAGGCTCTTCTTTATGTGTACAGATGTGACGTAATGACTCAATATATCGTACTAGTCGAGACTCTTCTTTATGTGTACAGATGTGATGTAATGACTCAATATAGCCCACTAGCCGAGACTCTTCTTTATGTGTACAGATGTGGCGTAATGACTCAATATATTCTACTAGCCGAGGCTCTTCTTTATGTGTACAGATGTGATGTAATGACTCAATATAGTCTACTAGCCGAGACTCTTCTTTATGTGGACAGATGTGATGTAATGACTCAATATAGTCTACTAGCCGAGACTCTTCTTTATGTGGACAGATGTGATGTAATGACTCAATATAGTCTACTAGCTGAGGCTCTTCTTTATGTGTACAGATGTGATGTAATGACTCAATATAGTCTACTAGCCGAGGCTCTTCTTTATGTGCACAGATGTGATGTAATGACTCAATATAGTCTACTAGCCGAGGCTCTTCTTTATGTGCACAGATGTGATGTAATGACTCAATATAGTCTACTAGTCGAGACTCTTTCTTTATGTGTACAGATGTGATGTAATGACTCAATATAGCCTACTAGCCGAGACTCTTCTTTATGTGTACAGATGTGATGTAATGACTCAATATAGTCTACTAGGCGAGGCTCTTCTTTATGTGCACAGATGTGATGTAATGACTCAATATAGTCTACTAGCCGAGACTCTTCTTTATGTGTACAGATGTGATGTAATGACTCAATATAGTCTACTAGCTGAGGCTCTTCTTTATGTGTACAGATGTGACGTAATGACTCAATATAGTCTACTAGCCGAGGCTCTTCTTTATGTGTACAGATGTGGCGTAATGACTCAATATAGTCTACTAGCTGAGGCTCTTCTTTATGTGTACAGATGTGATGTAATGACTCAATATAGCCCACTAGCCGAGACTCTTCTTTATGTGTACAGATGTGACGTAATGACTCAATATAGCCTACTAGTCGAGACTCTTCTTTATGTGTACAGATGTGACGTAATGACTCAATATAGTGTACTAGCCGAGGCTCTTCTTTATGTGTACAGATGTGACGTAATGACTCAATATAGCCTACTAGTCGAGACTCTTCTTTATGTGTACAGATGTGATGTAATGACTCAATATAGTCTACTAGCTGAGGCTCTTCTTTATGTGTACAGATGTGACGTAATGACTCCATATAGCCTACTAGTCGAGACTCTTCTTTATGTGTACAGATGTGACGTAATGACTCAATATAGTCTACTAGCCGAAGCTCTTCTTTATGTGTACAGATGTGGCGTAATGACTCAATATATTCTACTAGCCGAGGCTCTTCCTTATGTGTACAGATGTGATGTAATGACTCAATATAGTCTACTAGCCGAGACTCTTCTTTATGTGGACAGATGTGATGTAATGACTCAATATAGTCTACTAGCCGAGACTCTTCTTTATGTGGACAGATGTGATGTAATGACTCAATATAGTCTACTAGCTGAGGCTCTTCTTTATGTGTACAGATGTGACGTAATGACTCAATATAGCCTACTAGTCGAGACTCTTCTTTATGTGTACAGATGTGACGTAATGACTCAATATAGTCTACTAGCCGAGGCTCTTCTTTATGTGTACAGATGTGGCGTAATGACTCAATATAGTCTACTAGCTGAGGCTCTTCTTTATGTGTACAGATGTGATGTAATGACTCAATATAGCCCACTAGCCGAGACTCTTCTTTATGTGTACAGATGTGACGTAATGACTCAATATAGCCTACTAGTCGAGACTCTTCTTTATGTGTACAGATGTGACGTAATGACTCAATATAGTGTACTAGCCGAGGCTCTTCTTTATGTGTACAGATGTGACGTAATGACTCAATATAGCCTACTAGTCGAGACTCTTCTTTATGTGTACAGATGTGATGTAATGACTCAATATAGTCTACTAGCTGAGGCTCTTCTTTATGTGTACAGATGTGACGTAATGACTCCATATAGCCTACTAGTTCGAGACTCTTCTTTATGTGTACAGATGTGACGTAATGACTCAATATAGTCTACTAGCCGAAGCTCTTCTTTATGTGTACAGATGTGGCGTAATGACTCAATATATTCTACTAGCCGAGGCTCTTCTTTATGTGTACAGATGTGATGTAATGACTCAATATAGTCTACTAGCCGAGACTCTTCTTTATGTGGACAGATGTGATGTAATGACTCAATATAGTCTACTAGCCGAGACTCTTCTTTATGTGGACAGATGTGATGTAATGACTCAATATAGTCTACTAGCTGAGGCTCTTCTTTATGTGTACAGATGTGACGTAATGACTCAATATAGCCTACTAGCCGAGACTCTTCTTTATGTGTACAGATGTGACGTAATGACTCAATATAGCCTACTAGCCGAGACTCTTCTTTATATGTACAGATGTGCCGTAATGACTCAATATAGTCTACTAGCCGAGACTCTTCTTTATGTGTACAGATGTGGTGTAATGACTCAATATAGTCTACTAGCCGAGACTCTTCTTTATGTGTACAGATGTGATGTAATGACTCAATATAGTCTACTAGCCGAGGCTCTTCTTTATGTGCACAGATGTGATGTAATGACTCAATATAGTCTACTAGCTGAGGCTCTTCTTTATGTGCACAGATGTGAAGTAACTGACTCAATATAGTCTACTAGTCGAGACTCTTCTTTATGTGTACAGATGTGACGTAATGACTCAATATAGCCTACTAGTCGAGACTCTTCTTTATGTGTACAGATGTGACGTAATGACTCAATATAGTGTACTAGCCGAGGCTCTTCTTTGTGTACAGATGTGACGTAATGACTCAATATAGCCTACTAGTCGAGACTCTTCTTTATGTGTACAGATGTGATGTAATGACTCAATATAGTCTACTAGCTGAGGCTCTTCTTTATGTGTACAGATGTGACGTAATGACTCCATATAGCCTACTAGTCGAGACTCTTCTTTATGTGTACAGATGTGACGTAATGACTCAATATAGTCTACTAGCCGAAGCTCTTCTTTATGTGTACAGATGTGGCGTAATGACTCAATATATTCTACTAGCCGAGGCTCTTCTTTATGTGTACAGATGTGATGTAATGACTCAATATAGTCTACTAGCCGAGACTCTTCTTTATGTGGACAGATGTGATGTAATGACTCAATATAGTCTACTAGCCGAGACTCTTCTTTATGTGTACAGATGTGATGTAATGACTCAATATAGTCTACTAGCCGAGACTCTTCTTTATGTGGACAGATGTGATGTAATGACTCAATATAGTCTACTAGCCGAGACTCTTCTTTATGTGGACAGATGTGATGTAATGACTCAATATAGTCTACTAGCCGAGACTCTTCTTTATGTGGACAGATGTGATGTAATGACTCAATATAGTCTACTAGCTGAGGCTCTTCTTTATGTGTACAGATGTGACGTAATGACTCAATATAGCCTACTAGTCGAGACTCTTCTTTATGTGTACAGATGTGACGTAATGACTCAATATAGTCTACTAGCCGAGGCTCTTCTTTATGTGTACAGATGTGGCGTAATGACTCAATATAGTCTACTAGCTGAGGCTCTTCTTTATGTGTACAGATGTGATGTAATGACTCAATATAGCCCACTAGCCGAGACTCTTCTTTATGTGTACAGATGTGACGTAATGACTCAATATAGCCTACTAGTCGAGACTCTTCTTTATGTGTACAGATGTGACGTAATGACTCAATATAGTGTACTAGCCGAGGCTCTTCTTTATGTGTACAGATGTGACGTAATGACTCAATATAGCCTACTAGTCGAGACTCTTCTTTATGTGTACAGATGTGATGTAATGACTCAATATAGTCTACTAGCTGAGGCTCTTCTTTATGTGTACAGATGTGACGTAATGACTCCATATAGCCTACTAGTCGAGACTCTTCTTTATGTGTACAGATGTGACGTAATGACTCAATATAGTCTACTAGCCGAAGCTCTTCTTTATGTGTACAGATGTGGCGTAATGACTCAATATATTCTACTAGCCGAGGCTCTTCTTTATGTGTACAGATGTGATGTAATGACTCAATATAGTCTACTAGCCGAGACTCTTCTTTATGTGGACAGATGTGATGTAATGACTCAATATAGTCTACTAGCCGAGACTCTTCTTTATGTGGACAGATGTGATGTAATGACTCAATATAGTCTACTAGCTGAGGCTCTTCTTTATGTGCACAGATGTGACGTAATGACTCAATATAGCCCACTAGCCGAGACTTCTCTTTATGTGTACAGATGTGACGTAATGACTCAATATAGTCTACTAGCCGAGGCTCTTCTTTATGTGTGCAGATGTGGTGTAATGACTCAATATAGCCTACTAGCCGAGACTCTTCTTTATGTGTACAGATGTGACGTAATGACTCAATATAGCCTACTAGCCGAGACTCTTCTTTATATGTACAGATGTGCCGTAATGACTCAATATAGTCTACTAGCCGAGACTCTTCTTTATGTGTACAGATGTGGTGTAATGACTCAATATAGTCTACTAGCCGAGACTCTTCTTTATGTGTACAGATGTGATGTAATGACTCAATATAGTCTACTAGCCGAGGCTCTTCTTTATGTGCACAGATGTGATGTAATGACTCAATATAGTCTACTAGCTGAGGCTCTTCTTTATGTGCACAGATGTGAAGTAATGACTCAATATAGTCTACTAGTCGAGACTCTTCTTTATGTGTACAGATGTGATGTAATGACTCAATATAGCCTACTAGCCGAGACTCTTCTTTATGTGTACAGATGTGATGTAATGACTCAATATAGTCTACTAGCTCGAGGCTCTTCTTTATGTGCACAGATGTGATGTAATGACTCAATATAGTCTACTAGCCTAGACTCTTCTTTATGTGTACAGATGTGATGTAATGACTCAATATAGTCTACTAGCCGAGGCTCTTCTTTATGTGTACAGATGTGATGTAATGACTCAATATAGTCTACTAGCCGAGACTCTTCTTTATGTGTACAGATGTGATGTAATGACTCAATATAGTCTACTAGCTGAGGCTCTTCTTTATGTGTACAGATGTGACGTAATGACTCAGATATAGCCTACTAGTCGAGACTCTTCTTTATGTGTACAGATGTGACGTAATGACTCAATATAGTCCACTAGCCGAGACTCTTCTTTATGTGTACAGATGTGGCGTAATGACTCAATATAGTCTACTAGCCGAGGCTCTTCTTTATGTGTACAGATGTGACGTAATGACTCAATATAGTCTACTAGCCGAGACTCTTCTTTATGTGTACAGATGTGATGTAATGACTCAATATAGTCTACTAGCCGAGACTCTTCTTTATGTGGACAGATGTGATGTAATGACTCAATATAGTCTACTAGCCGAGACTCTTCTTTATGTGTACAGATGTGATGTAATGACTCAATATAGTCTACTAGCTGAGGCTCTTCTTTATGTGTACAGATGTGATGTAATGACTCAATATAGTCTACTAGCCGAGGCTCTTCTTTATGTGCACAGATGTGATGTAATGACTCAATATAGTCTACTAGCCGAGGCTCTTCTTTATGTGCACAGATGTGATGTAATGACTCAATATAGTCTACTAGTCGAGACTCTTCTTTATGTGTACAGATGTGATGTAATGACTCAATATAGCCTACTAGCCGAGACTCTTCTTTATGTGTACAGATGTGATGTAATGACTCAATATAGTCTACTAGGCGAGGCTCTTCTTTATGTGCACAGATGTGATGTAATGACTCAATATAGTCTACTAGCCGAGACTCTTCTTTATGTGTACAGATGTGATGTAATGACTCAATATAGTCTACTAGCTGAGGCTCTTCTTTATGTGTACAGATGTGACGTAATGACTCAATATAGCCTACTAGTCGAGACTCTTCTTTATGTGTACAGATGTGACGTAATGACTCAATATAGTCTACTAGCCGAGGCTCTTCTTTATGTGTACAGATGTGGCGTAATGACTCAATATAGTCTACTAGCTGAGGCTCTTCTTTATGTGTACAGATGTGATGTAATGACTCAATATAGCCCACTAGCCGAGACTCTTCTTTATGTGTACAGATGTGACGTAATGACTCAATATAGCCTACTAGTCGAGACTCTTCTTTATGTGTACAGATGTGACGTAATGACTCAATATAGTGTACTAGCCGAGGCTCTTCTTTATGTGTACAGATGTGACGTAATGACTCAATATAGCCTACTAGTCGAGACTCTTCTTTATGTGTACAGATGTGATGTAATGACTCAATATAGTCTACTAGCTGAGGCTCTTCTTTATGTGTACAGATGTGACGTAATGACTCAATGTAGCCTACTAGTCGAGACTCTTCTTTATGTGTACAGATGTGACGTAATGACTCAATATAGTCTACTAGCCGAGGCTCTCTTTATGTGTACAGATGTGGCGTAATGACTCAATATAGTCTACTAGCCGAGGCTCTTCTTTATGTGTACAGATGTGATGTAATGACTCAATATAGCCCACTAGCCGAGACTCTTCTTTATGTGTACAGATGTGATGTAATGACTCAATATAGTCTACTAGCCGAGGCTCTTCTTTATGTGTACAGATGTGATGTAATGACTCAATATAGTCTACTAGCTGAGGCTCTTCTTTATGTGTACAGATGTGACGTAATGACTCAATATAGCCTACTAGTCGAGACTCTTCTTTATGTGTACAGATGTGACGTAATGACTCAATATAGTCTACTAGCCGAGGCTCTTCTTTATGTGTACAGATGTGGCGTAATGACTCAATATAGTCTACTAGCTGAGGCTCTTCTTTATGTGTACAGATGTGATGTAATGACTCAATATAGCCCACTAGCCGAGACTCTTCTTTATGTGTACAGATGTGACGTAATGACTCAATATAGCCTACTAGTCGAGACTCTTCTTTATGTGTACAGATGTGACGTAATGACTCAATATAGTGTACTAGCCGAGGCTCTTCTTTGTGTACAGATGTGACGTAATGACTCAATATAGCCTACTAGTCGAGACTCTTCTTTATGTGTACAGATGTGATGTAATGACTCAATATAGTCTACTAGCTGAGGCTCTTCTTTATGTGTACAGATGTGACGTAATGACTCCATATAGCCTACTAGTCGAGACTCTTCTTTATGTGTACAGATGTGACGTAATGACTCAATATAGTCTACTAGCCGAAGCTCTTCTTTATGTGTACAGATGTGGCGTAATGACTCAATATATTCTACTAGCCGAGGCTCTTCTTTATGTGTACAGATGTGATGTAATGACTCAATATAGTCTACTAGCCGAGACTCTTCTTTATGTGGACAGATGTGATGTAATGACTCAATATAGTCTACTAGCCGAGACTCTTCTTTATGTGGACAGATGTGATGTAATGACTCAATATAGTCTACTAGCTGAGGCTCTTCTTTATGTGTACAGATGTGACGTAATGACTCAATATAGCCCACTAGCCGAGACTTCTCTTTATGTGTACAGATGTGACGTAATGACTAAATATAGTCTACTAGCCGAGGCTCTTCTTTAGGTGTGCAGATGTGGTGTAATGACTCAATATAGCCTACTAGCCGAGACTCTTCTTTATGTGTACAGATGTGACGTAATGACTCAATATAGTCTACTAGCCGAGACTCTTCTTTATGTGTACAGATGTGGTGTAATGACTCAATATAGTCTACTAGCCGAGACTCTTCTTTATGTGTACAGATGTGATGTAATGACTCAATATAGTCTACTAGCCGAGGCTCTTCTTTATGTGCACAGATGTGATGTAATGACTCAATATAGTCTACTAGCTGAGGCTCTTCTTTATGTGTACAGATGTGATGTAATGACTCAATATAGCCTACTAGCCGAGACTCTTCTTTATGTGTACAGATGTGATGTAATGACTCAATATAGTCTACTAGCCGAGGCTCTTCTTTATGTGTACAGATGTGATGTAATGACTCAATATAGTCTACTAGCCGAGGCTCTTCTTTATGTGTACAGATGTGATGTAATGACTCAATATAGTCTACTCAGCCGAGACTTCTTCTTTATGTGTACAGATGTGATGTAATGACTCAATATAGTCTACTAGCCGAGGCTCTTCTTTATGTGCACAGATGTGATGTAATGACTCAATATAGCCCACTAGCCGAGGCTCTTTCTTTTATGTGTACAGATGTGACGTAATGACTCAGCAGTCGCCCACCAGCCGAGGCTCTTCTTTATGTGTTCAGATGTGATGTAATGACTCAATATAGCCCACTAGCCGAGAGCTCTCTTCTTTATGTGTACAGATGTGACGTAATGACTCAATATAGCCCACTAGCCGTAGACTCTTCTTTATGTGTACGGATGTGACGTAATGACTCAATATAGCCCACTAGCCGAGGCTCTCTTCTTTATGTGCACAGATGTGATGTAATGACTCGATATAGCCCACTAGCCGAGACTCTTTTTTCTTTGATGTGTACAGATGTATGTAATGACTCAATATAGTCTACTAGCTGAGACTCTTCTTATGTACAGATGATGTAATGACTCAATATAGCCCACTAGCCGAGGCTCTTCTTTATGTGTACAGATGTGACGTAATGACTCAGATATAGCCTACTAGTCGAGACTCTTCTTTATGTGTACAGATGTGACGTAATGACTCAATATAGTGTACTAGCCGAGGCTCTTCTTTATGTGTACAGATGTGACGTAATGACTCAATATAGCCTACTAGTCGAGACTCTTCTTTATGTGTACAGATGTGATGTAATGACTCAATATAGTCTACTAGCTGAGGCTCTTCTTTATGTGTACAGATGTGACGTAATGACTCCATATAGCCTACTAGTTCGAGACTCTTCTTTATGTGTACAGATGTGACGTAATGACTCAATATAGTCTACTAGCCGAAGCTCTTCTTTATGTGTACAGATGTGGCGTAATGACTCAATATAGTCTACTAGCCGAGGCTCTTCTTTATGTGTACAGATGTGATGTAATGACTCAATATAGTCTACTAGCCGAGACTCTTCTTTATGTGGACAGATGTGATGTAATGACTCAATATAGTCTACTAGCCGAGACTCTTCTTTATGTGGACAGATGTGATGTAATGACTCAATATAGTCTACTAGCTGAGGCTCTTCTTTATGTGTACAGATGTGACGTAATGACTCAATATAGCCTACTAGTCGAGACTCTTCTTTATGTGTACAGATGTGACGTAATGACTCAATATAGTCTACTAGCCGAGGCTCTTCTTTATGTGTACAGATGTGGCGTAATGACTCAATATAGTCTACTAGCTGAGGCTCTTCTTTATGTGTACAGATGTGATGTAATGACTCAATATAGCCCACTAGCCGAGACTCTTCTTTATGTGTACAGATGTGACGTAATGACTCAATATAGCCTACTAGTCGAGACTCTTCTTTATGTGTACAGATGTGACGTAATGACTCAATATAGTGTACTAGCCGAGGCTCTTCTTTATGTGTACAGATGTGACGTAATGACTCAATATAGCCTACTAGTCGAGACTCTTCTTTATGTGTACAGATGTGATGTAATGACTCAATATAGTCTACTAGCTGAGGCTCTTCTTTATGTGTACAGATGTGACGTAATGACTCCATATAGCCTACTAGTTGAGACTCTTCTTTATGTGTACAGATGTGACGTAATGACTCAATATAGTCTACTAGCCGAAGCTCTTCTTTATGTGTACAGATGTGGCGTAATGACTCAATATATTCTACTAGCCGAGGCTCTTCTTTATGTGTACAGATGTGATGTAATGACTCAATATAGTCTACTAGCCGAGACTCTTCTTTATGTGGACAGATGTGATGTAATGACTCAATATAGTCTACTAGCCGAGACTCTTCTTTATGTGGACAGATGTGATGTAATGACTCAATATAGTCTACTAGCTGAGGCTCTTCTTTATGTGCACAGATGTGACGTAATGACTCAATATAGCCCACTAGCCGAGACTTCTCTTTATGTGTACAGATGTGACGTAATGACTCAATATAGTCTACTAGCCGAGGCTCTTCTTTATGTGTGCAGATGTGGTGTAATGACTCAATATAGCCTACTAGCCGAGACTCTTCTTTATGTGTACAGATGTGACGTAATGACTCAATATAGCCTACTAGCCGAGACTCTTCTTTATATGTACAGATGTGCCGTAATGACTCAATATAGTCTACTAGCCGAGACTCTTCTTTATGTGTACAGATGTGGTGTAATGACTCAATATAGTCTACTAGCCGAGACTCTTCTTTATGTGTACAGATGTGATGTAATGACTCAATATAGTCTACTAGCCGAGGCTCTTCTTTATGTGCACAGATGTGATGTAATGACTCAATATAGTCTACTAGCTGAGGCTCTTCTTTATGTGCACAGATGTGAAAGTAATGACTCAATATAGTCTACTAGTCGAGACTCTTCTTTATGTGTACAGATGTGACGTAATGACTCAATATAGCCTACTAGTCGAGACTCTTCTTTATGTGTACAGATGTGACGTAATGACTCAATATAGTGTACTAGCCGAGGCTCTTCTTTGTGTGCACAGATGTGACGTAATGACTCAATATAGCCTACTAGTCGAGACTCTTCTTTATGTGTACAGATGTGATGTAATGACTCAATATAGTCTACTAGCTGAGGCTCTTCTTTATGTGTACAGATGTGACGTAATGACTCCATATAGCCTACTAGTCGAGACTCTTCTTTATGTGTACAGATGTGACGTAATGACTCAATATAGTCTACTAGCCGAAGCTCTTCTTTATGTGTACAGATGTGGCGTAATGACTCAATATATTCTACTAGCCGAGGCTCTTCTTTATGTGTACAGATGTGATGTAATGACTCAATATAGTCTACTGAGCCGAGACTCTTCTTTATGTGGACAGATGTGATGTAATGACTCAATATAGTCTACTAGCCGAGACTCTTCTTTATGTGTACAGATGTGATGTAATGACTCAATATAGTCTACTAGCCGAGGCTCTTCTTTATGTGTACAGATGTGATGTAATGACTCAATATAGTCTACTAGCCGAGACTCTTCTTTATGTGGACAGATGTGATGTAATGACTCAATATAGTCTACTAGCCGAGACTCTTCTTTATGTGGACAGATGTGATGTAATGACTCAATATAGTCTACTAGCTGAGGCTCTTCTTTATGTGTACAGATGTGACGTAATGACTCAATATAGCCTACTAGTCGAGACTCTTCTTTATGTGTACAGATGTGACGTAATGACTCAATATAGTCTACTAGCCGAGGCTCTTCTTTATGTGTACAGATGTGGCGTAATGACTCAATATAGTCTACTAGCTGAGGCTCTTCTTTATGTGTACAGATGTGATGTAATGACTCAATATAGCCCACTAGCCGAGACTCTTCTTTATGTGTACAGATGTGACGTAATGACTCAATATAGCCTACTAGTCGAGACTCTTCTTTATGTGTACAGATGTGACGTAATGACTCAATATAGTGTACTAGCCGAGGCTCTTCTTTATGTGTACAGATGTGACGTAATGACTCAATATAGCCTACTAGTCGAGACTCTTCTTTATGTGTACAGATGTGATGTAATGACTCAATATAGTCTACTAGCTGAGGCTCTTCTTTATGTGTACAGATGTGACGTAATGACTCCATATAGCCTACTAGTTGAGACTCTTCTTTATGTGTACAGATGTGACGTAATGACTCAATATAGTCTACTAGCCGAAGCTCTTCTTTATGTGTACAGATGTGGCGTAATGACTCAATATATTCTACTAGCCGAGGCTCTTCTTTATGTGTACAGATGTGATGTAATGACTCAATATAGTCTACTAGCCGAGACTCTTCTTTATGTGGACAGATGTGATGTAATGACTCAATATAGTCTACTAGCCGAGACTCTTCTTTATGTGGACAGATGTGATGTAATGACTCAATATAGTCTACTAGCTGAGGCTCTTCTTTATGTGCACAGATGTGACGTAATGACTCAATATAGCCCACTAGCCGAGACTTCTCTTTATGTGTACAGATGTGACGTAATGACTCAATATAGTCTACTAGCCGAGGCTCTTCTTTATGTGTGCAGATGTGGTGTAATGACTCAATATAGCCTACTAGCCGAGACTCTTCTTTATGTGTACAGATGTGACGTAATGACTCAATATAGCCTACTAGCCGAGACTCTTCTTTATATGTACAGATGTGCCGTAATGACTCAATATAGTCTACTAGCCGAGACTCTTCTTTATGTGTACAGATGTGGTGTAATGACTCAATATAGTCTACTAGCCGAGACTCTTCTTTATGTGTACAGATGTGATGTAATGACTCAATATAGTCTACTAGCCGAGGCTCTTCTTTATGTGCACAGATGTGATGTAATGACTCAATATAGTCTACTAGCTGAGGCTCTTCTTTATGTGCACAGATGTGATGTAATGACTCAATATAGTCTACTAGTCGAGACTCTTCTTTATGTGTACAGATGTGATGTAATGACTCAATATAGCCTACTAGCCGAGACTCTTTCTTTATGTGTACAGATGTGATGTAATGACTCAATATAGTCTACTAGCCGAGGCTCTTCTTTATGTGCACAGATGTGATGTAATGACTCAATATAGTCTACTAGCCGAGACTCTTCTTTATGTGTACAGATGTGATGTAATGACTCAATATAGTCTACTAGCTGAGGCTCTTCTTTATGTGTACAGATGTGACGTAATGACTCAATATAGTCGTACTAGTCGAGACTCTTTCTTTATGTGTACAGATGTGATGTAATGACTCAATATAGCCCACTAGCCGAGACTCTCTCTTTATGTGTACAGATGTGACGTAATGACTCAATATAGCCTACTAGTCGAGACTCTTCTTTATGTGTACGGATGTGACGTAATGACTCAATATAGTCTACTAGCTGAGGCTCTTCTTTATGTGCACAGATGTGAAGTAATGACTCAATATAGTCTACTAGTCGAGACTCTTCTTTATGTGTACAGATGTGACGTAATGACTCAGATATAGCCTACTAGTCGAGACTCTTCTTTATGTGTACAGATGTGACGGTAATGACTCAATATAGTGTACTAGCCGAGGCTCTTCTTTGTGTACAGATGTGACGTAATGACTCATAATATAGCCTACTGAGTCGAGACTCTTACTTTATGTGTACAGATGTGATGTAATGACTCAATATAGTCTACTAGCTGAGGCTCTTCTTTATGTGTACAGATGTGATGTAATGACTCAATATAGCCTACTAGCCGAGACTCTTCTTTATGTGTACAGATGTGGCGTAATGACTCAATATATTCTACTAGCCGAGGCTCTTCTTTATGTGTACAGATGTGATGTAATGACTCAATATAGTCTACTAGCCGAGACTCTTCTTTATGTGGACAGATGTGATGTAATGACTCAATATAGTCTACTAGCCGAGACTCTTCTTTATGTGTACAGATGTGATGTAATGACTCAATATAGTCTACTAGCCGAGACTCTTCTTTATGTGGACAGATGTGATGTAATGACTCAATATAGTCTACTAGCCGAGACTCTTCTTTATGTGGACAGATGTGATGTAATGACTCAATATAGTCTACTAGCCGAGACTCTTCTTTATGTGGACAGATGTGATGTAATGACTCAATATAGTCTACTAGCTGAGGCTCTTCTTTATGTGTACAGATGTGACGTAATGACTCAATATAGCCTACTAGTCGAGACTCTTCTTTATGTGTACAGATGTGACGTAATGACTCAATATAGTCTACTAGCCGAGGCTCTTCTTTATGTGTACAGATGTGGCGTAATGACTCAATATAGTCTACTAGCTGAGGCTCTTCTTTATGTGTACAGATGTGATGTAATGACTCAATATAGCCCACTAGCCGAGACTCTTCTTTATGTGTACAGATGTGACGTAATGACTCAATATAGCCTACTAGTCGAGACTCTTCTTTATGTGTACAGATGTGACGTAATGACTCAATATAGTGTACTAGCCGAGGCTCTTCTTTATGTGTACAGATGTGACGTAATGACTCAATATAGCCTACTAGTCGAGACTCTTCTTTATGTGTACAGATGTGATGTAATGACTCAATATAGTCTACTAGCTGAGGCTCTTCTTTATGTGTACAGATGTGACGTAATGACTCCATATAGCCTACTAGTCGAGACTCTTCTTTATGTGTACAGATGTGACGTAATGACTCAATATAGTCTACTAGCCGAAGCTCTTCTTTATGTGTACAGATGTGGCGTAATGACTCAATATATTCTACTAGCCGAGGCTCTTCTTTATGTGTACAGATGTGATGTAATGACTCAATATAGTCTACTAGCCGAGACTCTTCTTTATGTGGACAGATGTGATGTAATGACTCAATATAGTCTACTAGCCGAGACTCTTCTTTATGTGGACAGATGTGATGTAATGACTCAATATAGTCTACTAGCTGAGGCTCTTCTTTATGTGCACAGATGTGACGTAATGACTCAATATAGCCCACTAGCCGAGACTTCTCTTTATGTGTACAGATGTGACGTAATGACTCAATATAGTCTACTAGCCGAGGCTCTTCTTTATGTGTGCAGATGTGGTGTAATGACTCAATATAGCCTACTAGCCGAGACTCTTCTTTATGTGTACAGATGTGACGTAATGACTCAATATAGCCTACTAGCCGAGACTCTTCTTTATATGTACAGATGTGCCGTAATGACTCAATATAGTCTACTAGCCGAGACTCTTCTTTATGTGTACAGATGTGGTGTAATGACTCAATATAGTCTACTAGCCGAGACTCTTCTTTATGTGTACAGATGTGATGTAATGACTCAATATAGTCTACTAGCCGAGGCTCTTCTTTATGTGCACAGATGTGATGTAATGACTCAATATAGTCTACTAGCTGAGGCTCTTCTTTATGTGCACAGATGTGATGTAATGACTCAATATAGTCTACTAGTCGAGGCTCTTCTTTATGTGTACAGATGTGACGTAATGACTCAATATAGCCTACTAGCTCGAGACTCTTCTTTATGTGTACAGATGTGATGTAATGACTCAATATAGTCTACTAGCCGAGGCTCTTCTTTATGTGCACAGATGTGATGTAATGACTCAATATAGTCTACTAGCCGAGACTCTTCTTTATGTGTACAGATGTGATGTAATGACTCAATATAGTCTACTAGCTGAGGCTCTTCTTTATGTGTACAGATGTGACGTAATGACTCAATATATTCGTACTAGTCCAAGACTCTTCTTTATGTGTACAGGTGTGATGTAATGACTCAATATAGCCCACTAGCCTGAGACTCTTCTTTATGTGTACAGATGTGACGTAATGACTCAATATAGCCTACTAGTCTAGAGACTCTTCTTAATGTGTACAGATGTGACGTAATGACTCAATATAGTCTACTAGCCGAGGCTCTTCTTTATTTGTACAGATGTGGCGTAATGACTCAATATAGTCTACTAGCTGAGGCTCTTCTTTATGTGTACAGATGTGATGTAATGACTCAATATAGCCCACTAGCCGAGACTCTTCTTTATGTGTACAGATGTGACGTAATGACTCAATATAGCCTACTAGTCGAGACTCTTCTTTATGTGTACAGATGTGATGTAATGACTCAATATAGTCTGACTAGCTGAGGCTCTTCTTTATGTGTACAGATGTGGTGTAATGACTCAGTATAGTCTACTAGCCGAGACTCTTCTTTATGTGTACAGATGTGATGTAATGACTCAATATAGTCTACTAGCCGAGGCTCTTCTTTATGTGCACAGATGTGATGTAATGACTCAATATAGTCTACTAGCTGAGGCTCTTCTTTATGTGCACAGATGTGATGTAATGACTCAATATAGTCTACTAGTCAAGATCTCTTCTTTATGTGTACAGATGTGATGTAATGACTCAATATAGCCTACTAGCCGAGACTCTTCTTTATGTGTACAGATGTGATGTAATGACTCAATATAGTCTACTAGCCGAGGCTCTTCTTTATGTGCACAGATGTGATGTAATGACTCAATATAGTCTACTAGCCGAGACTCTTCTTTATGTGTACAGATGTGATGTAATGACTCAATATAGTCTACTAGCTGAGGCTCTTCTTTATGTGTACAGATGTGACGTAATGACTCAATATATCGTACTAGTCGAGACTCTTCTTTATGTGTACAGATGTGATGTAATGACTCAATATAGCCCACTAGCCGAGACTCTTCTTTATGTGTACAGATGTGGCGTAATGACTCAATATATTCTACTAGCCGAGGCTCTTCTTTATGTGTACAGATGTGATGTAATGACTCAATATAGTCTACTAGCCGAGACTCTTCTTTATGTGGACAGATGTGATGTAATGACTCAATATAGTCTACTAGCCGAGACTCTTCTTTATGTGGACAGATGTGATGTAATGACTCAATATAGTCTACTAGCTGAGGCTCTTCTTTATGTGTACAGATGTGATGTAATGACTCAATATAGTCTACTAGCCGAGGCTCTTCTTTATGTGCACAGATGTGATGTAATGACTCAATATAGTCTACTAGCCGAGGCTCTTCTTTATGTGCACAGATGTGATGTAATGACTCAATATAGTCTACTAGTCGAGACTCTTCTTTATGTGTACAGATGTGATGTAATGACTCAATATAGCCTACTAGCCGAGACTCTTCTTTATGTGTACAGATGTGATGTAATGACTCAATATAGTCTACTAGCCGAGACTCTTCTTTATGTGTACAGATGTGATGTAATGACTCAATATAGTCTACTAGCCGAGGCTCTTCTTTATGTGTACAGATGTGATGTAATGACTCAATATAGTCTACTAGCTGAGGCTCTTCTTTATGTGTACAGATGTGACGTAATGACTCAATATAGCCTACTAGTCGAGACTCTTCTTTATGTGTACAGATGTGACGTAATGACTCAATATAGTCTACTAGCCGAGGCTCTTCTTTATGTGTACAGATGTGGCGTAATGACTCAATATAGTCTACTAGCTGAGGCTCTTCTTTATGTGTACAGATGTGATGTAATGACTCAATATAGCCCACTAGCCGAGACTCTTCTTTATGTGTACAGATGTGACGTAATGACTCAATATAGCCTACTAGTCGAGACTCTTCTTTATGTGTACAGATGTGACGTAATGACTCAATATAGTCGTACTAGCCGAGGCTCTTCTTTATGTGTACAGATGTGACGTAATGACTCAATATAGCCTACTAGTCGAGACTCTTCTTTATGTGTACAGATGTGATGTAATGACTCAATATAGTCTACTAGCTGAGGCTCTTCTTTATGTGTACAGATGTGACGTAATGACTCCATATAGCCTACTAGTCGAGACTCTTCTTTATGTGTACAGATGTGACGTAATGACTCAATATAGTCTACTAGCCGAAGCTCTTCTTTATGTGTACAGATGTGGCGTAATGACTCAATATATTCTACTAGCCGAGGCTCTTCTTTATGTGTACAGATGTGATGTAATGACTCAATATAGTCTACTAGCCGAGACTCTTCTTTATGTGGACAGATGTGATGTAATGACTCAATATAGTCTACTAGCCGAGACTCTTCTTTATGTGGACAGATGTGATGTAATGACTCAATATAGTCTACTAGCCGAGGCTCTTCTTTATGTGTACAGATGTGACGTAATGACTCAATATAGCCTACTAGCCGAGACTCTTCTTTATGTGTACAGATGTGACGTAATGACTCAATATAGCCTACTAGCCGAGACTCTTCTTTATATGTACAGATGTGCCGTAATGACTCAATATAGTCTACTAGCCGAGACTCTTCTTTATGTGTACAGATGTGGTGTAATGACTCAATATAGTCTACTAGCTCGAGAACTCTTTCTTTATGTGTACAGATGTGATGTAATGACTCAATATAGTCTACTAGCCGAGGCTCTTCTTTATGTGCACAGATGTGATGTAATGACTCAATATAGTCTACTAGCTGAGGCTCTTCTTTATGTGCACAGATGTGAAGTAATGACTCAATATAGTCTACTGAGTCGAGAACTTTTCTTTATGTGTACAGATGTGACGTAATGACTCAATATAGCCTACTAGTCGAGAACTCTTCTTTATGTGTACAGATGTGACGTAATGACTCAATATAGTGTACTAGCCGAGGCTCTTCTTTGTGTACAGATGTGACGTAATGACTCAATATAGCCTACTAGTCGAGACTCTTCTTTATGTGTACAGATGTGATGTAATGACTCAATATAGTCTACTAGCTGAGGCTCTTCTTTATGTGTACAGATGTGACGTAATGACTCCATATAGCCTACTAGTCGAGACTCTTCTTTATGTGTACAGATGTGATGTAATGACTCAATATAGCCCACTAGCCGAGAGCTCTTCTTTATGTGTACAGATGTGGCGTAATGACTCAATATATTCTACTAGCCGAGGCTCTTCTTTATGTGTACAGATGTGATGTAATGACTCAATATAGTCTACTAGCCGAGACTCTTCTTTATGTGGACAGATGTGATGTAATGACTCAATATAGTCTACTAGCCGAGACTCTTCTTTATGTGTACAGATGTGATGTAATGACTCAATATAGTCTACTAGCCGAGACTCTTCTTTATGTGTACAGATGTGATGTAATGACTCAATATAGTCTACTAGCCGAGACTCTTCTTTATGTGGACAGATGTGATGTAATGACTCAATATAGTCTACTAGCCGAGACTCTTCTTTATGTGGACAGATGTGATGTAATGACTCAATATAGTCTACTAGCTGAGGCTCTTCTTTATGTGTACAGATGTGACGTAATGACTCAATATAGCCTACTAGTCGAGACTCTTCTTTATGTGTACAGATGTGACGTAATGACTCAATATAGTCTACTAGCCGAGGCTCTTCTTTATGTGTACAGATGTGGCGTAATGACTCAATATAGTCTACTAGCTGAGGCTCTTCTTTATGTGTACAGATGTGATGTAATGACTCAATATAGCCCACTAGCCGAGACTCTTCTTTATGTGTACAGATGTGACGTAATGACTCAATATAGCCTACTAGTCGAGACTCTTCTTTATGTGTACAGATGTGACGTAATGACTCAATATAGTGTACTAGCCGAGGCTCTTCTTTATGTGTACAGATGTGACGTAATGACTCAATATAGCCTACTAGTCGAGACTCTTCTTTATGTGTACAGATGTGATGTAATGACTCAATATAGTCTACTAGCTGAGGCTCTTCTTTATGTGTACAGATGTGACGTAATGACTCCATATAGCCTACTAGTCGAGACTCTTCTTTATGTGTACAGATGTGACGTAATGACTCAATATAGTCTACTAGCCGAAGCTCTTCTTTATGTGTACAGATGTGGCGTAATGACTCAATATATTCTACTAGCCGAGGCTCTTCTTTATGTGTACAGATGTGATGTAATGACTCAATATAGTCTACTAGCCGAGACTCTTCTTTATGTGGACAGATGTGATGTAATGACTCAATATAGTCTACTAGCCGAGACTCTTCTTTATGTGGACAGATGTGATGTAATGACTCAATATAGTCTACTAGCTGAGGCTCTTCTTTATGTGTACAGATGTGACGTAATGACTCAATATAGCCCACTAGCCGAGACTTCTCTTTATGTGTACAGATGTGACGTAATGACTCAATATAGTCTACTAGCCGAGGCTCTTCTTTATGTGTGCAGATGTGGTGTAATGACTCAATATAGCCTACTAGCCGAGACTCTTCTTTATGTGTACAGATGTGACGTAATGACTCAATATAGCCTACTAGCCGAGACTCTTCTTTATATGTACAGATGTGCCGTAATGACTCAATATAGTCTACTAGCCGAGACTCTTCTTTATGTGTACAGATGTGGTGTAATGACTCAATATAGTCTACTAGCCGAGACTCTTTCTTTATGTGTACAGATGTGATGTAATGACTCAATATAGTCTACTAGCCGAGGCTCTTCTTTATGTGCACAGATGTGATGTAATGACTCAATATAGTCTACTAGCTGAGGCTCTTCTTTATGTGCACAGATGTGATGTAATGACTCAATATAGTCTACTAGTCAGAGACTCTTCTTTATGTGTACAGATGTGATGTAATGACTCAATATAGCCTACTAGCCGAGACTCTTCTTTATGTGTACAGATGTGATGTAATGACTCAATATAGTCTACTAGCCGAGGCTCTTCTTTATGTGCACAGATGTGATGTAATGACTCAATATAGTCTACTAGCCGAGACTCTTTTCTTTATGTGTACAGATGTGATGTAATGACTCAATATAGTCTACTAGCTGAGGCTCTTCTTTTATGTGTACAGATGTGACGTAATGACTCAATATATGATTACTAGTCGAGACTCTTTTCTTTATGTGTACAGATGTGATGTAATGACTCAATATAGCCCACTAGCCGAGACTCTTCTTTATGTGTACAGATGTGGCGTAATGACTCAATATAGCCTACTAGTCGAGACTCTTCTTTATGTGTACAGATGTGACGTAATGACTCAATATAGTCTACTAGCCGAGGCTCTTCTTTATGTGTACAGATGTGACGTAATGACTCAATATAGTCTACTTACCTAGATGACTCTTCTTATGTGTACAGATGTGACGTAATGACTCAATATAGCCTACTAGGCGAAGACTCTTCTTTATGTGTACAGATGTGACGTAATGACTCAATATAGTCTACTAGCCGAGGCTCTTCTTTATGTGTACAGATGTGATGTAATGACTCAATATAGTGTACTAGCTGAGGGCTCTTTCTTTTATGTATACAGATGTGACGTAATGACTCAATATAGCCTACTAGCTGGAGACTCTTCTTTATGTGTACAGATGTGACGTAATGACTCAATATAGTCTACTAGCCGAAGCTCTTCTTTATGTGTACAGATGTGGCGTAATGACTCAATACATTCTACTCAGCCGAGGCTCTTCTTTATGTGTACAGATGTGATGTAATGACTCAATATAGTCTACTAGCCGAGACTCTTCTTTATGTGGACAGATGTGATGTAATGACTCAATATAGTCTACTAGCCGAGACTCTTCTTTATGTGGACAGATGTGATGTAATGACTCAATATAGTCTACTAGCTGAGGCTCTTCTTTATGTGTACAGATGTGACGTAATGACTCAATATAGCCCACTAGCCGAGACTTCTCTTTATGTGTACAGATGTGACGTAATGACTCAATATAGTCTACTAGCCGAGGCTCTTCTTTATGTGTGCAGATGTGGTGTAATGACTCAATATAGCCTACTAGCCGAGACTCTTCTTTATGTGTACAGATGTGACGTAATGACTCAATATAGCCTACTAGCCGAGACTCTTCTTTATATGTACAGATGTGCCGTAATGACTCAATATAGTCTACTAGCCGAGACTCTTCTTTATGTGTACAGATGTGGTGTAATGACTCAATATAGTCTACTAGCCGAGACTCTTCTTTATGTGTACAGATGTGATGTAATGACTCAATATAGTCTACTAGCCGAGGCTCTTCTTTATGTGCACAGATGTGATGTAATGACTCAATATAGTCTACTAGCTGAGGCTCTTCTTTATGTGCACAGATGTGATGTAATGACTCAATATAGTCTACTAGTCGAGACTCTTCTTTATGTGTACAGATGTGATGTAATGACTCAATATAGCCTACTAGCCGAGACTCTTCTTTATGTGTACAGATGTGATGTAATGACTCAATATAGTCTACTAGCCGAGGCTCTTCTTTATGTGCACAGATGTGATGTAATGACTCAATATAGTCTACTAGCCGAGACTCTTCTTTATGTGTACAGATGTGATGTAATGACTCAATATAGTCTACTAGCTGAGGCTCTTCTTTATGTGTACAGATGTGACGTAATGACTCAATATATCGTACTAGTCGAGACTCTTCTTTATGTGTACAGATGTGATGTAATGACTCAATATAGCCCACTAGCCGAGACTCTTCTTTATGTGTACAGATGTGGCGTAATGACTCAATATATTCTACTAGCCGAGGCTCTTCTTTATGTGTACAGATGTGATGTAATGACTCAATATAGTCTACTAGCCGAGACTCTTCTTTATGTGGACAGATGTGATGTAATGACTCAATATAGTCTACTAGCCGAGACTCTTCTTTATGTGGACAGATGTGATGTAATGACTCAATATAGTCTACTAGCTGAGGCTCTTCTTTATGTGTACAGATGTGATGTAATGACTCAATATAGTCTACTAGCCGAGGCTCTTCTTTATGTGCACAGATGTGATGTAATGACTCAATATAGTCTACTAGCCGAGGCTCTTCTTTATGTGCACAGATGTGATGTAATGACTCAATATAGTCTACTAGTCGAGACTCTCTTCTTTATGTGTACAGATGTGATGTAATGACTCAATATAGCCTACTAGCCGAGACTCTTCTTTATGTGTACAGATGTGATGTAATGACTCAATATAGTCTACTAGGCGAGGCTCTTCTTTATGTGCACAGATGTGATGTAATGACTCAATATAGTCTACTAGCCGAGACTCTTCTTTATGTGTACAGATGTGATGTAATGACTCAATATAGTCTACTAGCTGAGGCTCTTCTTTATGTGTACAGATGTGACGTAATGACTCAATATAGCCTACTAGTCGAGACTCTTCTTTATGTGTACAGATGTGACGTAATGACTCAATATAGTCTACTAGCCGAGGCTCTTCTTTATGTGTACAGATGTGGCGTAATGACTCAATATAGTCTACTAGCTGAGGCTCTTCTTTATGTGTACAGATGTGATGTAATGACTCAATATAGCCCACTAGCCGAGACTCTTCTTTATGTGTACAGATGTGACGTAATGACTCAATATAGCCTACTAGTCGAGACTCTTCTTTATGTGTACAGATGTGACGTAATGACTCAATATAGTGTACTAGCCGAGGCTCTTCTTTATGTGTACAGATGTGACGTAATGACTCAATATAGCCTACTAGTCGAGACTCTTCTTTATGTGTACAGATGTGATGTAATGACTCAATATAGTCTACTAGCTGAGGCTCTTCTTTATGTGTACAGATGTGACGTAATGACTCCATATAGCCTACTAGTCGAGACTCTTCTTTATGTGTACAGATGTGACGTAATGACTCAATATAGTCTACTAGCCGAAGCTCTTCTTTATGTGTACAGATGTGGCGTAATGACTCAATATATTCTACTAGCCGAGGCTCTTCTTTATGTGTACAGATGTGATGTAATGACTCAATATAGTCTACTAGCCGAGACTCTTCTTTATGTGGACAGATGTGATGTAATGACTCAATATAGTCTACTAGCCGAGACTCTTCTTTATGTGGACAGATGTGATGTAATGACTCAATATAGTCTACTAGCTGAGGCTCTTCTTTATGTGTACAGATGTGACGTAATGACTCAATATAGCCTACTAGTCGAGACTCTTCTTTATGTGTACAGATGTGACGTAATGACTCAATATAGTCTACTAGCCGAGGCTCTTCTTTATGTGTACAGATGTGGCGTAATGACTCAATATAGTCTACTAGCTGAGGCTCTTCTTTATGTGTACAGATGTGATGTAATGACTCAATATAGCCCACTAGCCGAGACTCTTCTTTATGTGTACAGATGTGACGTAATGACTCAATATAGCCTACTAGTCGAGACTCTTCTTTATGTGTACAGATGTGACGTAATGACTCAATATAGTGTACTAGCCGAGGCTCTTCTTTATGTGTACAGATGTGACGTAATGACTCAATATAGCCTACTAGTCGAGACTCTTCTTTATGTGTACAGATGTGATGTAATGACTCAATATAGTCTACTAGCTGAGGCTCTTCTTTATGTGTACAGATGTGACGTAATGACTCCATATAGCCTACTAGTCGAGACTCTTCTTTATGTGTACAGATGTGACGTAATGACTCAATATAGTCTACTAGCCGAAGCTCTTCTTTATGTGTACAGATGTGGCGTAATGACTCAATATATTCTACTAGCCGAGGCTCTTCTTTATGTGTACAGATGTGATGTAATGACTCAATATAGTCTACTAGCCGAGACTCTTCTTTATGTGGACAGATGTGATGTAATGACTCAATATAGTCTACTAGCCGAGACTCTTCTTTATGTGGACAGATGTGATGTAATGACTCAATATAGTCTACTAGCTGAGGCTCTTCTTTATGTGTACAGATGTGACGTAATGACTCAATATAGCCCACTAGCCGAGACTTCTCTTTATGTGTACAGATGTGACGTAATGACTCAATATAGTCTACTAGCCGAGGCTCTTCTTTATGTGTGCAGATGTGGTGTAATGACTCAATATAGCCTACTAGCCGAGACTCTTCTTTATGTGTACAGATGTGACGTAATGACTCAATATAGCCTACTAGCCGAGACTCTTCTTTATATGTACAGATGTGCCGTAATGACTCAATATAGTCTACTAGCCGAGACTCTTCTTTATGTGTACAGATGTGGTGTAATGACTCAATATAGTCTACTAGCCGAGACTCTTTCTTTATGTGTACAGATGTGATGTAATGACTCAGTATAGTCTACTAGCCGAGCTCTTCTTTATGTGCACAGATGTGATGTAATGACTCAATATAGTCTACTAGCTGAGGCTCTTCTTTATGTGCACAGATGTGAAGTAATGACTCAATATAGTCTACTAGTCGAAGACTCTTCTTTATGTGTACAGATGTGACGTAATGACTCAATATAGCCTACTAGTTGAGAACTACTCTTCTTTATGTGTACAGATGTGACGTAATGACTAAATATAGTGTACTAGCCGAGGCTCTTCTTTGTGTACAGATGTGACGTAATGACTCAATATAGGCTTACTAGCTGAGACTCTTCTTTATGTGTACAGATGTGATGTAATGACTCAATATAGTCTACTAGCCGAAGCTCTTCTTTATGTGTACAGATGTGGCGTAATGACTCAATATAGTCTACTAGCTGAAGCTCTTCTTTATGTGTACAGATGTGACGTAATGACTCCATATAGCCTACTAGTCGAGACTCTTCTTTATGTGTACAGATGTGACGTAATGACTCAATATAGTCTACTAGCCGAAGCTCTTCTTTATGTGTACAGATGTGACTGTAATGACTCAATATATTCTACTAGCCGAGGCTCTTCTTTATGTGTACAGATGTGATGTAATAACTCAATATAGTCTACTAGCTGAGGCTCTTCTTTATGTGTACAGATGTGACGTAATGACTCAATATAGCCTACTAGTCGAGACTCTTCTTTATGTGTACAGATGTGACGTAATGACTCAATATCAGTCTACATAGCCGAGGCTCTTCTTTATGTGTACAGATGTGAGTAATGACTCAATATAGTCTACTAGCTGAGGCTCTTCTTTATGTGTACAGATGTGATGTAATGACTCAATATAGCCCACTAGCCGAGACTCTTCTTTATGTGTACAGATGTGACGTAATGACTCAATATAGCCTACTAGTCGAGACTCTTCTTTATGTGTACAGATGTGACGTAATGACTCAATATAGTGTACTAGCCGAGGCTCTTCTTTATGTGTACAGATGTGACGTAATGACTCAATATAGCCTACTAGTCGAGACTCTTCTTTATGTGTACAGATGTGATGTAATGACTCAATATAGTCTACTAGCTGAGGCTCTTCTTTATGTGTACAGATGTGACGTAATGACTCCATATAGCCTACTAGTCGAGACTCTTCTTTATGTGTACAGATGTGACGTAATGACTCAATATAGTCTACTAGCCGAAGCTCTTCTTTATGTGTACAGATGTGGCGTAATGACTCAATATATTCTACTAGCCGAGGCTCTTCTTTATGTGTACAGATGTGATGTAATGACTCAATATAGTCTACTAGCCGAGACTCTTCTTTATGTGGACAGATGTGATGTAATGACTCAATATAGTCTACTAGCCGAGACTCTTCTTTATGTGGACAGATGTGATGTAATGACTCAATATAGTCTACTAGCTGAGGCTCTTCTTTATGTGCACAGATGTGACGTAATGACTCAATATAGCCCACTAGCCGAGACTTCTCTTTATGTGTACAGATGTGACGTAATGACTCAATATAGTCTACTAGCCGAGGCTCTTCTTTATGTGTGCAGATGTGGTGTAATGACTCAATATAGCCTACTAGCCGAGACTCTTCTTTATGTGTACAGATGTGACGTAATGACTCAATATAGCCTACTAGCCGAGACTCTTCTTTATATGTACAGATGTGCCGTAATGACTCAATATAGTCTACTAGCCGAGACTCTTCTTTATGTGTACAGATGTGGTGTAATGACTCAATATAGTCTACTAGCCGAGACTCTTCTTTATGTGTACAGATGTGATGTAATGACTCAATATAGTCTACTAGCCGAGGCTCTTCTTTATGTGCACAGATGTGATGTAATGACTCAATATAGTCTACTAGCTGAGGCTCTTCTTTATGTGCACAGATGTGATGTAATGACTCAATATAGTCTACTAGTCGAGACTCTTCTTTATGTGTACAGATGTGATGTAATGACTCAATATAGCCTACTAGCCGAGACTCTTCTTTATGTGTACAGATGTGATGTAATGACTCAATATAGTCTACTAGCCGAGGCTCTTCTTTATGTGCACAGATGTGATGTAATGACTCAATATAGTCTACTAGCCGAGACTCTTCTTTATGTGTACAGATGTGATGTAATGACTCAATATAGTCTACTAGCTGAGGCTCTTCTTTATGTGTACAGATGTGACGTAATGACTCAATATATCGTACTAGTCGAGACTCTTCTTTATGTGTACAGATATGATGTAATGACTCAATATAGCCCACTAGCCGAGACTCTTCTTTATGTGTACAGATGTGATGTAATGACTCAATATAGCCCACTAGCCGAGACTCTTCTTTATGTGTACAGATGTGATGTAATGACTCAATATAGCCCACTAGCCGAGGCTCTTCTTTATGTGTACAGATGTGATGTAATGACTCAATATAGCCCACTAGCCGAGACTCTTCTTTATGTGTACAGATGTGATGTAATGACTCAATATAGCCCACTAGCCGAGACTCTTCTTTATGTGTACAGATGTGATGTAATGACTCAATATAGCCCACTAGCCGAGACTCTTCTTTATGTGTACAGATGTGATGTAATGACTCAATATAGCCCACTAGCCGAGACTCTTCTTTATGTGTACAGATGTGATGTAATGACTCAATATAGCCCACTAGCCGAGGCTCTTCTTTATGTGTACAGATGTGATGTAATGACTCAATATAGCCCACTAGCCGAGACTCTTCTTTATGTGTACAGATGTGACGTAATGACTCAATATAGCCTACTAGTCGAGACTCTTCTTTATGTGTACAGATGTGACGTAATGACTCAATATAGTCTACTAGCCGAGGCTCTTCTTTATGTGTACAGATGTGGCGTAATGACTCAATATAGTCTACTAGCTGAGGCTCTTCTTTATGTGTACAGATGTGATGTAATGACTCAATATAGCCCACTAGCCGAGACTCTTCTTTATGTGTACAGATGTGACGTAATGACTCAATATAGCCTACTAGTTCGAGAACTCTTCTTTATGTGTACAGATGTGACGTAATGACTCAATATAGCCTACTAGTCGAGACTCTTCAGTATGTGTACAGATGTGACGTAATGACTCAATATAGTCTACTAGCCGAGACTCTTTCTTTATGTGTACAGATGTGATGTAATGACTCAATATAGCCCACTAGCCGAGACTCTTTCTTTATGTG
Source organism: Hybognathus amarus (assembly GCA_030378365.1). Taxonomy (NCBI): domain Eukaryota; kingdom Metazoa; phylum Chordata; class Actinopteri; order Cypriniformes; family Leuciscidae; genus Hybognathus; species Hybognathus amarus. The sequence goes on from JAQIUQ010007281.1 coordinate 39,946, forward strand.
TACAGATGTGATGTAATGACTCAATATAGCCCACTAGCCGAGACTCTTCTTTATGTGTACAGATGTGACGTAATGACTCAATATAGTCTACTAGCTGAGGCTCTTCTTTATGTGTACAGATGTGATGTAATGACTCAATATAGCCCACTAGCCGAGACTCTTCTTTATGTGTACAGATGTGACGTAATGACTCAATATAGTCTACTAGCCGAAGCTCTTCTTTATGTGTACAGATGTGACGTAATGACTCAATATAGCCTACTAGTCGAACTCTTTCTTTATGTGTACAGATGTGACGTAATGACTCAATATAGTCTATGAGCCGAGAACTCTTCTTTATGTGTACAGATGTGATGTAATGACTCAATATAGCCGACTAGCTGAGACTACTCCTGTATGTGTACAGTAGGGTGTAACGATACACAATCTGACGGTTCGGTTTTCCACAGTTTGGACGTTTCGGTTTAGAAAGCTAAATTATTTACTTTTTAAACAGTGGTTAAGGGAAAAATGTGCTTTGTCTTTCACAAGGATTTAAAAAAAAATCTGCTAATGCTGTAAACTGCCGCACATTACTATAACATTAAAGGTTGTAGCCTAGACTTTTAACCTTAAATTCAGATGCTATTTATTTTTTAGATATAATAATCTACATGTCACGGTGCGATGCAGGCAGAAGAAGGCGAGGAGTCAGAGATTCCAATAAGGATAATATTTAATTCAGGAAGACAGGAAACAGGTTCAATGCAGGGTTACATGTACATTGACAGACAAAGACTGAATCAAACTGAAGGAACTAAATACAAACAGAATCAAACATAACAACATAATGAACAGATGTTTGATGGATTGGTGAACGGCGCAAGCGAAATGAATTAATCAAATGAGTGTCACTGATGGCACGCTATACAGGCTAACGAGTGACTAGCATGTTGTATTAGCAACTATTTAAATTGAAGCTAGCGATGTAAAGTTAATGTGATATTGAGTAAGTTATATTTATAAGGATAATCAACAGTAAATGCTAGTAAATTATGATTCAAAACAGAAATATAAGGCTTACAGGCACAAACCAACCCAGCAGCAGAAAGGCAGATGGATCAATCGACGATTCAAAGGATTCAAACCCAGCTTATTGTGATGGAGAGCCTGTGGAGTAGTGTACCATCACTGTGTAGCATTGTGTTTAAACCGTTCTTATGTATTGATTTAAATAGTAGTGTGTGGTGAGCGCACTGTGGCTGCTGTTGCATCATTCAAGTACACTGGTGGTGGTTGAAAGAAAGATCCCAACATGATTGTAAAGTGCTTTGGGTGTGCAGTTGTATATATGAAGGCGCTGTATAAATGCCTCACTCTGTTCATTTATTTTAGTCTAACCATAAAACACAAATTACGGCTATTGTGTGTTTTCAGTTCTCAGACCACATTGACAGTATTCAGCCTTAGTCCGTTTACCACAATAGAGTTTACCACAATAAACAAGAAGAAATAAGATCAGTTAAGCACCGTACACATTATGTTCATAAAATGTGATTTTAAGTCACTTATTATTTTTTCCAGTTTGGCAGACTGTAACCTCACATATCTGAACACTGAAATTGTGGCTTCGGCTCTGCAAACATCAAACTCCCCCCTGAGAGAGCTGGATCTGAGTAGCAATCTGCTGCGGGATTCAGGAGTGAAGCTGCTCTCCGATGCGATGACGAAGAGTCCTGAACTGTCAACTCGCTTACTAAGGTTTGTTGCACATTTATTCATTACATTACTCATATGTACCAAACCAAGGCTGCAAGATTGCAACAGTTAGTTTTCAGTTGTATATCACACTTAATGAGAGAAAAAAAACACTACACACAGTCTATTGTCACCATTATGTTCAGTTATATTCAGATCATGGAGTCTTAGTTTGTTTTCATTCCTCACATGTGTTTCCTTGTCTGTGTTTCCCCCACCGATAAGTCACTATGGACACTTATCACATTCATCACAGCTGCTAATTGTTTAGTTAATCACCGCTGTGTATTTAAGTTCCTGTCTGTTTTCTGTCTAGTGTCCGGTATTGTTTGTGCGTTGCACACTCTCGCCTGCTGGCTATGTCTCGGGAGTTATTTATTATTAAATTTGTTACCTTTAAATCATCTTCGTCTTCCGTGGATCTAATCGTTACACCTATACATTATGCACAACATTCTAAACTAAAAGTTTCGTTAGAAAGCGATGGTAATCTAAATGCAAAGCTTCTTTTTTCACAATCTCCCCACTGGTTTAAACAATAGTTGCTGAATTGTTCACATAGAAATCAGAGCTTTAGAACTATAAAAGGGCATAGGTAAGCTTTCCTATTTTGCAGGAAAATTAGTGTGGCTAGAGGGGAAAGAAAGAGGGTAAGAGGAGAATGAGGGCAAGGAAATACATTGCCTTAGATAAAATATCTTAAATAAAATTAGAGTGGGATGGAACATTATTGCATTTGCATATTGCATACATATATTGCATTTGCATACAAATGGGCATGCTGGTCTGAAAACGAGGTGTGTTCAGGCGTATTATTGGCACGTTGCTATTTTAAAGCAACTGAAATGTAGCTACTTGAAAATTTCTATGAAATATAAATATTTTCTTTTGTTATTTAAAGGCCGTTTTAGCAATATGCTCATATGGGTGTGTCCACAATGCTCGTATGTGCACGAGGAGATCTGTTTCCTCGCTAGAGAAGCATTCAGTTTTGTCTGCTTCCAAATTTTCGCCATGTAAACAGTGAATCTTTTAAAGGGAATAGGAGATCAGACTCTGATTGGATTATTGCACGTTATGCCCAAAAACACCCATTACTCATTAACAGAATAGGGACAACACTCTTAGACCATGAGTCAGGGTGCGACTTTTGACGGAAGTTGTTGCCTAGAGTTTTTACTTCAAAATTATGTGAAAATTATCCTGCCTACTTATTCACTTAAAACAATACATTGTTTTATATTTTGTAAGACACTTTTTGTTTAAAAAAGGCAATATGCGTGGGGGTGTGAATGATTATGAATAATGCTGTGATTTACACCTGAGAAGACAATAAGCTGCATAATGAGCCTTCCAGTCAGGTATGTCACTGAGATGGGACTACAAGGAATGTGAGGACAATACATCATATACCTGAGGCTCTTGCCCCTTACATTTTTAACTTTAGATTTACGTTAGCTGCTGTAACTGAGTTATAACTGCCAGATAAACAAAAAATAAATGGTGATCTGCTGGTGTTGGTTATGTTTTAACATAATCATTTTTTGACCTGGATCACTGAACTCATTTAGAGCCTAATCACGGAGTTAGATTTACTTTATTGATTATAGTAGCATTTTCAATGGAATTAAATGTAAAATAACACTGTTGTAAAGTGTTAGCTAAACATTAAATATAGACTAATCCTTATTAACCCTCTGGTTATATTCGGGGTCTTTTTAACCCGCAAATAACTTTAGGTCAAATAAAAAAAAAATTTATCTTTGCCCAAATGGTACGGAACTTGCTACGACTCTTAACACTGTCTCATTACACCACCCCCCAAAAAAATAATAACAAATTTTGGAATGTTATCTGTTCTTATGTTGGCGTGAAAAAATACAGACACTCGTTATCTTCTAGGGTCCCTGGAGACCCCGCATAGTAAATATACAAAATTCATAATTTAATTCATTTAAAGACAGACACACTGACCGTTTGTTCAGTAAACCACTGTTTAATAAATTTTAGCAAATTTTGGTTTTGTTTTCTCAACTCTGCTGTACGAAACCGTGACCTCAAAACTGATGTACGTACTGAACCGTCAGTTTTGTGTACCGTTATGTAGTCAAATATACAATGTTATTTTATATTTGATTACTTTATTCAATTTCTGTACCTGAAAACTAATGTTAGACCTAACCAAAAAAACTCAAACACTGTTTATTTTATTCTTATTTTCTTTATTTTTATTTGACAGTAATCGATTATTCCAGTAGTTCACAGCATATACCGAACCGTACTGAAACAGTGAGTCTGAAACCGTGAACCTAAAACCGTGATACGAACCGCAATTGTTGAGCAATTTGAACTGTTACACCCCATATGCATACAGTGCCATAAAAACACCAGTCTCTTGTTTTTGTAATGATTTGTTTCTCATTTCTCCCATTTAGGTTGGCACACTGTAAGCTCACCGATAAGTGCTGTGAAACTGTGTCTCAGTTCTACAGTCTTCAAACTCCTCCCTGAGAGAGCTGGACCTGAGTAACAATGACCTGCATGATTCAGGAGTGAAGCTGCTCTCTGCTGGATTGAAGAGTCTTAATTGTCAACTCAACATACTGAGGTACTTGAGGGTCTACGAAAAATAACCACGCAAGGACATATTGTGGCAAACCTATTATGAAATGCTTTATATTTCCACATCATTGTACACTCCAAATGCCAGCCATAATGCATATGTGAATAAATGCCTTTCTGTGTGGCGTTTGCACTTTCTCTGTGTTGGTGTGGGTTTCCTCCTTGCACTCCGATTTTCCCCACAATCCAATAAGTGAATTGGAGAGACTAAATTGTACATAGGTGTGAATATATGTGTGTTTGTGTGAGCCCTGTGGTGAACTGGCCATATGTCCAGGGTGTCCCTTGTTTGTGGCCTGAGATGGTCTCCATCAAACCTAACAGAGCATTAGTGGACCTGCAAAGAAGAATGGGAGAAAATCCACAAATCCAGATGTGCAAATCTTGTGGCATCATACCAAAAAAGACTTTAAACTGTAATCTGCACCAGATTATGTGCTTTAAATAAGTACTGAGTTAAGGCATCGTGCACTTAAGCAAAGTAAATATTTCAGTATCACAAATCTGTTGTTTTTTTCTTTTTACTTTGTCATATAGTGCAGATTGATGTAAGAAAAAAATACTTAAAACACTACAGCCAGCATAAGGTTGTAACATGACATAAAAATGCATTACAGCACCATAAAATAAACAGTCTGTATTAATAATATATTAATAATATTGTTTTTGTAATTATTTGTTTTCTCATTTTTTCTCGTTTAGGTTGGCACACTGTAAGCTCACCAATCAGTGCTGTGAAATCGTGTCTTCAGTTCTACAGTCTTCAAACTCCTCCCTGAGAGAGCTGGACCTGAGTAACAATGACCTGCTGGATTCAGGAGTGAAGCTGCTCTGTGCCGGACTGAAGAGTCTAAACTGTCAACTCAACATACTGAGGTACTTGAGGGTCTGTGAAAATGACCACACAGAGTTTGCATAGTCTCTCTGTGTTGGGTTTACTCCTTGCAGTCAGGTTTTCCCCACAATCCAATAAGTGAATTGGAGAGACTAAATTGTCCATAGGTGTGACTATATGAGTCTTTGTGTGAGCCCTGTGGTGGACTAGCCAATGTCCAGGCTCTCCCTTGTCTGTGACCTGAGATGGTCCCCATCCAACCTGACAGAACATGAGAAGACCTGGCAAGAGAAGAATGGGAGAAAATCCACAAATCCAGATCCAAATCTTGTGGCAGCATACCTCATTATTTGTTTTATTTGTATTTTTTGCTTTGCCATTATATAGTGTAGATTGATGTAGGGGGAAATAGTTTAAAAGCACTAAATGCAGCATAAGCTTGCAACTTGACAACATTTAAAAATAAATAAATAAAAAAGGGGCATGATCATTTTTCCAAGTTGGCTCTACAATCTGTTTAAGCTTAGAATGCTTTAAGTTAAATTGTGTTACTTAAGCTTTAATTAATTAATGTGTATAGTGTATGTTTGTTGTATAATGTCAATTGTGATTTTCACTTTGATGCAACATAATGTGTATAATAACCCCAAATCACAATTTCTCATTGAAGCTAAATCTGCCGATTACAATGAGCAGACAAACACAAACCTTTTCTCCATTTTTGTCATTCAGAGCAGATTTCCTGTAGCGGAAATTAGTCATGACTATACTGCCCTATATAGGTCTGGTGCAGTCATTAGTGCACATGTGTCTATGCTGAGCTTTATTGAAATTGATTATTGGGTCAGTGTAACTCAGTTAAGTTTAAACAGCCTTCCCTTGTTTTATGATAAATAAACCTGATTGAATTACCGTAAAACTTAAAATAATAGTCGAAGTCCCAAATAGACACCTGACTCTTTTACACGCCTGGTGTGGCTGCAGGTTTGGGTAAATAAAAGCCGGTCTCAGATAGAGGCCGGGTCTGTTGTTTAGTTTCGGGTTTTATTTAATCTTCTAAAACCCGTCAGATCGTCAGTGTTTTGGCGGCCGCTTAAAGCAAATTTTTGTCCCGCCAAAGCCTTTTTAATAGGGAGTGATGTAGAATAGAGTGACTGCTATGAGCAGAGAGAGCGCCCTGGTCGCGCGCGCACACACTCTCAGCGTCTTCAAACAATTCACGAGCGCTGTCTTGCTCTCTCTCCCTCGCGCATATTAATCAAAATCAATTGACATGATAGTAAAAGGCGGAGAGACCGCAGTTTCACGTGAAGCATTTTGAGATTTTTAGAGATTAGAGACTCTAGGCCTACACTCAATGAAAAACATCTCAACACTAAATTATAAAGGCCAGTCTCATATAGACGTCTGTCTCAAATAAAAACCGGTGCAGTTCGACAATTTGGGAAAATAAAAGCCCGGGCTATTATTTGAAGTTTTACGGTAGGTTACAACAACAAAATTAGAATTCATATGTAGAATTACCTCCTTAAAGGGGTGGTTTACTGCTTTTTTTTTCTTTGCATGATTGTGTTTATGGGGTGCAATATAACATGTATTCGTGGTTTTTCTTTTTTAAAAAGTCTTATTTTTCATAAATTTCACCTTTATTGTAAGCCGCGCTCTCCTCTGTCATTTGAACGACCGGTTGACTTCCTGAGTCTATGAAACCACTCCCTCAGAAACAGGCAATCGGTGTGTTGTGATTGGCTAAACTATAGTGCACGTTGTCCGGAAAATTCACGCCCATTACCTTTGCGGGCGAAGTTGCATGTGTTGTTCATGTCAAGTGTATATAATGGTGTCGATACTGCAGTATCAGTATGAGCCAGAAAGCGGCGATGAAGAGAGGCAAGCAGAACCTCCCCACACACGGCTCTTACAAAACGTTTCTGAATGTTAATTTGCCTATATTTTTTTAACTTTATACACGTTTGTATTACACAATAGCATGGAACTGACTGGTGGTTTACTTGTGCTATCCTTTTTCTAACAGGTGGTTTACTTGTGCTATCCTTTTTGACAGGCCTACTCCTGTCTGGTACCCGAACAATTTGATTTAAAACGAGTTTGTTTGTTAAGGGTCTGTGAAAAATAACCATTCAAGGACGTATTGTGGCAAACTTATTCTTAAATTATTCTTATTCCATGATTATTTCACACCCCATCCCAAAATTAAAATAAATGAATCTTATCATTCTGATTAAACATGATGTGTTTGAGTTGATGTAGGTGTTTAATCTGTTTGCATGCATGGCTCAGATCATTACTATATGAAGTGTGTACTGTCTGTAGGCATGTTTACAGACAGGTATTCCTTCTCTCTCTCTTATACATAAACATTTTACAAAAATTACATTTACAGAGAATATTTGTTTTCGTTTTGAATATGATCATTTAAAATAGATACTTACTTGTATCTATAGATATATGCAGAGATGCAAACAGCACGCTTTTCGGCGCCTCCCGCTTTTTTCACGTCAATTTGGGTGACTTGTGTGAATCGTGCATATCCGAAGAGATTTTCTGAATGGATCAAGTGTAGGCTACATTGTGCTTCTGTGCATCTTATAAGAGGAAACCACATAAAATACCAGCACAATTCATGATACACTCTCATCTAATCAAGACTTAACACCTACTCATTAAACCAACAACATCACCACATCTCTTCTTCCACATGTGCCTCTTGTGCCCACATCCCAACTATTGATTGCTCGCTTGACATTCTTCCAAACCTTGTAACAACTGTGAGTTCCTCAGAATTCCGGAAACAACCTGCTTTGCCAGAGAAGGCCCAGATAATTCACTGTCACCCATAAAGCCCCGAAAGCCCATTGCAGGCCAAAGCCGCCTCCTCCGTCACTGGAAGTTAAGTAAGGTGTATGTTAGTGGTTGACTCCCCCTCTGATGTTCATCTTAATATACTTGCCATAATAAACCAGTTCAAGCTGATCACTTGCATATCTGTTGTGTTCTGACCGACACACCTACTGCTAAACATACTGGAAACCAGTCCTTATCAAATATCAAGGTAGTCTTCACTGCAAAAACTTACGTAGGGTTGGCGTTGTTGGTTAGATTTACAAAGTGGAACAGAGCAGTGACATATATAGCCTTCGTCTCAGCCATTGTTGAACTGGGTCGGAAGTGGACATGCACAAAGTTGACAAATCCCGCCCATGAAACCTGGAAGCGTGATAATCCCCTATTGGAGGTAGCTCGTCAAGGATGGCATCGTGCGCGCTCACTGTGCAAAAACGTGCCCGCGTGTGGATGGTATTCTGTCTGTATATACTGTTTTTCCCCTTGTATCCTGTGCGCGAGTTTTGAGACTAAATAAACACTGTAGGGCCGTTCACATATTGTGTCTTTTGCGCTCTCAAGTTCGCTATTTCAAATATAGTCTTGCGGGAAGCGCACTCACAATTGAAGTGATTTTTTTCCAGGCGCAGCGAGATGAAAACTTTTCAGAATGCCGCAAGTGCATCGCATTTCATGTGTCAAGAACCAACCACCATTAAAAGCTTAGTAAACATGAAGGATGGGGGTGGGCCCAAACACTACCGGTGTTTTTTCTTCTCCGTGAACAAATCTTGCAGCGGCTACAGAAAGCGTTTTTCGGTAGTGAATATCTATTAGCAACTAAAACTTCTTTGTCGTTGTGGAGAGCGCAGTGCATGGATGCTTAGCAACGACAGATGCCACAAGAAAATTGAACCGGATTTTACTATTACTAATAAAAAATAAGCTTTTAGACTCATTCTTTTTATAAAAATGATTTAAAGGTTGAAATATGTGATGTTTATCTTTTTATAACACCTTTTTTGTGAAAAATGATTTAAAGGCTGAAATATATTTACTATGTGCATTGGGGTGGGCCGGGGATGGCAGGGGTTGGTGGCAATGTAAGTATCTGGATATTTTCCGCGGGCGAGGGCTTTGATTACCTCTCTCTTTTTTGACCATACATGTGTTTTCATCCCTGTATATGTTAGTGACTCGTGACTATGTGACAAATATTCAAAAATGAGTTTTGTTTCATTTTTGTGACGCACTGCAGAAAAAAGTTCACAGAGATGGCAGAAAACATCCTGTTCGTTTTGTTTAGATTACAAATGAAAGTAAACTTTTTGCAGTTTCGAATGATGTATTGCTGTATAACCGTATGATCAATGCATATTTTAAGTTTTTTGCTCTTTGAAAAAAAAAAAAGGCCCTGGCACGTCTACTCGACCCAAGAGGCACGTCTATCGACCTAACTTCGATCGCTTCCTGTTGTTGTAGATTATCTCAGTGTTTGGTGACAGAGGAAGGTTGTGCTGCTCTGGCATCAGCTCTGAGTTCAAACCCTTCACACCTGAGAGAGCTGGATCTGAGCTACAATCACCCAGGAGAATCAGGACTGAAGCTGCTCTCTGATGCACTCAACCATCTGGACAAACTCAAGTATGTTAAGTAATATAACAATAATCCTGTCTAGTGTGATTGTTTTTTTGTTTTTTTTAAGGGTTAGTTCACCAACAATTTAAATTTTGCCATCATTTACTCACCTTCATATAGTTCCAAACCCGAAATTATAAAAAAAAAAAAAAAAAAAAAACGGAGAAATTTCTGTCCCTCCATTGACAGTCTATGCTACTACCACTTCAACACTTCAAAAAGTTTACAAAGAGATCATAGTTTAGTCCAGATTTTCTGAAGAGACATGATCGCTTTATATGATTAACAGATTTAATTGACTCTTTTATTCACATATAGGGCTGGGCGATATATCGCATGAGATTGTTATGCGCATCTCTTCAGTAAAGCCGGTTCCTTGGTTAGTAGTAAATCACCTTCACCTGCTTTCAGATGGAAGACATGATGCAGATATGAGTGTTAAATTAACACTTAAGAGTGTTAAAGTTAATGAGATAATTTCAGTGATTAATTTAGTGATGATTGAGCATTATTGAAGACACCTGATGTTAACAAGCAGAATCACTGAAGGAGAAAATCTAATATTGTAAGCCACCGTTATGGCGATCAGTGTATTCTTTAGTTGGACTCTTGACCCTTATACTTTCACTTTTAATATTGTTTGTCTGCTGTTATTGATTCATAACAGTCAAATGAACAAAGAAAAGTGTAGATCTAATAGTGTTGGTTATGTTTTGCCATAATCATGCTGTGATCTGATAAATGAAACTTAATGAGATTTGGTGTAACTTCTTAGCAACAGCTCTGTGATTCTACAGCATATGATTATCAGTATTTTTCTTATAGTCCAAAATATTTAATAAACATTGTTCTGATAAACACTTTCAAACGAATTTATTTAGAAACAGACATCAATAATCAGCCTGTGAATCTCAACAGTGGTGACAATAATAATTCATGTTGCAGTGGCTGCCACCAATCACATCTCATTAATGGTTCCCATCATGCATTGTGGTATGAATAAATTAAGATCTGAATTGTCTATGTAATTTACTTTTCCTAATTGAATATTCTGCTCACCGTTGTTGAGATGCATTGACTAAATCTTGACGTCTGTGTGTGCCTAAAAGTTTTTTTTAAACAACTTTTAAGAAATCTTTAAGAAACGTTATATTATATCCAAAATTCTGAATTACAGTTATGCTGTAACCAACAGCATTAATTTACAAACATAAAGTTCAAATGATGATGATTGTCATAATATAACCAATCCCATTACATAACTTTTTTTTCTTTGTTCATCTGGCAGTTATAACTCAAATACAACAGCCAAACAAAATCTAAAGTTAATAATATAAGGGTCAAGAGCCCAACTAAAGCAAACAATCTCCATAACGGTGGCTTACAATTTTAGATTTTCTCATTCAGTGATTCTGCTTTAGGTGTCTTCAATAATGCTCTATCATCACTCAGTTAATCACTTAATTATCTCATTAACTTTAACACTCTTGAGTGTAGACTCATATACACTCCCAGGAGTGTTAATTTAACACTGGAGTTTTTGCTGAAGAGTAGTTAACTGACAAGCTTAGCCATATCGTATTAATTATTGCTGGCGATATGTCCTCGATATTAATGCGATATGGCTCAGCTTGTCAGTGATCTACAGCTCTTTGTAGTAAATGCCGCTCCATCTGAAAGCAAGTGAAGGCGATTTAATACTTAAGCAAGGAATCGGCTTTACTGACGAGATGCGCATAACAATGTGATGCGATATATCTCCCAGCGCTATTCAGCATATAAACATTCATCAATGCACACATCAAACTAAAAGGAAGCTCAAACATGATTGCTAAATGTGTTAGAACCAATGAGGTTCACTCTTGTGTTATGTAGCATGTTTGAGCTTCCATAAGAACCTATGAGGTTCATTCTCATTTTACGCAGCACGTTTGAGCTTCTGTAAGAACCAATGAGGTTCATTCTCTTGTTACGCAGCACGTTTGAGCTTCTGCAAGAACCAATGAGGTTCACTCTTGTGTTATGCAGCACGTTTGAGCTTCCATAAGAACCAATGAGGTTCATTTTCATGTTACGCAGCACTTTTGAGCTTCTGCAAGAACCAACGAGGTTCATTTTCATGTTACGCAGCACGTTTGAGCTTCTGCAAGAACCAATGAGGTTCACTCTTGTGTTATGCAGCACGTTTGAGCTTCCATAAGAACCAATGAGGTTCATTCTCTTGTTACGCAGCACGTTTGAGCTTCAGCAAGAACCAATGAGGTTCATTTTCGTGTTATGCGGCATGTTTGAGCTTCCCATAAGAACCAATGAGGTTCATTCTCTTGTTATGCAGCATGTTTGAGCTTCTGTAAGAATCAGTGAGGTTCACTCTTGTGTTATGCGGCACGTTTGAGCTTCCATAAGAACCAATGAGGTTCATTCTCTTGTTACGCAAGCACGTTTGAGCTTCAGCAAGAACCAATGAGGTTCATTCTCGTGTTATGCGGCATGTTTGAGCTTCCATAAGAGACCAATGAGGTTCATTCTCTTGTTACGGCAGCACGTTTGAGCTTCTGCAAGAACCAATGAGGTTCACTTTTGTGTTATGTAGCATGTTTGAGCTTCCATAAGAACCAAATGAGGTTCATTCTCTTGTTACGCAGCACGTTCGAGCTTCCATAAACCAATGAGGTTCTTTCTCTTGTTATGCGGGCACGTTTGAGCTTCCGCAAGAACCAGTGAGGTTCATTTTCGTGTTCAATTTTATTCTGAGACCTGGTGAACATTTATAACCTGGTCTACTAGTAAATTGTTGTTAGCTAACATTTTATATAATGTTATATTAAAATGCAAATGAAACACTAACAAACAGATCCTACGCTGAAATGGCAGTTTATTATTGAGTCAACAAGAATTTACAAAACAATTAGATTAAGATTAACCTTAATTGCTGAGTTCGAATTGCATGCACCTCCAAGTACTGTTTAAAAACAATATAATATTCTTTGTGGGGTTCATAAATGGTGATAAATGATGCTAGCAACTGCTTTCTCTGCAGAAGCTTTGTGTTTAAAGAGCTAATAAATATTTCGAACTCATTCAATATTTTGTGTCTTATTATTTACTTATGTGGCAAATAGCCGTGTAATCATCGATATAATGTATGCGGTTATTATCGCAGAATAAAACCCTTCAGAGTGATGCATGATCCTGATCTCCCTATTGGGGTTTATTCTGCATAACAAACGGGTGGATGTTCATTGTCCCTTACTTAGTAAATGCTGTACAAGTATAATGTAGAAAAAAGGCAATTGTCTGTCAGCTACGGCTGCAAAAATAAAGATCATGAAAACTCACACTGACATCAATAATCAGTGTATGAATTGCAACAATGATGACAATAAACAAAATATACAGATCAACTCTGAACTCGTCACAAAACAAGCTACTAAAGTCACAGAAAAGCTTTTTTGACTGTCACCATTGTTGAGATTCATGTTTATTGTGATGTCTCTGTGCACCTAAAAAACAGCTCAAAAAAGTTTCTGTCTAATGACTTGAAAAAAATCTGAATACCAGATATAAGGGAAGATGCTGAGATCTTGAGTGATCTGTTAGTTTTTAATGTTCTGTTTCTGCCAGTCATTTTAATTAATTCAGGAAATACCTTTAAAATAACAGCGTTTTTCTGTAATACATTTAAAGGTGCAAAACGCAAGTCTCTGAGTTTTTGCAGAACTACGGCTAATTTCAAAATCACCAAAGACAGCAATAAGAGAGAGCGGCAACAGCCCTGGTAAGATCATTTCGTTTCTTTACTTTTAATGAAGTTGGTAGTGTTAAGTGTCTGCGACTTACTTTCACTTTCGATTTGCGATAGATTGCGGCGCGCTGGCTTGATGAATAGCTATCTGATCACAGACAATGCATGAAGTGACCAGGTGCAAACAGCCCCTTTAAATCCATCTTCTATTTTTGTGGAAAGTTGACTAAAGTTGTGTCACTCGAGTTGTCTTCTCTGATACGGAGAATGGCGGCGAATACACAAACCTGCCAGACATAGCCATGCGAGCGTCAACACGCATGACGTCACGCCCAGTCTCAAATTTCGAGCCCGAATCCCTCTTATTTGTTTTACTCTACAGGATTATGGCGATCGCAGTGATTAGAGAAGGGCTTATTTAGCCAATCATGCAATTGTTTAAGCATCTATGGGTTAGAAAAACTGATATTTTTAACATGAAATGTTGCGCAATGCCCCTTTAAAGAAAATTCTGTTAAAGTTTTTTGCACTTTATTTAATTAGGATATATTACTTTAGTTTTACTGGATGTGTGTCACAAATGTGTGTTACATTTAAACTGATACTTTGCAACATGTGTGAGCAAAATTTAGAATTACACGACAAGATGTGCGCTATATTGCATTATAAGCGTTTTATTTTTTTATGGTTTTCGGCTGGAGAAAATTTGCATGAAAACATTTGTATTTACAAAAATGTCGTTGAATGATTGTGTGTAATTGTATTCTTGAAATTGCACACATTGTGTTTCTGCAACTATGGGCACCGTACGTTCAACCAGAAGCTCTACGCAATTATACTGACGTGAACAATCTTGAGGCCAAGAGAGAAGGAAATGAATACTTGAATAAAGTTGTTACTTTTGTTTGTTTTTTGCGCACAAAAAATATTCTCGTCAAATATTTAAAAACTTAAGATTGAGCTACTGTAGTCACTTGGACTATTTTAATGATTTCTTTAATAACTTTTCGGGGTTGACTTTCGATCCCTTTAGAAGCCTATGGAGGAGTGATCCAGCTCTCAGATTTAATCAAAAATATCCTAATTTGTGTTCCAAAGATGAACGAAAGTCTTACGGGGTTGGAACAACATGAGAGAGAGTAAATACTGACAGAATTTTCATTTTGGAGTGAAATATCCCTTTAACTTTTTATGACAGATGTTGCAATTTCAATGTGTTAATTATCTCAGCTTAAGTGTAAAAATATTTTTTTTGCAAATGAAAATGTGAAGAAGAAAAAAAATGAAAATAGAGCAGTGCTGCGGTAAAGATATCTTGTGTCGGTAAGGAAACTATGTTAAACTTCCACAAAATCAAAAACAGGCTACTGTAGATAGAACAACAGTAAAATAACCAGAAAACAAATGTTATGTGTAAAATATAGTAGCAGTTTTGCAGTAAATAACTACTTTAATTAACTCTTACTCTTTTAACTGCTTCAATAATATTGTCTCCTAAAGTTGATGTTGCACGAACATTAATAATATACTATACTAACACAAACCCATAACACTAACAGCATCTCACCACAACATTAGATTTTTGTACCATACTCAATTATTCTTCTTGTCCAATTCTTCTTGGACCGATACTGTGTGGTTGGTCCATCACGGACCAAGTGAAGTACTTTTCTGCTTGGGTTATTCTCCTTCAGATGTTGCAGAAAACAGGTCTGAGATGTGTCCATATGGCTGAAGGGTCATGGCGGAAAGAGGATGACTGAGTGAAATATGAAGACTATGCTCCTTTGGTGTGTGTTACAACTGTGTGTAGGCTCACCTGTTGATGAGAATCCCCAAAGTGTACAGCCTGTATTTCACTTGTAGTTTCCAGAGATAGTTTTCTGCCAAATCAGCTTGCAGTACCATTCTCATGTTCTGGTCAGATTCTCAAGGTAGAGATATACTGGTGCTTGATGTTGTATATGTGCTGTCCTTTTTTCACCTGCAGCAATTCGGAGAATTCATCATTGAGGCTTTTAATGGCTTTTAATCGTCTAAACCATCTTTTGTTTTTTTACTCCACCACATACCACCACATCTGACTCTCTTCTTCAAATGGCAGATTTTGCACTGCTTTATTCTCGCATATGGAGCATTCTGCAGTATGTACATGCACTCTTTTGATGGAGTACAGCATGTGGACAGCAGCTAGTCTTTAACCTTGCTAGTCGTGTGTCATAATTATACATTATTTAAAGGGATACTCCACTTTTTTTTGGAAATAGGCTCAATTTACAACTCCTCCAGAGTTAAACAGTTGAGTTTTACCGTTTTCAATGCATTCAGCCGATTTTCTGATATTTAGAAGAATATCAGTAAGCAGACAGTTTCTGGTCTCATTGACTACCATAGTATATTTTTGTCCTACTATGGAAGTCAATGAGACCAAAACCGCCTGATTACTGATATTTTTTTAAATATCAGAAAATCATCTGAATGGATTCGAAAGCGGTAAAACTCAACCGTTTATCTCTGGGGGAGTTGTAAATTGAGCCTATTTCCAAAAAAGTGGAGTATCCCTTTAAGGTTATTTATATTTGTTCAAATATGTTGATATAAGAACTGTTGTTGTCAAGTAAGATTTGTGTGTGTGTGTTCTAGCATGGATCACGGTTCAGAAGTTAAAGAGTTCATGATGACATCAAGACTAAACAGATGTAAGTCCTCAAACACAGTTTTAGTGTGTGTTGTTGTAAATGTTCTGTTGTAATGTGTGTTCTTGTGTTCAGACGCCGTTGATCTCACACTGGATCCAAACACAGCACACACTCGATCTCGTTCTGTCTGAGGAGAACAGAAAGGTGACGTGTGTGAGAGAGAGTCAGTCGTATCCTGATCATCCGGACAGATTTGAGTATGATCATCAGGTTCTGTGTAGAGAGAGTCTGACTGGACGCTGTTACTGGGAGGCTGAATGGAGTGAAGATTGAGACTGAAATATCAGTGGCTTATAAAGGAATCCAGAGGAAAGGAGGGAGTGTTAGACTGTGTGTTTGGACATAATGAAAAGTCCTGGAGTCTGATCTGCTCTGATCACACACTCTATGTCCGTCACAATAGTAACCGCACTGCTGTTTCTACTGATCCAGGATCCTGTAAGAGAGTAGGAGTGTTTGTGGACAAGTTGGCCGGCACTCTGTCCTTCTACAGCGTCTCTGACACACACACACTCACACACTTACACACATTCACACACACATTCACTGAACCCCTCTGTGCTGGATTTAGACTTTATCATGTTAACTCTTCAGTGTCTCTGTGTCAGATTCAAAGAAAATGAGGAACCATTTAAACAATTTCTCAATTTTAATTTTTGAAATACATAAATATACACTCACGCTGAATTAACACTTTTCCAGCTGTTTAACTGATTGTGTGTGTCCGTTGTTGATATTCATAGACTTTATTTGTGCACAATGTGTTATTAAAATCCTTCAGATGATCTGATTAAAACTGCTGGATCTCAGAGGATTATTATAATCAATAATGTGAAATGAATAACACATCATCTAAATAATCATAGAGATAACTGTAAATGAATATGAATCTTCTGTCAGCTCCAGTATTTCTCTGTTAATTCACATGTTTTATTACAGTTTAATGATGTTATTGTAGTTTATGGTCAATAAACGCCTGCTGCAGCAGTGGCTTAAGTTGGATGGAGTCAACGAGCTCCTGCAGGAGTGGAGTGCACAACACTGCTGTGGCAGTGGACCTCACTTGCTTAGATTAATGCAGCTCCTGCGGGAGCAGAGTGCACAACACTGCTGCGGCAGTGGAACAACTTTGGATGGTAATGTAGCTCCTGCGAGAGCGGAGTACACGACACTGCTGTGGCAGTGGAACAACTTTGGATGGAGTAACGGAGCTCCTGCAGGAGCGGGGTGCACGACACTGCTGCGGCAGTGGACCAGACTTTGCTCGAGTTAATGAAGCTCCTGCGGGAGCGGAGTAGATAACACTGCTGTGGCAGTGGAGCAAATTTGGATGGAGTACACGGAGCTCCTGCGGGAGCGGAGTACACGACACTGCTGCAGCAGTGGAACAACTTTGGATGGAGTAACGGAGCTCCTGCGGGAGCAGAGTGCACGGCACTACTGCGGCAGTTGACCAGACTTTGCACGAGTTAATGGAGCTCCTGCCGGAGGCGGAGTAGATGACACTGCTGTGGCAGTGGAGCAAGTTGGTCTGGGGTAGACGGAGCTCCTGTGGGAGCGGAGTCAAAGACGCTGCTGCGACAATAGATTAACTTGCCTTTGGCTTGTTTTCCTGGGATCCTATGGTGAGTTGAGAGGAAGTTAGCTGAGTAGGGTTCGTTGAGCTTCTTTGGTATGGAGGCCTCCGACGACCAGCTGCCGAGCTCTTGGATTTACTGTTGGGAAAGGCCTTTTTGGGCAGCTGTGGTTGCTGCACCAATGCGGAATCAATGGCTGGAAAAATTATTTGCTGGGATGCCTGATTGGAGCAAGATGGATTTGAGATGTTTTTGGAACCAGAAACGTGTAATGGGGCGATTGAAGTCATCGGATGAAGAGTGATTCGGAAGGGGACTTTGTCTGAGAGTTTCTGAATTGTGAGTATGCGAAGAGAGTTTGGTATGGTTGGATTGGTGATTGGAGATTGAAGATGTATATGGAGTGGCCTTTTTTCATTTGGTCTATCTTGCTTTGTTTGATGAAGTAAGAGATGGTTTCGTTGTCTAATAATGAAAGATCTGAGATTGTGGGATTGACTTTAGGGTTGAAGCTGGAGGTGATGTAAGTTCAGAGCATCTGAGGAACCCGAAGAAAGCCAATATGAACATGGTATCCAGTGTGCGGGCGGTGTTGGTGGAGTGGTAGCCTCAGCGAAGGGTGGAGATGCATTTGGTGAGTATATCCAAAGTTATTGGTTGTCTGGCATCTGGGCGGGTTGGTTGGGTTTTTTGGATGCCTTTGATAAGCATTGATGTCTGGGAATTTGCTATGTCTGTGGAGGGTGAACCAAAAAGGAGTTTGTGGAAGAACTGGACTCCGCTTAGATAGCCATGGATGGGAGCGGGCTTTGAGGTTCTTGATGCTGTCCAGAAAGGATATAAATTAAGTGATGTTGAGCAGAGAAAAACTGGGAAAAGGCTGGTTGTATGTGAAGTGGAAAGACTTAAAACACTTCCATGCGGTTAAGTAGGATTGGAGGGTGCTGGGTGAAACGGCTTGCAGAATGGAGTTAAGAGAGGCATCTGGAAGTGGTTTCAATGGATGGTTTATGGGAATATCAGCTCTGAATAGTGAGGTACTGGGGTTGGGCATCGGTCCGCCTCTGGTGCCAACAGCCTGAATTTCTGGAAAGCAAAACGAGAGAGAGAGTCAGCTATTTGATTTTTTGACCCAGGAACATGTTTTGCAGTTAAGATGAACTGGTCACAAGCTGCAATCCAAATGAGGCGTCTTAGAAGAGGCATTAAAGCAGGGGAATTTGAGCGGCCTTTGTTGATGCAATGCACGGTTGCTTCGTTATCGCAGTGTACCATGATGCTGTTAGTCGACCATTCTTTGCCCCACAAGAAGGCTGCTACCACTAAAGGATACAACTCGAACAACACTGAGGATGTTAGTGATTGTGGTAAATCTAGCAACTGGGCGGGCCATGTAGACGCGAACCAACGGCCTTGGTAGAAACCTCCGAAACCAACGGTAGAAGCTGTGTCTGTGAACAGTTGGATATCCACAGGGAGAGAAATCAGATTATTATGAGAAAAAAGACAGGCCGTTCCATTGTTTAAGGAATGTTAACCATAAACTGAACTCGTTGCTACATGAAGGAGATTCGGAGATTTGGTCCTCTAGCACGTGAACTGATGATGCGCATCGCAAAGTTTAAATGGCCGAGCAGAATAGCTCTCGTTTACAGCAATTTGTATTTTCTAGAAGGGTGGATGCGACCAGAATAATCCTATCGAATTTTTTTTTTCCTTGGATAGTGAGGCCTGGAAGTTGACTGTGTCCAATTTAATGCCCAGGAATTCGATGGATGTGGCTGGACCCATGTTTTTTCTTGGGCGATTGGAATCCCGAGCTCACTGAAGACTTTTTGGATTGTGAGAAGGTGTGTGGCTGGGATGGATTCGGGCAGAGAGATGATCAGGAAATCATCTAGCAAGTGGATTAGGTAGGGTATCGAATAGTTATTGGAAAGAATCCAAGAAATAGCCTCTGATAGCATGTCGAAAATTTTGGGGCTACTTATGCAGCCGAAAGTTAAACGCAAAATAAATTTTTTCTTGCCATCGTACGCCGAACAAATGCCATTTATCCGGGTGGATGGGCATCACTTTAAAGGCAGAGGTGATGTCAACTTTAGCAAGCCAAGCGCCGTAACCTGCGTCTTTAATCAATGTTATGGCTTGATCAATGGTGTGGTAATGAAGAGAAAATTGTTCGAGCGAGATGAGGCTGTTGATGCTTGGAAACAGGTAGAATTATGGGGGGCTGAAAGATCGATTATAAGGCGTTTTTTTCTTGAAAATTTCCTAGTGGCCACTCCAATTGGGCTGATAGGGAAACATTCGAAAAGAGGAATGTCAAAAGGACCAATCATAAAGCCCGATTCGAATTTCTTTTTTAATCAGGATGTCGACTGTGTCAGGTTCGGCGAAAGCAGATTGGAGATTGTCGCATATGATACTCTGTGTGGGAAGGCTTTCGACACCAGGATTAAAGCCATGCTCGAGACCAGACAGTAAATAATCCTTAAAATCATTGTTAGGGTGTTGGGATAATTCAGAAGACAGACGAGAAAAATTCACAGGAGTCGATAAGTAGTTTTTCGAATCTTTATTTACTGACCTTTTAACAGGGCATATAGTGCGCTGCCACAGTAGTTGCAAATGTGTAGAAAATGGCAGCGTTGCCATAGGCAACTCCCCGAATTGAAATTATTGCAGGCTTGGTTGTTGGATGGGAAGGAAATTTTTCTTCTTTGGAAATCCGTAGCCGAGTCGTTGGGATTAATGTTTGCTGGTCACGGGAAGTAACTGGTTGATTTTTCAGCTGATGAATCTGGGTGGGGAGGATTTTTGGGGTTAATCAAAGGGCAAGCCGTGGTGGAATGAGAGACGGATCTGCAAACTGCGCAGGATATGTTGCGGCAGCCTAAGAACACTCTGTTGTGAAGCTCTGTGTCAAGGGCGCCCAGCAAGGGCACTGGTTCCACTGAGCTACACGCATGGCGCATTTTGCTGAGAACAATTTGTGGTAACTGTAGAAATGGGTTCCTCCATATGACCATGCAAGCTCTGCAATTATTGCGAGTTAGTCGTTCAGTTCTCATCTTCTGTGGGGGAGTGCGGCGCAAATTGATTTCGCTATACCGGCTGAAAGCAATTGCGAATTCGGAAAATGACAGGATGCGGGATGAATTGTGAACTGGGTTTTTTAAGGTGACTGCAAAATCGCCGCAATCGATTTGCCTATTTGAAACAGAGGAAGGGAGGATAGATAGAAGGGAGGATAAATCAATGTCCGCACCTGTGAGTATCTGAGCTCTGATGTTGGTCATGGGGCGGTTCTATAGCTGTAGCGTTCGGTGGGATGGGCATCGGCATTGCGGAAAATAGAGTGAAAGGAGAAGGATTTTGGGGAAAAGTATTAGGAGGGAAAAAGCCCGGGACCGAAGCCGTTTGTGGAGGCAACCTCACACTTGGGTCCCTGAAAGCTTGGGGGGAGCTGGAAAAGTTGGGAAGGAAGAGAGCTGGGGAGGTAGGAAGTGTGTCTGGGCCTGCGGCTCTAGCTGAGGCAACCTCGCGCTAGAGACTGACGGTGGGACTGCAGGCCAAGGAGCCGGAAAAGGGTTGGAAAAGGTTACGGGAGGATGGTGGGGTGGTTAGGCTTGAAACGTTGGCATACTCACGTTTAAAGAGCGGCCTGTTTTTCATGAAACTGGCAAAGTGGCGTGAGGTGCAGTACTGGAAAAAGCCACGGTCTGTAGCTCAGCGGAGAGAAGAGTGGGGCCGGGCGGCGGCGGAATCTGGGGCGCGGCCCAGGCTAGCTGAAGGCCTGCTGCGGCCTGGCGCTCGCGTAGAACTGGGCCCTGCGTACAGGTTGCACAGTTGTGCTTTGTTCATCCTCCTGGAAAAATTAACGTCAGCGCTGATCAGCGCTTGTCTCAATCCCAGCACTGTCCACTTCTCGATTGCAGGAATATTGGGTTATACTGAGGTGTAGGAGCAAGCTGGAGATAGTGGAGACCTTGATGGTGGAGTTGAGGGCAAACCACGGCGCCTCGGCGTATGAGAAGGGGCTCGGCTAGGCCGACGGCCGCGCTTTGAAGCTGGAGGTTCAGGAGTGGTAACCTGTTGAGAATGGGAGCTCGTTGCGAGTGATAGGGAGCTGAGATGGAGCCTGACTGATGAAGGAGTCGTCATCAGAAGGGTAAGTTCGATCTCTGACATTGTGGCAAATGGGCGGGACCAAATGCTGAAACTGTCGAGGAATGTTAGGTGAGTTGACAGTGGATATTTATATATGCTTCCTCTCGTGCTGATAGGGTAGACATGTAATTGTTTGGTGACGAGTTGATTGGAACTGATTTATTCGAACGTGCTCTTCCGGAACCTTGTTTATAAAACATCATATATTCAAGAACTGAGTAATATTAAGTTATTGATATCTGTGTGTGTCTTGCTGATCTAAAAGTTTAAAATGATCTGAGCATAAATGTTTTAAAATCCTTCATGTTTTATTGTTGTCAAATCTTTAAAAGATTTTGATAGAAATCACAGTGATCCCATAATCAAAAAGCACATCACCAATATAAATATATTAGACAATAACAGAGATAATAGGCTTGTTTGAGATGAGCAAAATCTGTGCAGAACTGATCACCGGTGATCAGCGTGAGATGCATGGCGGTTAGAAATGTGTCTGAGAGCGCACCACCTGGCTCTGATGTCATGCCGACATATGTCAAAAAACTCTCGCAAGTGCAAGGCGCACCTGTAGGCGCACCAAGGCGCACCTGCAGTCGCGCGCAGTTGCTTTCCACCGACTGCGCTGATCAAAAGCACGATGGGAAACGACTTTGCTGACGACACAGCTTAATGCTCATTGGTTTAAACAACCGTGATGTATTGTTCTCTTTGAAAATGTTTGATTTTAAAACTGATATCATGTTTTATGTTTATACATATGGGTGAATAAACTCTCTGACAGTGCCATATGGGTTATTATGTTATGTCATTTTTATTAAAACAATATATAAAAACACGTCTGTATTAAAGAAATAATTATTGATAAGCACATATTTGGAATGTAATTAAATAACAAGTACTTTAGGTTTCTTGTTCATTATATTTATTTTCATATAAAAGCAACAGAACTTAAATCACATCCAGTTTATTAGCAACACATGCCTGGGCGTGAATCCCGTCTTTGAGCTCACAGCTGTCAGATCCACTGCGAGAATCGAGATCTTTCCGGCTTGCCTGGGCTTTTTTCACTCTTCCTCTCACTGCAGCCGCCTACTCTCGACTACATTTCAGGCGAGGCAAGGCGCATCTCAAACAAGCCTAATGAAACAGCCCAGATGATGATGATGGTGACCATTAACAAGTAATCACTGTTACCTGATCCTGTTTTCATTCAGCTTTTTTGGCAAAAGCAATTGTATTTTAGAGTCACAGCTACAGCAGCCAAAGAAAAAATAATGTTCAAAAGTCAGGGGTCAAGAGCCCAACTAAAGCAAACGCTAATCATCATCATGGTAAATGAAAATAAAATGACATTTAAACTGTCATGAGTCGGGCTCCTTCCTCTATTTTCTTTTCCTTTCCTCTTACTCCCTCTCCTGGTCATTTTCCTCCTTTCTCTTTTTCTCATTTTCTCCCTTCTCGTTCAGCTGTTTCTCATCTCATCATCTCATTAATGATCTCACCTGTTCTCTCTTCCTTCTGATTTCTCGCCCTATTTCTTCTCCCTCTTTTCCTTTGTTCCCCACCAGAGTATTTTCTGAAGTGTGTTATGTACCTGATGTTTCTCTATTGTTTCTCCAATCTTGTCGTGTCCTGAATGGTATGTGCTGTCTCCTGATTCCTATCATTGATCATCTACTGCTTGCCCTGTCTCTGGCTGTTCGAGGCTGACTACTGTTAAAGACTGTTCACCTCTTTACCCGGACGCCTTCTCGCATCCTCTGGGGATTTCCTGAGCCACGTGCAGACGGTCTTCTGTGTTCAAGTTTTTTTGAGAAGTTTTCTGATTGTTCAATATCGCCTGTCGGCTCCTGATTTCAGAATTTGCCGTAACGGCCACCTGAGTTATTAGAAGAGACATTCAGGCCCTGTTTACATGAGAATGCTCGCGGGTGAAAACGTAAAAATATTTTATCGGATGTGCCTTTCGTTTACACGAGTGACGGCATTTTTAGGGCTTAAAAACACATAAAAGTGAAACCACCCTCCAGAGTGGAAATCTTCAAAATGCTCCAGTGCGGATTTCACACCCAAAACGCTCGTCTGAACGCAGAATAAAAGTGATGACGCAACGCCACTTTTGCGTTTTCTCTTCAGAAAGTCTGTCTTCGAGAATCGTTTCCGTGTAAACATAGCCTTAACCTGCCTTTGCATTTGGGTCCTCTCTCTCTACACTCATCATGACATAAACCTCTGTCACCTTTTAATAAGAACTTCTGTAGAAGTCTGACAGAAATAAAGTCAGTCTGGATAGTAATAAGTGAAGCTGGTAATGCTGTTTGTGGAGTTGTTTAATCCTGCTTGTTAACAGCAGGTGTTCATCAGTGTCTGAATTAACTTTGAAAATTAACTGAATTAACTATGGAATTATTCATATAGTCAAGTGGACTATATTAATGAACTAATGTAGGGAATAGTGACTGAGGGATTAGGGTGTGATTTGTAACACAACCTCTGAGTGTCGACTTTGAGTGCTGTTAATTCACAGTATATACTTTCTCAAAAACGATAAATATCATCCAGAATGCAGTTTTTCTAATGTATAAGGTATATTGCTGTTTTAGTGGAAAATAGCATGTTACTGTCTAAATTTTGGCTTTTCCCAGCAATTTTTCGAGTGTTTATTTATTTTTGTAGTAAATGATTTTAAGAAAACATTACTGACTTACTATCCAACCTTATGGGAAGTCACATCCCAATGTCTCCTTCCCTCTGTATATTAGTTAACATATCCATAGTTAATTTAAACAATACCAATTGACCCTTCGCTAAGCCACGCTCGAAATCCGCCACTGGCCAATCATGTCTTAGCAACCGTAACTATGCGCATGAGGTCTGGCAAGCTTTCAAACGAGGGAAACATGCTGAAGCATTGTGCTTATGGATTGTGCAAATCTGATACCGGTATACTAAAAGTTTGGACGGGGAGAGGAATTGTTTTCCTTCCAGAAAATCTAAAAGCCAAGGGGAGAGAATGATTGGCGTAATCTAGCATCTATGACCTATTCACAACTACTGGTAAATGTCGACATGCTTAACAAGAACACCTGTTGCTTGGAAATATTGACGGTTCTTTGGTCATAACGTAAAATAAGACGATTAAAGAGACAAGACAAAGGCTCACTGACATACTTTAAAATATTTTTCAGCATTTTGTTAATCGACACCCTACTAACGTTACCCCTTACTAAGTAACTTAACCCAATCCTGAATATATCCATTGAATGCATACTGTAGTCCCTTTTGTCTTGCACTCTCAAATATTTCACTTGTTCGCCGAAAATTACTAATGATCTCATTGGGAATGTCTGACACCGGGTGCATCCACACTATAATAGATGGGCCAGCCGTGAAAGCTTGACAGGCGTAGCAACACTAACTAGGGCGGGCGGGGCTTCAGCGAAGGGTCAATTGTTAATTACTCTTGTCTTGTCAATTACTTACTGTCTTACTACTGTCTCTACTGCATTTTCATTTCAGGTCAATTGTAGTAATTGACAGTAGTAGTGAGACAGTAGTCTCGATTACCAATAAAATTATCCTCATGAACTGGAGATAATAAACTATAACCAAAACCTTGGAACAGCCAACCAGCCCGACCACTTGTTTAACACAACTCGTATTCATTCATGAATAAATATATTGTAAAGTTGTTTTAAAAGAAGCCCAATATTTTAGCGTTCACAACGGCTCAGTTTGACCAAGACAATTTCCTCACGGCAAGAAGGTTCCCAGTCCGAGACCTGAAGCTCTTTCCTTCTGCATTTTCATTTCAGGTCAATTGTTCATTTTGAACTGACATTAGGTAAGTGTGCAAATCATATCTTTCTTTTTTAAGCTTTGGTTTGCACCTAATTGTGTTGTCTAAATATTTATTCCAGCACCACCAGAGATATTCAACATGTATGCTAGTGTGATAGCCGTGCTCCCGCGCACATGCTGTGAGTGACGTCATCTCATCTGTTGAGGAGGAGTCGGTCTGAGGCTGAACAGCAGCAGAGCTGCAGCAGAGAGAGAGAGAGAGAGAGACCGCATGGGCTAGACAGAAGAGAGTAGCTGGATCCCTCCACATCACTGTTGACGCTCCTTCACTGTTCCTGCGTCAGGGTCTGTCAGCTGAAGATGGATGAGGAGGAGAGCTACGGTAGGACATGCGCTTGAATATCTGCTTCATCATGTCCTGAAAATGATGTGCTGTGATTTACGTCATGGTGGAAATACTGTAGTCTACATGTTGCATGCTTCTCTGAAAAGCAGTCCTGTGATGTTGAAACACATGCATTGTTTGTGTGGTAAACACCGACATCTTGGGAGGATTCGGATGTTATGAGTTTTGGGCATGTCTCAAACAGGTCCTTTAGACTAACAGCGTGCAGCGCAGCTGTCAGATCATTCTGCATCAGTTTGTGTTCCTTACCATAATAATGTGAAGCGTAATATTCAATGTGAACAGCAGGGTATTGATCGCACGTGCCTTAGTTTTATATTTAAAAGGTTAGTTCACTCAAAGATGAGGAATATCCCATAATGCACTCACCCTCAGACCATGTATATATGATATTCTTCTTTCAGCCAATCATTCACATTCAGAGTTATATTAAAAAACAGCCTGGCTCTTCTCAGTCTTTATAATGGTAACTGAGATTGAATCCATCATAAAAGTAATCCATACAACTTCAGAGGGATTAATAAAGATGAATTAATAAAACATATCCATATTTATAACTTTATAAACTAAAATTACTGGCTTCAGAAGTTCCAGCCAAAGACTGAACCCTGCTCGATGATGTGTTGAGGAGCGGTGGAAGCGCAGAGGATAGAGGAAAACAAAACATCGTTCACAAATTAGAAATGAGAATTTTTAAAGCGAAATATGTGAGGAGTTTGAGTTTGCAGCCCTATATGTTTGCAGCCCTCGACTCTCGCGTAATGCGCGGACGCAGACGCTACCAAAAGCTAGTGATTGCAGTTTATAAAGTTATAAATATTGATATTGTTTTTACATAAACGCATAACTTCACTTCACAAGGCGTTTATTTAAAACAAATTACATGTGAGAGTTTACATTTACATTTTCGAACCCGGGTCTCTCAACACCAAAGGCATGTGTCTTATCCACTGCGCTATCACCACCCCGTTTATCATTTAGCATTCCAATGCTCACATTGCCCTATTTTGGATGGAAAACGACAAAAATATTCGGTAACACTTTATAATAACTGCACGCTATTAATCATTAGTTAAGCATGAATAAACAGTTAATTCATCATTTATAAAACATTAATAGACATTAATAAGCAGTTTATAAATATAGCTATAAATGTTTTTTTCTTGATTTATAAGCATATCTATAATGCGTTTAATAATTGTATTTTCATACTTTGTTAATGATCAATTAATAATTTCTAAATGAAGTATAGCATTATTTACAAACCAGTTGTTTAAGAGTTGTCAGTCATTCATAAGATCACTTAGAAAGTGTAAGTAAATGTAGTAAATACAGGTAGTTATAAAGCATTTAGTAGTGGTCAGTTAACTATTTTTGTGAGCTAATCTAAAGTGAGGACTATTCATGCTTTGTAAAGCATTTATAAAGGCGATTTAAAGACTCGTCAATCTTCTAAACAGTAAAATGTAACAAACACAACGCAGTGATACAGAACATAGAAATATTTAACAGCCTTTATAAATGCTTTACAAGGCATGAATAGTCCTCACTTTAGATGAGCTCACGAACATAGTTAACTGACCACTACTAAATGCTTTATAACTACCCAAATTAACCCTGAATTACAGCATTAATACATGTTAATAAAGCATTTATTAACACACTAAGTAACCATCACTATATGTCTGAATAATAAGATGTATGAATGTACTTTTAAATAGTTTATTAATCATTTACTTACACGCTCTAAGTAATCTTACAAACCACTGACAACTCTCAAATAACTGGTTCATAAAAAATGCAATTCTTCATTTAGAAATGATAAATTGATCATTAATAAAGGATGAAAATACAATTATTAAACAAATTATAGATATGCTTTTAAATCAAGAAGAAAGCATTTATAGCTGTATTTATAAACTGCTTATTAATGTCTATTAATGCTTTATGAATGATGAATTAATGGTTTACTCATACTTAACTAATGATTATTAGCGTGTAGTTATTATAAAGTGTTACCAAATATTCCTCTCTAAATATATATTTGAAGTAAACAACACGTTTTTATCCCGAATGAGCACACTTTTTGACAAGGGATGTAAAAATAACTAAACATGGAGATGTGTCAGCAGTTGAGAGGTTAATGTGACATTTCCGTTTTCAGGACTTGGAAATAATAGCAAATTACTCTCTGTATAGTGGCGAAATCTGCAGGAAGATGGATGCAGAGGTGGGTGAAACCGGTTAGTGGTTTTGACCCCTTTTGCACTTACTTTTCGTTTGGCAAGTCCAGCAGAATGGGCTGTCTAGCAGCATGACATATGGCAGCGTTAAGATGCAATCTCCACCACCTATTGTACTTTAGGATGTCAACCAGGTGCTGGATTATTTACCTCATATTTATTGTCTCTTTGTTTGGCATCTTGGCTATACTCTGCATAGCAAAGCTGTAATAAAATGTCTTGAAATGTAACTAACAAATTTGTTGAGTGGGTTACTTACCAACACATGCCCCTCTCAAATCATTTAAAAAATCTACCGATGGTGAGCATGCAAAAAATGTCAGAAGCAAGAAGAAATGGCGTTATGAAACGTGTTACACTTACCTGTACAAAACAGTCACGAATACACTTATATGCTATTTTCAGACCGTACGCTAGGCAATATGAACAATAACGCTTTATGGCAACGCTTCAGACGTCACGTTGTTAGGCCAATGACGTGCAAGACTGTCTGGAGAAGCATTCAGAAACAGGGGATGATCCTATTTTTGTTTCCAGGTATTAATATTCGTTACTGTTTTGTACACATTCTCATATTAATTATAATTGAAATGCATTTTTTACCACAATATTGATAAATATTGAAACAGGGGCACTTTTAATTACTTTTGAAACTTTTTGCAAGTGCCCTGGAGACAAAATCAGTGGACATTATCAAGTGGACTCTTTCAATCCCATAATGCAAGTTTTCAACAGCTAGAGAATACCCATAATGCTTTTTGAGAGTCATGGGCCAAATGAATTTGGAATCATCCATCCATCCATTTTCCAAACCGCTGGTCCAATGTGGGTGCAGCGTTATATCATACAGGTATTTTTATTTGACTATTTAAAGGTGCATTCCGCAACATTTCATGTTAAAAATAGCCGTTTTCTAACCCATACATGCTGAAACAATCGCCTGATGGGCTGAATGAGCCCTTCTCTGATCACTGCGATCGCCTCTATAATCCTGTACAGTGAAATAAATAAGAGGGATTCGGGCTCGAATCTGAGACTGGGCGTGACGTCATGCGCGTTCACGCTCGCCTGGCTATGTGCCTATGCTTTGCAGGATAGTGTATTCGCCGCGTTCTCCGTATCAGAGGAGACAACTCGAGCGATGCAACTTTAGTCAACTTTCCCAAAAGTAGAAGATGGATTCAAAGGGGCTGTTTAGCCTACATCTGCTCACTTCATGCGTTTTCTGTGATCGGATAACTTATTCGATCGTGAAAAGACCAGGTTGAATCCAGACGGATTTGAATCCGACAGCTCAAACCATTGAGGACGTGGTCTGGGCCGTATTCCAGACGAAACTGGACAAGTGTAAATGCATCTGGTTGTTGAAAACAGGCAATGTCGTGTTGTTTTAGTCATATATGACGACGTGCATCACCTCAGATGAGCAGGCGAGTGTATTTATAAGCCAGCGCGCCGCAATCTATCCCAAATGAAAGTGAAAGTAAGACGCATACGATTAACACTAAGTTACCTTCTACCTCCACTATCTTCATTAAAAGTAGCCTTAAGAAATGAAATGATCTCATACCAGGGCTTTTGCCGCTCTCTCTTATTGCTGTCTTTGCTGATTTTGAAATAGCCGAAGCCGATGATCAATAAATGCAGCTCATCTGTTGCTTTCGGTGACGTGCACTTCATGAAATCTGTATATAACGCGGGAATTGAATATCAGATTAATATCCGTTTTGCAAAAACACATTTATGTGACCAGGTGTAATGGAATCGTTTTGATAAATCAAATAGATCTGAGAAAACGCATTGTGGCCAGGTGTAAAAACAGCCCCAAAGAGACCGGCTTGTAGTTCATTACAAACCCCAACGCAAACTCCACGTAAGACAAAGAAAATACAACTTCTGTCTGTCCAGTGCCAGTCGTCGGAATAAGACTAGAGTCAACATCGGAAGGCTTTCAACAAACGGAGAGATCTCGGGCGGTCTGCTCTAGGGCTCAAACGTGTTCATGAATGTGTTTCCATAATAATACAATCATAAGTGAATACAGTAAGCACATAAAACAGTTCAACATGGAGATCGATGGAAACAAAAGCCAAAGTTTTCTACTACCCCTGTTTTCCCCTCACACACACATAGGCCTACATAAGTGTGTAATTTACTCAAACGCCTTTCCTTTCATATATTTTAAATGGCTTGCAGATTTATAACTGTATTACCTCATTATGACTGTAACAAAAGATGTGTGCCTGATGCTTCTTTGGTTATGAACAGCTCGTGCAAACGTGCGTGTATGCGTGTATTCCGTGATATATGGTATTCCATGAGCGCGCACGCAGTTTCGTTTGTCGCCAGAGGGGGCGTAGTTCTGCAAAAATTCAGAGATTTGCGTTATGCTCCTTTAAGTTTACACATGCTAGTTTCCATTCAGTATAAATCTGTTAATTACTACTGGATCTACCAGTTTAAGTTTCAAATGACGATTGAACAGCAAGCACACCTTGTGCGCTCTCAGTGTCCAAACATTTGCGTTCACTCCTTCAAGAGCACTACATTAGTGGAGTAATGTAGGGAATACTGAATGAAGGTGAAGGGTGATTTCAAACACAGCTTTGGTTTCCCTTATAAAAGTTTAAAATATCAATCTTCAGTCTAGTTCATCTTAGACTGTATCCTCTAGTTTGGATCAGTTTAGATCGTCACTTCCATTCATCTTCCATCAGTAAACTCACAGTGGTTTTATAACTTCTGAAAAACATTCACAGAAATCAATGAAAAAGACATTGACTTTGCAGGTTTGTGGAATATTTTGATAATGATGAAACTGAAATGCTCTTCTTCAGGATAGCGTGTGCTGTTTTATGTTCAGTGAGATGGAAAGACCTTCTCTTCTCAATTATTCATTGTTCAGATTGCTGAGAGCAGAATTCATCCCAGAATAGAAAAGTGTGGCAAGTGCCTGTTACAGGATATGATTTGCTGTAAAGGAAATCACATGGTTTATTGCAGTTAGCTTGATTGATAGTGAACTGAGAGAATCTTGCTGATGAAACAATAGCAAAAACTCCTATAGACTTATGTTGAAGGAGAACAAGAAAACCGATTGGCAACCACATCAACATCCTGACACTGCTATGACAACCTTTCCCTGTCTGTTCAGTCCTCTCTTTAGAAAATGCGGTAACACTTTACAATACGTGTGCACTAATAAGCATTAATTCATGCTTAACTAATGCACAGATAATACTGAATTAATGTGTAACTAATGATTATCTAAGCTATTCATTAATGATTACCACATTAGGAACTAATTAAGAGTCTGTAAGGTTAATGTATTAGTTCATACATGAATTGTTATTAATTAAATATGTAATTGTGGATTAATTCCATAATAACTCATTTTTTTAACTAATCGTGTTAATTAATATGTTAATTACCAGAATGAGCCAAAGCCTTGTATTTCAACTTCCAGATAATATGACAGGTACACTAATATGCATTAATACATGATTAATTAATTAATTGTTAATGCAAATTCATGTGCAAATTACTACAATTACTAAATGACTAGTTAATAATGATGTGCCTCAGCAAGTAAAGTCATAACATAATGATACCTTTGCAAATCATTAGCTAATGATTAATTAAGGCAGACAACTGGAAGTTGAAGTGCATAGCTTTGACTAATTGTGGTAATTAACACATTAATTTACACTATTAGTTAATAAAATATGTTATTAAGGAATTAATACACAATGACACATTGAATTAATAGCAATTCATGTATTACTTAATCTATTAATCATATAGACTCTTTATTAGTTGCTGATGCAGTAATCATTAATTAATGATTTAGTTCTTTATTAGTTATACATTAACTCATTATTATCTGTGCATTAGTTAAGTGTGAATTAATGCATATTAGTGCACACGTATTGTAAAGTGTTACCGAAAATGCATACATGTCTGTAAATGAAATCTGATTGTGAGATTTTTTCCATTAATAACCACTTGGTCCAGTACCTTTAATAGTATCATGCTTTCTATCAGCTGAATAATGCACTTAATGCCAAATGTTGCATGTTGAGTTAAATTGTAGGCTTTTTTCTTGTGACCTGCAAGTGAAGAATGAGATTTAAGTTTTTCATATTAATGTTTATTTACATTTATTCATTTACTTCTTTTGACATACAACAGTTATTCCAAATGTGTGTCATTTCATAAACAGTCATAACATCAAAACCTGTTGGATCTAGCCTGCTGGAAGATGCTAGAGCTTCAGATCCAGATGTTACATCTAAACCAGCATCAGTGAGAGTTTATGAGCTGCTCTTATAGGTATTTGAACTGTTGTGGGCCGAAAGCGTGAAGCTCTGGCCACCCGAGAGCTCTCTTCCTCCCACACAGTTCAACATGACACCCGATAAACTCACAAACACATGCAGAGTCCACGGCTCAGTTCACAGCCTTTATTTATAGTTTAATGCTGTCAGACTCGTCAGATGTGTGAAATACCTTCTGAAACCAACATTTCCATTCTCACACTTGCCATATATGAACAATTCACATTCTGTTATTATTTACTCACCATCATGTTGCTCTAAACCTGCATTCATTTTGTGCATCTGCAGTGATGTTTCTGAACACACATGATGTGAGATGCAGAGATCAGACAAACAGATACACACACTTACTGCTTATTTATGAAAATATGAGGGTTCAATACAACTCTATAAGTAGGCTATAATTGTCTTCAGGCATGCCAGAATGTCAGCTTGTGTGCAGTTTTCCGCGGCGCTCTCTGTGTTCACAGATCTGCGGTGAGGAGGACAGGAGGCGTAGGAGGTGCTTTAGTGCTGCATATCACATCTCTGGCTTTGACAGAAAGACTCGAGATGATTCTTTTCCTAGTTTTATGTGCCATACATTCAGAATGCCTTCATAAAAACAATACAGTTCCTGATTTTGAACTGAGGTAGAAAACAGAAACAGAATTTCAATGTAAAATAGAAAACTGTGACTGCTAAAGTATAGATGTAATGGCTTGTTTAATTTATTTTGATATGAATAGCCAATATGTTGATTAATAACATATTTAAAATGATTTACAGCACCACTACATTATATTCAAGATTAGAGATTAACTTTCATTTTATAGAAGAATGACCATTAAGACCATAATGGAAGAATACAATTTACCAGAATGCTATAATTTATTTCATACTTTTATCAGAATATAATTAATTAAGTCAACCCCAATTACAGATAAGCAACAACAACCACTACAGCGTTTTTGTAAACAGCTGGTTGTACGATTGATCTAACATTTAATCATTTAAAATAGTTTTTTGATTTATGTACAGTATGAAACAATAAGTGCACCCCATACTTGTTGACATTCTTAACACTGGAGCTTTATTTCAATATGATGGGTGTTAAAATATTTGTCAAAATTTTAAATTTGATTTAAATATTTTATTCATCAAAAATATCAAGGAAATGAAAAGTGTCTTGGTTAGTGGTCTAACCTCTGTTTCCTGATGAAGGGAAAGAGACATTGTGTCGAATGAGAGACACTAGGGGGCACACTTGGGAACCCCAAACACTCCTGATCAGAAAATGCCATTGGAATTGGTGTGTGGAATTTGCATGCCTGGCCACGCCCCAGAACACACCGGTATATAAGGCGGCCAGTGTGCATTTCACACTTCATGTTTGTTCTGAGTCGCCAGAGATGGCATCACAACATTTCAAGTTGGCAGTGACATTTCAGGTTGTGGTAGGAGAGACATAATGTCTCATTCCCTCCATCAGGGAATGGAAGCGAGATAACTTTCATTAGCCTTGTGAGACCATCCTGATCTCGCGAGCTTTCAAGGTTTCACTCGTAGATCAGTCTGGATACTTTCCGTTAAAGAAAATTTGGGAGCAGTTCACCAAAGGAACGTCCAATCAGTGTTGGCTTTGAGGCAGGTTGAGGTGTGACGCAGACGAGAAGCGCGACAGTTCAGTCTAAAGAAGTTAGACCGGTTGAGGTTGATGCTTCTGCTGGGTTTGAGTCTTTCTCTGCTCTTTGCCATCTTTTAAAAACGTCGAAATCCTCCTCTAGTCTACCAATCAAGTGGAAGCAACGCAAGCAAATACGAACTGATCTAGAAACATTTTCAGACAGCGGTAGTCCTAATTCTTTTAGCCGCTCGCTAATGCTTTTTTCTCTTGCATCCTTCTTGTGAAATATGGACAGGGCACCTGAAATGGTGCCTTTTATTCGCAAATTGTAGTTACATAAACGGCAAATATCCTTTGCCGACATGTTGCTTATTTGCTGAGCTAACGAGCCTTTACCTGCAGCAGCAAGAGTAGCCTGGCTTGTGGTTGTGTTTTCGTCGTCGCTCTGTTAGTACGTCATATGCTTCGTTGATCTGATTGGTTGATTTGGCCCATCTATCACCAACATAGGCCAATCAGCTAGCCAGTATTTTCGCCCCTTACCAAAACTACTTCAATGGAAGGTTTCCAGATGGATATGCGGAGCAAATCCATCTGCCGCAGTCAGGTTAAACTTTCATATCATACCAGTAACTTTCTGTTGTCACTTCGAGGTTGTGTCGAACGAGAAACACTAGGGGTCGATATCCTAAATGTCACTAGTATTGAACTGTGTCACAGTGCAGATGCGGAATCTCGCAACCATCCAACACCCAGGGTTAATGACCTCAGGTCTCCCTAAAAAGGAGACCTCCTCACCTCCAGGGAGAGGTCACTCAGGCCATATGACCTCTTCTGAGTTCAACTGAATACACCTTGTTGTTAATGTTGAGAAGCGTTCTCCTCATTGAGAAGGAACACTACCGAGACCACATCCTACCCCAAGAGGGAAGTCATTATGTGGAACATGCATCCTGTGGACTCACCAGTAGGGAGTAGGCTACTACATAGGGAAACGTCTCTGTGGTAGGCTCCACCTGACAAGCCTGAAGGCAATGCTGAAGCAGTCTCGTATGCATAAGCGGATACACGGCAACTGGGGACAGAGAGGGACGACATGGCTCCGAAACCCCTTGTGGGGTGAGCTCTGACTCCCAATGGGCACAGTACACCTAGGACTGTCTTTGAAGGGAGGCCACTAAGCTCAACTGATTGTAAGGGTTTAAAGGTATCTTTCTGTAAAACCTGTGAGACCAGAGAAAGATCCCAAGAGGATATGCATGCAGCACCTCACCCTGTCATGTAGGCATCTGTTGTGACAACAATGCGACTGGACACTTGTTCTTGGGGCACTTCTGACCTTTGAAACACAAGGTCCTACAAAGGGCTGAATAAATGGTGATAAACCGGTGTGATGGCCTCATGATGTGTGCCGCTGCACCATACCTATCTCAGGACTCAAGCCTGAAGCCAGAAGCCAATGCTTAAGAGGTCTCATATGCATCTCTAGCTTTGTGACCGTGGCATTTCAGTGGTACATTCTGTGGCACGATCACCATGAAAGCACGTCTTTCATAAGGCCAAGTCCAACTCCACATGAGATCAGCTATGCTTTGCACTGGGAAGAGCCTGCTCTTTTCCCAGTTGACCCGATGTCCCAATTGAGGACCAGGGGTCTCATTTATAAAACTGTGCGTAGAATCCTTACTAAAAGTGTACGTACGCCCGAAAGCCAAAAATTGCGTACGCCAAAAAATATTCAGATTTATAAAACCGTGTGTACGCCAGAACCTGCGCAGAATTCCCTTTAATAAATCCCAGTCAGCGGAAGAATGCGCGCACATGCGTCTCCTCCCCGAAATAACCATATATGGAGCTTACAACGCCTAGTTTAAATATGCATATCCTCATCTGCATATCATTTGCATGTGATTATTCATCCACGTGACACCATGTTAATGTACAAGACGTTAGGAAAATATGAAATACAGATGTGCCGTGTCACAATTATTATTTTCTCAGACAATCTGCTATTATCATGATTAGCAATTATCTCTAGATAAAACATTAAAACACTGCATGCCAGAGGGAAAGTGTTCAAAAGCATTGCATCCACAACAAATATATATTTCTATTTATTGAATATATATTTTTTGTAACTTCTCATTAATGATTTCATGTAGTTTAAGTGTTTAACTCCATTAACGAGAATGGCATATTTAATCTAAATGTTTATATCAGAAGTAAAACATAGTTTAAATCATTATTTCATTTATTTAAACTGTAATTGAGAACGTGCACTGCATTTATTAGCCTACTCATGAAGATTTACGGTTCATCTGCCGTTAGATTATGTGCGTCAGTTTCATTAAACGGCCCAACGCGCGTGCTGGCGCGGACACTTAAGAAGGGATGGATATTGGCTTCAAGTGATTGGCTTGGTGAGTGAAATTTTATTTGTAGGCTATTTTCTTTTTGTAGCCTATAGATAATTGGCTATGATTTTCTTTAGATTTTCGGTCTAAAAGTGACCAAAAAGACATTTAACAGCTCACCATCGGATGTCTCCAATTACATTTGTCTCTAGAATGTGCGTACGCACTGCTCAAAGTTTGCTTAAAGGTGCGCACATTCTCCCGTCAAGTTTGTTTTTTATAGATCACAAACTTTGCGTGGAAACTGGCGTACGTACGTTTCCAGCCCCGTTTTGTGCGTACGCACGCTTTATAAATGAGACCCCAGGTCCCTTTGTGCACATAAAAAATCTCATGAGTGGGTTAGGATTAGTTGAGGTAGTGGAGTATGCGTATTCCCTCCTCCCTTAGTGGGGCAAGGGCAGCCTCTGTGACCTTTGTGAAGATGTGAGGAGAAAGAGACAAACCAAAAGGAAGGACCTTGTACTGATATGCTCGTCTGATAAGCACTCTGTTGGACCTGGGAAGGCTCCTGAAAACTCAATTGCATTGCCAAACTGGACACTTCTGATGAGCCAACATGAAGGACTGGGAGGCACTTGTCCAGACTCTGGCACCGAAGTGGGCAGTTTGTTGCAGGAAAAACCATGTCAAGAGGCTTTGCATCCCTTGTTACTCATGGCGAATGATTGGAAACCCCAGATCACCCTATAAGTGCTCCCTCACAAGGCCATGTACATGGAGGGAGAAGGACCAGGACGGGAAGCAGCTGAGGAGACTTCTGTAAAAGTATTAGAGTCTCGACCACAATGTACCCATGGGTATGCTCTCGCAGTGAGATCATGATACACCCACAAACGCTGTTTCATCATGAGTGTGGCCCATACACTGAAGACAGGGCAATTGCCCGTCTGAGGGAGAAAGAAGGACATTCAGAAGGACATGGCCTTTAAAAAGATGTATCAGCCGTGAATCTCTTTTAGAGGAATTCGTTCCTCTGAGGAAATCTGCCTCTTTGAGAATGCCACTGATGCACACAGGGGAACTCCCTGCACGGATCTGTGCCAACTCTGAGAGAGGCCGCTGATGTGTGCTCTGGTTCCAGCAGTAGTGTCAAGATCAATGGAAATAACTTCTCATGAAGATATCCTGTGCATAGGCTCAGAAGAACAAAGATGAAGTGTGTGATGCACGGTGGCCGCCTTATATATGTCCAGGGGCGTGGCCAGGCATGCAAACTCCACACACCAATTCCAATGGGCTTTTACGTCAGATGTTTGGGGCTCCCAAGTGAGTGACACAAAGGTAACAACATTGTGTTCAGTACCCAGAATTGCTTTCTTTGACAGAAATAATATATTAGGTGTCTTTTTTTAACCTTCAAATTGTCTTCGTTTCCTGTTTACACTTCTGGGCTTCGGGGTCTATACGACCCCAACAATTGATTGAGTAATTGTACAAAAAATATACATTTTTAATCATACAAATAATATATCTTTTTTTGTTTGTTTACTTCTCATCTATTCATTAATGCTGTGTTTTGGAGATATAAAGTACTTTTGTGTCCATATACCACACAATTCCTCAACTACACCATTAGCTTGCATATGAAATATTATTTTTTTATGATACATTGCATTTATGCTCTAGTACTAGGCCTTCATTTCTGTGTAAAACTTTTCAGATTTATGCCAAATTTTAATTTTATTCATTTATTTTGACACATGAAGAAAATATATTTCGTTTTTTTTTTCACATTTCCCATTCATTTCAATGTGGGGTCAATATTGACCCCGAAGACCAGAAGTGTAAACATTTTTTACATACCTTCAGAACAAATGAATCAAGCCTAGTTTTGTGTGTGTGTGTGTGTGTGTGTGTGTGTGTGTGTGTGTGTGTATAGATAGATAAGGTATGAAACATCAGAAAATCTTATTCCACTGAGATGAAGGGAATCTTTTTTATTAAGTAAAAGTCGATTGGGGTCGTATAGACCCTATGACCCGATTTAGGGCAACATAATTATCCATTTTATCACAGCACTGTGGCTAATGAGTATATAAGAAATTATCACATATAGTATTGTGATAGTATTTGGGATATAAATTATTTAAATTTTTGTTTGACAGAGATAGATGAGAGAGCAACTCTAAATGTTTTGTATGCTTGTTTTTATCAAAACAAATTTCCTGTACTGTTCTTTACACACACACACACACACACGCACACACAGCGCGCACACACACACGGTTGGATGGGTTAAATGTGGAGGACAATTTCCGAGTATGGGTTACCATGCTTGCCCTTCACATGTCCCTTCCACTCTTCAGGAAAGTGAGTCTCTGAGATCATGAAGACCCCTGGGTTAAATAAGTTACTAAAATCACAGTTCTGCTGTATCAGCTTTAGACCTTCAAGGAAAGGCGTGAAATTTAGCTGAGGAGATTACCAAAGAAAATTCCATTACAATTGAATGAATCTCAGCAGTAGTTTAGACACTTGATGGCCTCTGAGGGGCAGCATTGTAGCATAATTTAAGTGTCTTCTGTAACATTTCATCAGCATTTTCAGAATCCTGAAAGGAATATAGGAATAATATTTAAATAATACATAAATAAATGAAAAAAAGTTGTAATTTAGTAACAAATTTGAGATGACCTGGGATAGACACAATATTTAAAGTATATCTAAAGTTCCCACACTCTTGACTAATTTGGAAACATAAATTGTGATTTGCATGGTATGGAATAAAAGCTTTATAATAATTCCCCCTATTTATGCTCAGCTGGGATTTTTATTATTTATTTTTTTTGGTCATTGTATTGGTAAATTCATCATAGTTTCATTTGAATTGCAAAGAAAACATCTGTTGTATCTTATAACTACTTTTACGACATGGAAAATCCGACATTTGTGTACGATTTTTTATGTGAAATATTTCTAGCTTTTCCAAAATTGGAGAAATGAAAATAACAATGGGTCATCAATTATAAGGTTCTATCTACATATTCGTATTCTGTGACAACATATTTACATTATGTGATTTTTTTTTTAGTGTTCTGTACATTTTGTGACTTTTCATTTAGAAAACCAAAAGGTGTAATCTAATGGAAGGCAAACACTTTGGAGCTCAGTCTCTCAAAACTGCTCTGAATGCAGATAGATATATAGCATGTAATTCCAAGATGGCGTATACATATATGAATAATAATAATAATCTTAAAGGACTGTTGTCATGTAAATTCCTTGCTCAGATGTGTGTACTTCAGTGCTTTCGTGTTTCAGAAGGTCTCAGAGGGAGGTGAAGGTCAGATGTGAGCAGAGCTGCTGAGTTGACAGACGGTCTGTTGTCCTGTGTCGTGTTTGACGTGTCAGTTTCAGTTCCCTGACTCTGCAGCTCACGCGTGACACTTCTGTCCCTCAGCCTCTTTCTTTTCCTCGCTATACTCGTGATTTTTCACTCTCTTGACTGTGATTGACAGAAAGACAGTGTGAACAGTAATTGGCCGAGGCGTGTTAGTTATGCGACTGCTGGGTGATTCGCAGTAATGCAGGCACAGTTGATGGCAGTCATTGAAGGGAAAGACACTAAAGGACAACTATCAGTGATCAGCTGTAGAGTTGCACACTGCATTTCAGTTTCATTTGCAGGATATTGCTTTAATGAAAGGGGAAGAACAGTTGTGGTAGACAAGTTGTGAAAATAAGACATTTTATTTTCACAACTTGTGGGCCAGAACTATTCTTCCCCTTTCATTTCATAAAGCAATCTTTGGGCACACTTTATTTTAAGATGTCATTGTTACAGTGTAATTATATATTTAAGCACTGAGTAATAATAATTAACTACATGTTCTTACAATAAGGTTAGTTTAGAATTTGGTTTGGTTTAGTTGCATGTTATTATGCATAATTTACAGTTATTAATATTGTAAAAAAAGACAATTAGAAATCAACAACTTAACAGGATTTCTTTGAACGTCAAATCTTATCTACTCTACACTCACTGTGCTACAAATTGTGGAAAAAGATATTCCCCTGTTGTGGTTCTTGAAACAAACAAGAAATATTTTAATGTTCTGTCTAATCTAATTCAAATCACAACCTGCTAATAGCAAAAATGTAATTGTTGGTTTAATTTATATTGTTGACATTTTATCAAACTTCCATCCCCACAATAAGTTCAATTAAAAATAACAGACTTTAAATGCTCGAACACAGACAGAAAACTTTTACTGAGCACGCTTCAAGTATGTGACTCCACCCATGTTCTAAGCACGTCTATGGCACGCACCATAAAAAAAATATTAATTTCACATTACATTCTACATTCCTCTGATAAACCCTAACATATAAATACCAACCTGATCTCACGGGAATTCGTACGAATTTTACGAGGTGGCTAATTCGTAACAATTCATACGAGCTCACTAAATCTTAAATTAGTAAGATTTGTGCAAAATCGTACATATTTTTTGTGAATTGGCCAATTCGTATGAATTCGTACGAATGACCTACCCCTAACCCCGCCCTAAACCCAACCATCACGTGGGTTTAGACAAATCGTACGAATTCGAACGAGTGAGGTCGTATGAATTAGTACGAATTAGTCACTTTTTAATCATTCATACGAATTCGTTACAAATTTGTACGAATTGGTCATGAGATAGGGTAGATAAATACACATCTTTAACGTACTTAACCATCTAAGAAAAAGCTGTTTATATAGCCTTCTTTTACAAAAATCAATCCAATACCTGTTACTATTTGACCAAACACACCACGCGCTTAATAAGTTATATCCTAGCGTTACTAAACCAAATTACTACTAAATTAATAGTAAAACAAACTTCTTACGTTCTGCTTCGGAGCCATTAATTTCACCGCGCGATCGTCTTGTACTTTTAGCGTTTTAATGGGAAATCCAAGGTTGGTCACCACGGAAATGTCGGTGGAAGCTAGCCTGACTTCGTCATACTCATATTCTAATGAGAATATGAGTCTGAGACCGCTCCATTAAGCTTTGATTATGAGGCGTGTCGTAACCGAACCAGGAAAAAACAACAACTCTGCACTCAATTGGATAGTCGGTAGACCAACAACCAATCGGAGCAACGCAGTAAGTCAACTCCTTTGCACACAGTTTTCAACTACAGAACTTGCTTATTTTAGAAGTTAAATAACGAGTGTTGCTTCTTTTACTTACTTCTCAATGAGTGTGACCAAAGCAGAAACCACAACGACCATAGGCTTTTCATTACGTCCCATCTTCTTAGTGACCATCAGAGCCAGCTGATTTAAGTTACACTTTTCCCGAATCATGTGGGAAGGACGGCAAAATATCTTTCCGATTGACAAATGCCTTAATTGCAGTTCTCTGTTTGTCTATTAAAATTAATGCGGTGTCGATTTATTTTACAACAGACGCGACAGCGGAACGTTGATAACGTGATGATTACTTGCAGATCAATCTGTCCATCATCGTATAAAGCCCGCCCTGGCAATTTGATTTGCGCGAACATTGTTTGCCTGATCATAATTACTCCTCAATGGATCGAGTCCAGACCGAACTTCTCGTCCAAAAAATGTTGTGGGCGGAGTTCGGGCTGACATCCAGGCTAGGTGGAAGCATCACACTGAATATCAAATTCTCTGCCATCTCTAAGAAAACAAGCAAATTAATACACATATTAATAACCAGTAACATTACTTAACAGCGTACATATTTACATAACCGAATAGATACTCACTGACGCAGCGTTTGATTAATTTCAATTTCACCAGACTTTTATTCTTGTTGGCCTGCAAAAACGAGGTCCTTTTTTCTGCCGCAAACACGACTACATGATGAAACTCATCGCGACTTGTTTGAAGAACGGCATTAAAAAAAATTGTTGCCGCTCCTTACCGCTTTTTTCACAGGGGTAATGTTGTGAAGATATCCACAAATTTCATCTTTAATTTCCTCAACCTTAAGTTTTTTGACGGGAGAAGCCATTTTACACGTTTAGCTAACCCTTGCCACAAACGCTTCTTCTTCTTTTCCCTTCTGTTCAAAACGGAAATACAATACAGTCATTTGATTCCAAACAAGGACATTTGAGTCTTTGGGTCACAAGTGAATCAGTTTCAAATGACTCAATTTGAGAGTCATTTTGTTTCGAACAAGTCAATTTAACAGTAATTTGTCTACAAGCCAGTCTTTGCATACGTTATTTTGATTTAAATTACTCTATTTATGGGTTATTGTGTTTCGAACAAGTGAATTTCAGACTGATCTGATTACAACTGAGTCAATTTAAGAATCATTTACATTTAATCATTTAGCAGACAACAAGCGACTTACAAATCAAAAGAGCAATATAGGAAGTTAAACTAACAGAAGTACGAAGTGTGTTTGAATTTTATAACTACATACCAAATAAAAAAGAAGGGAAAGAAAACACTAAAATTAATGAATCAAATGTTGCCAAAAACGATACAATATTTCCTTACATACAAGAAAGAAGTTATTCTGTTTCTAACAAGTCAATTTAACGGTCATATTATGTTAAAAAAAAACTCTATTGATTTGTATGTCTAATTCACTTGCAATTGACGTAATTACAATTCTCTTTTGGGTCTGACTATTTCTAACTCTTAATTTTTGGGTCACAAAAAGTGATAAACTATTTTAATGTTGACACACTGTATTGTGAGTTATTGTAATTTAATAAACCTCGGCATATGTTACATCCTCTTTTTGTCAACCTGTTTTTTTTTGTATTCTAAAACATCTAAGGTGGAAAAAGGCTGTTTTTGTAACATGAAATATGATTTTCAAAAAAGAAAAGAAAGAAAAAAAAATACACCTAACAACTATTGTAACTTATTGCAAAGAACTGCTATTTTTAGTGCAAATAGAATATATCCCAAAAAATATGCTTATTATAATGCACTGCTAGTAAAGTGTACATATAAAAATATAAAGAAAAACATTTTGAATGAGTGTTGATTTCTAAAGCTACACTCGTTTAATGTTAAATACTGCAGCACTGGATACATCAAACAGCTGAAAAACAAACCAAAACAGCCAACTCTATTGCTAATCACTGGCAAATATTACACTCCCTTCATAACGCATATATGTAAAACACAGATTCAATTTGTTTAAAGAATTCTTTAATTAAAACACTTAAAGCACCTATGTTATATCCCTACCCCTGTTTTTCTTAATTTCTTATTTATGGTGAGAATCCTAGGACTGACTCCGCCCTGGGGCGTGCTTGCCCAATGAAGATCAGCTGCACCTGTGGCAACCTTTTTAAGGAGCTTCTGGATTTTCCCCGTCTCTCTCTCATTTTTGTTTTGTAACTTTGTTTGAAGAGTGTGTTCTCGAGTGTGCTCGAGTGTGTTCTCATTTGATTTCCACAAACCTCATTTCCAACCGTTTATTGAT
The DNA here is from genome assembly GCA_030378365.1 of Hybognathus amarus. Lineage (NCBI taxonomy): Eukaryota > Metazoa > Chordata > Actinopteri > Cypriniformes > Leuciscidae > Hybognathus > Hybognathus amarus. Next base: position 84,040 of record JAQIUQ010007281.1, read on the forward strand.
TTGATGTTGTGTTTATATTTTGTTATTATTATCTTAGACATCCTAGACACTATTTGTTTAACTTTAAATAAAATTATAGTTTCTATTTTGAAACACAGTTTGTGTTGTGTCCTCTTTATGTTATGACTTTGAGCCGGGTCGTTAACATAAATTGGAGCCTCGCCCGGGATCAATAATTGTTTGGGAGTTTGAGTTTTTGTTGAGTGGAGAGTGGAAAAGGTTACTGGATTTTTAGACTTCTCCGGTTAGGTAGAGTGTTCCAGCTGGGTTGCTAGTCAATCCTTCCAACGGCACACTGTTTGTTTTGTTAGTTTGTTTTGTTAGTTTGTTATTTTTGAAGGCATCCGGGTGGAGATCTAATCTCTGTTGGGGGTACGCTATTCAGGGCCTGGTTTTTGCCAGGTGACATGAAGTTCAGCGTCTAAAGTGGCCCCGAGCCTGGTAACCCTTTGAAGATTAGAGAGGGTTTTTGTTTTTTGTTTGTTTTTTGTTTGTTTTTGATGTACCGGAGTGGTCTAAGATATCCATGTTTACTGGTGTGCTCTTTAGCATTAACAAATAGTTTTGGGAACTTGTGAAATGTTTTTTTTTTTTTTTAGAGAGAGAGCAGTTTGTTTTCATATCCACTTTCTTCAAATTGGTAAGTAATTTTGCACCAGTATCTAAAGTTAGGCATGTGGTAAGGAAAGTAAGGACTATGTTAGTCATTTTCGGTATCGACTTTGTAAAGCCTGTGAAATTGCTCGTACTAATCTTGCTGGCTCACAGAAAAAGATGAAGGCCTGGTATGACAAGCATATGACTTCACTTTTGAGTAAAGAGGTGACTTATATGCTTGAGCATGGAATTGCTGTACCGAGCCAAAGTGCCTGGAGTTCTCCATGTACTTTGGTATCCAAGTCTGATTGCTCTCAGAGGTTCTGTACTGATTTCTGTAAAGTTAATGCTCTAACTAAAGTTGATTCTTATTCTTTACCCAGATTGGATGATTGCATTGACCATTGCATTGATGATGGTAGGGCCTGCCAAATATGTGACCAAGTTAGATCTGTTGAAGGGTTACTGGCAGGTTCCTCTTTCTGATAGAGCCAAAGAGATTTCTGCCTTTGTGACTCCAGATGGGTTATGGGAATATCAGGTTATGGCTTTTGGCATGCAAAATGCTGCTTCTACGTACTTTTCAGAGATTAGTCAATCGAGTGATATCAGGATTAGACAACTGTGAGGCATATCTGGACGACATTGTTGTGTATAGTTCTGATTGGAGTAGCCATGTAGTTCAAATAAAAGCCCTATTCGACTGTTTGTTAGCCGCTAACCTGACCGTTAACTTGGCCAAATGTGAATTTGCCAAGGCTACTATTACTTATTTGGGCAAAATTGTGGGACAGGGTCAGGTACGAACCATTCGGGCTAAAGTTGAAGCTATAGATTCTTTCCCTGTTCCACAATCTTCGTAAGGATTTGAGAAGGTTCTTGGGAACGACTGTTTATTATCGTGCCTTTTGTCCAAATTTTGCAAGTGTAGTGAGTCCTCTCACTGACTTAAGTCCCAAGAATGATTTTGTGAGGACAAACGGTTGTCAGCAGGCCTTTGATAATGCCAAGGCATTGTTAGTGAATGCTCCTATCTTGTCAGCCCCAAATTTCCAGACTCCTTTTAAACTAGCAGTAGACGCCAGTGAAAAGGGTGTTGGTGCAGTTCTTTTGCAGGACGAATGATCGCGGGGTTGAACATCCAGTGTGTTTCTTTTCTAAAAAGTTCAATATCCATCAAAGAAACTATTCTGTAATTGTAGAAGGAAACTTTGGAATTGATTTTGGCTATCCAACATTTTGAGGTTTATTTGGGCAGCGGCAGTCCGATTAAGGTGATGACTCACTGATCACAATCCCTTAGTGTTTTTACAGCGTAGTTGCACCAGCGTAGTTGGAGTTTGTTTCTGCAGTCCTTTCCTCTACAAATTCATCACATTAAAGGAAAGGAAAATGTTTTAGCTGACTCACTGTCTCGTGTGTAATGTTATGCCATGTTCCTGCCTGGTAAACTCCCATTAATGAGTAGGTATCTTTTATTTTTATTTTGGTATGAGTTGATTGGAGATTATTTTTTCTTAATTCGGATGGGTATGTTTATTTTGTATGAAATAATCCAGATTATTTAATGTTTTGTTGGTGGAGGTGTTATATCCATACCCCTGTTTTTCTTAATTTCTTATTTATGGTGAGAATCCTAGAACTGACTCTGCCCTGGGGGAGATGACATATAATTTTGAGTTTCTGATGATTAAATCAATCCCCTTCATTGTATTAACTCACTTTTTCATGTTCAATGAACTTAAAATTTTAAGGCGACCAGGTTACTTACTTTAAGTTAAACCAACAATATTTTTTATGAACAAAAATAGTTAAGCGACATACTCCGCATCAACCTTCTCAGTGAGTTTTACTTGCTTGTAGTTGGCACAAGCTCCTCGTCAGCAAAACAACCATCCATTTCAATGGCTTCAGCTTCAATCACAGTCTCCTTTTCCACCGCAGGCTTTACAACATTCTCCACCTTCATGACTGCAACCACAGTGTTGTCCAGCATTTTAAAGCTACACAAGCCCATGTCAAACAAATGCTCCTCTACGTCCAGTCTGTCTAACAGTAGCTCAAGGAGCCCCTCTTTCTCCAAGTGCTTTCTAAGCACTGAATTGGGCACTTTTAATTCTTCTCCACCAGAATCTCCTGACAAGGAGACGTTGGCGTTTACATTGGCCAGAAAACTTTCCAACCTCTGCAGCATGCCACACTTTTCACAGCGGTGAAACTTGCGTTTTCCTTCGACCTCAGCCTGCCAGGCAGAGTACTTCGTACAGCATTGCCGTACACTGACCTCTATGGCAGTGACAATACCGGTCAATGTTCTGGCTTTACCTTCGTCAACTGCAAATGAAGCGTCCACACTCACACCAGACAAAGCTTGTGAAAAAGCTCATGAAAGCTTGTGAACTCGTCCTCGTTCATCTCAGTACTGCGAGTCGCAGTCAGGAACAGATCCCCACCAAACTCCCTGGTAGACAAATTGGTGATGTCATACGACCGACCACTGATCAATGCTCCCAGCTGCTTCTCCCACAACTGAATCTTTATGTGATCCTTGTCATCGACTATATGACAAGTTTGCATCTCTACAAACACACCATTCATTTCCACCATTTTCAGTTGCCGGACTGACATGAACCACCTTCACTTTGACAGCAGAAACCTGAAACAAAATAAAACAAATAACACACAAAAACAACTTCTATTACTGTGCGTTCACACCACCGCCGCGAGAGCATCAAAGTGGCCGGAAGTCATTCATTTTCAACGGCAGCGAGCTCCGGCGAGGGCGGCGCGGCACGTCTTGGACGGTGAGAGCAGCGAGGAAAGTTGAAATCAGTTCAAATTTATGGTAATGAGCAATGACGCGGTTCGGCGCAACCAGTCGGAATGTAGAAGTGTTCCGTTTGAGAGAATTCCAGAGAACGCAGTCCTGTAAACTTTGGTTCTGGCCACATTAGTTCCCAAGCAAAATTGAGGAGGTTGATCATTTGAATTTGATAAGAGGGCGCGCAACACTATTATAGGCAAGATTTTCATGCTAGAACACTTTTTCAGTGGGAATGTAAATTATAATAGCACTTAACCAAGAACACAAAAGCCACACCACACACATATGGCTTTTAATTTGTTTATTTCGTTAGCAAACATGTCACTATAATTTTAAAGTTATTTCCATCAATCAATTTTCTGCAAAAATAACGACCGGCATGCTTGTTTGCTTTGTGGCCCCTTTAAATACCGTTTTAAATAAGATCACGCATTCGATCTACGTCAGAGCATCAGAGCGTCCACGAATCTGTCCACGGTGTCGTTGACAGTGCGGCAAATGCGAATTTTGCCGCTCTCGCCGGCGGTGGTGTGAACGTACGGTTACATAGTCATACATTTTATGTTCTACAAAACAAACAACAAATACATATTTAACAAACCCCCACTATTTCCTTACTGGGACTTTACAATTAAGGGCTGCAACTAACAAGTAATTTAATAATCTATTCATCTGTTGATTATTTTTTCCAATAATCAATGAATTGGATAAAAAAAACATTCGTTTCCAACACTTTAGACCCTTTTACGGTTTGTACACAATGATGACGTGGCAACGTATGCGCGTGCATATTGGCAATGGAAGTATGGCGAGAATCAGCAGCGTGTCAAGCTACGTGAGCGGATTTTTATTATGTCCTCGCTCCAATCAACACGTTTAATCGCCTGCAGCCACAGGCGCCGCCGGTTCTTCTGGAAACGGCCGTGATTCTGTCGGATATATAAAACTTAAGCCCCTGGGTGGAATATTGATTAGTGCAACCATAAACGCATTTTGAAGCTGGGAAACCGTTTTAATAAACTTTCGGAGTTGCTAACACGTTAGAGCCAGTGGGAAACAACTCCACTTCCGTTGCCAAAATGCGCGCAACTATTTGATCACGTGGGCTGTAAAAGGGTCTATCACAATTCAAAAATGACAATGCAAATTCAAAGTCCATAATGCACAAACATATTACTCCAACATCTCTGAGCTGTTAATATGTTGTTCACTTAGGAAGACTGGAACATGGGTCAAATTCATGTTGATTTTTTAACAGACAAAATTTTCAGTGGCGTTTAATCTGTTTGCTGTTGTGTATGCTGACTTCAGAATATCTCATAGTAAGTGTGTGTGTGTGTGTGTGTGTGTGTGCGTGAGAGAAAGAGGCAGATTAGGATGGTGGAAGTGGAGCGAGACATTATTAGCTGCGAGAGCGGAAGTGTTGCTGTTTCTTGCGCCAGGTTAAGAAAGAGGAAACAAACAAATTAAATTGTGAGGTACTGAGAGTGCATGTCACAGAGACATCGGGATTATCAAGCAAGGCACAACACACTCACAAGCATGAGAACGAGTCCATTGGACCACAGAGCAAGCGCTGTGAGATACTGAGGCATGACAGGCACGCTGGTTTTGGCATGTGTTGCATGACCCGGGCACTGAAGGCAGAAAAGCAGCAACGAAAGACCAGACAAACATTCAATCTGAGGCCATGGGGAGTGTTAGTGAATTGTGTGTGTCCAGTTTTCAAGCTCTCTTGTGTCCAACGATACCAAAGACCCCTCCAGGTAAGAGCTATCTGAATCTTTTATTGTTATCATAGCCAGTACGTTTTCTATTGTTCCTCTGGTTAATGCAACCATCACTACCATTATGATCACTTCAATATTATGCTAAGCAACAAGACTTACCATTTTATGACAGATGATAAAGAGGACATTATACCAGAGTATCATACAGACTTGGTGAGATCTTATAAGCAGCATTGTGATGGTGTTTTTTGCTTGGTCAATCACTAGTTTCTATTACTTTGAGAGAGCGTAACAGTAGTCTTCCTGTGGAGTGCAATAGTAGGGAATGCACTATAATCAACATGTGATGGAAAAGCAAACTGAAGGACTGAATTAGAGGTAGTTTGTTTCTGTCTAATGAAGCTGTAGCTTGTATGGTCAGCTTAAAGGATCTTTCAGTCTGTCAGACATTAGCCGAGGGAAAAGATCAGGTAATGCCATTAAGGGCTACAGTGTGTATAGGCAGACGTAATCCCTCACACCCAATGATTTTGAGTATCTTTTCCAGAGTTGGTCTTTACAAGACCTCCTAAAAGTGGCCTTTGTTTAGGTCTCCTTACTTGGTATCCTTGCCTGGATCTCACAATTTCCAGGAATAGTTCACCCAAAAACCGAACACAAAAAGAAATATTTCGAAGAATGATTGTGTTAATGCCAGTTTGTTCCTCACACAAAGCTATTGACTGACTTTAGAGGACTTACTACTCAACATGGCATCATGACTTTTGCGTAAACATACACGGCACTTTCAAGTCAAGTGTAGTGTTATCTATACCCATTTTGAGCTATCCTCGTGTATGCGTGTATGTCTACACCGTTAAATGTCCGAGTGATTCCGCGTGTATGTACACGCTGTTAAATGTCGAAGCGAAACGAAGCAAAATGTAGATCTACCTCTGGGCAGCGATATTTTTTTCCTAGGATGGTAGGGAAGACTCATAAATGGTATTAACCCCAGTGACGGGTCGGTTTAGGGACGGGGTTGGGGTAGGTCATATATTTATATATATACAGTAATGTAGCGTTACATTAACTCAACAGCGTTCATAAACACGCTGAAAAGCGATTATGCATGTTGATAGCACGCCAAAAATACGATTTGGCATGTCATACATACACCATTTCATGAGATCAGTCTGTACTACTACTATGCCTTTGTGATGTGTACGGTGCTTTTGCTTTTCTTTTTTTGAGAATTTGAGACAAAGAACGGTTATCGTACATGAATCACATCAGAAATCACTTGATTTATATGGTTACTTACATGTTGTGGAATTACTGTCAGGTCCATATCTTACATTAAAAGTCTACAAAGCCTGCGCCGAAATCGCGACTGATTTACCAAAGAACCTGCAGTGAAATGTAGGCTATCGAACCAAACTATTACTGCTCAGACTGAAATATTCACATAGTTGAAATAAATAAGTACTTTTCTAGCATTAGGATCATTTGGAAGGTAATGTTATTTTTAGTCCAGTGGTCCTGTATCTCACTAACGCACCAGTGGGCAGGGCCAAAGACGCAATGATGTAGAAGTAGGCATTGTAAGGACTGCAGAGGCGGTTTTTAGTCGCACTATTAAGCCATAATGTGACAAAATCCAAAACAAGTGGTTTTCGGAGTTTAGATTCAATACAGACTGATCTCATGAAATGGCGTATGTATGACACGACAATTCTTCTTTCCATTTTTGGTGTGCTATTAACATGCATAATCGCTTTTCAGCGTGTTTATGAATGCCGTTGACTTAACGTTACATTACTGTATATATAATTATATGACCTACCCCAACCCCGTCCCTAAACCTACCCGACACTGGGGTTAATACCATTTATGAGTCTTCCCCTACCATCCTAGGAAAGAAATATCGCTCCCCAGATGTAAATCTACATTTTTCTTAATTTCGCGCGGACATTTAACGGTGTGTACATACACGCAGAATCACTCTGACATTTAATGGCATAGACATACACGTGGAATCACTCGGACATTTAACGGCGTAGACATACACGCGGATAGCTCAAAATGCATATAGATAACACGCCACTTGACTTGAAATTGGCGTGTATGTTTACGCAAAAGTCATGATGTCATGTTGTTCAATAAGCTGATTTCGGACTAACAAGGAAGTTTTGAGAGTGATGTCTGCACAAGAAGGTGCACGGAGGAATGGAAATACATATAGTAGCAGGCAGAACATCTTATCATTGCATTCTGTTCCGAATTCTGCATTGTGTTTGCGCCGATTCTGGTCTTCAGCGGTCTCAAGCTCACCAATGCTAATGCAAGTCAACAAGATCGACACACCAAGCTTCAAAATTAATAAGCAATGCTTTATTCTCCTGAAGAATGGGGCGGCAGTGGCTCAGTGGTTCATGTAGGTTGTCTATAAACCGAAAGGTTGGTGGTTCGATCCCGGTTCCACCTGACCAAGTGTCGAGGTGTCCGTGAGCAAGACACCTAACCCCAGCTGCTCCCGACGAGCTGGATGGCGCCGTTGCATGGCTGCCGTTGAGTGTATGAATGTGTGTGTGAATGGGTGAATGTGAGGCAAATGTAAAGCGCTTTGGTGGCCATTGGGGAAGCGCTCTATAGAATGCAGTCCATGCAGTGTAGCCTTAAAGGGGCACTTGGCAACTCTACTCATTTCTTCACTGATTTACCACTTTTGTTGTGGCTGCATGAGATTTCCACTTTTCGTTGTGGCGTGTGTTATCAGCGCCTCTTCACAGCTGTGCGGCGTATATTTCACAACACTGTCATCAAAAACCCACTTGCAGCGCCTTCCACCACTTTCTATTCGCTGCTCATGTGCATTTGTTATTATTCAGAACCGACCAACTCTATAAGATGCTAGAGCGGTGTCTACCGAGTCGGTAATACATCATACACAGTATATGAAGAATTATGTTCGAATTGCCATAAAGCAGCTCATGTTTCTCTGCGCTTTACGCTTCACGTCTGTCTCCAACTTACGGGACAGTTCGTCGCTCATGTTGCAAGGATGGTTTTCCGCCTGCGGACGCTGCGGGGAGCGGGGAAAGCCACTATTCTCTTCCAGAACAGGTTATTGAACCATTCAAATGATTTCTAAACAGTTTTATTAAGTTGAAACAGTTGCCAAGTGCTCCTTTAAAGACAGATATCACTTAACCATATGCGATTTATGTTGCTTTAATTTCATTTTATTATTGGCAAACACCAGTATTGGCTTTCTGGTGACAACATTAGGCACAATAGCTAAATAAGATTTGCACAAGCCCTTGCTGTTCCACGTCTAGATTGGTTTGGTCAATTCAGGAGTGTGCTGCATTCACTATCACATATGGACTCAGAGTGGTAAGAAAACTGTGTTTCTTAAACGTGCAAATGTCTAGTGCAAGATCTAGTTGCCGGGCAGGCATTGCACTCACTTCAGTTAGCACATTCACTGGACTGCCAGATTGAGGAAGCGTTCTCAGGATTTGTCACCATGTTGAATCAGCATGTTGAGAGAGGTGCTTATGGGGACAGGAATTTCAAAACCTGAATATTTCGGTTTGTAGATTAAGTTGGTGTGATGCAGGACAACAATAGGGAATTTGCTCCTGTTGTGTAGAACAATGGAGTTTTGTTCATAAATGCTGTGCAATGTTGTTAGAGTTCATTCGAGTGCATGTTGCTGAACTCAGTGCCTCCCTCAGCTTCTTCTCACTCCTAACAAAAAGCCTGCATGAGTTTTGAACTAATGCATGAATGCCGATGGTGAGTCTTGCGTGACTCATTCTAAAGGCTCAGCAATTTAATACACTCAAACATGGCTAAACTGTCGATTTAACGGTTTGATACTAAGTGCTTCTTCCTTATGATGGCCAAACCAAACACACTAATCAGTTTAATAGTTTTTATCTTCAACTTTTATGGCATGGCCATTGGCAGGGTCTTAATTTCACCTCTCTGTTGTTAGTCCATTGGTATTCCTTGAATGTGTCCCCCAAAAAACATGATAATCTCCAGCTAACAACCACAATGGAAATGTGTAACAAATCCCAAGATAATGTTGCTTTAAATGCCCTTGATGATAATTAGGAGTCTGAACTATATCCCTGTGTATGTCAGTTCAGAGCAGGTGCTTTGAAATTATAGCTGCCGTCCCCGTGTGACATGGAAATGTTCCCTATTTGACTTTCGTTTGGCTAACAGCTGGAGGCGGCGACGGGGAACAGATCAAGACAAGGGTTCATTACTCTGACCGCTGGAAAATTACAAGAGACACGAGATTCAATACTTTATTGCTGTATTTGCTTCACGTTTTGTCTGTTCTCACTATAATTTGGGTATTACCAGTTGACACATGAGAGACTCAGCATGTTTGTGAACTCTGATAAACTCAGACTCAAAGTTGAGTCAGACTGTATTTTGCAGAAGAGTTTCATGAACAAATGTGAACAATGGGCACAAACAGGGTTAGAGTTACGGGATACAAGCAATCAAGGCAGAAATGATAATCCAGAAATTTCAATCCAATAAACAAGCAGAAGATCATAACATGAGGCAAGACATGTTGGGGAATATACGGGGACATACAGTACCATGGGGAAACGCTAGAGGCAACATTTCGCAATGAGCATGTGGAATCGCATGGCTTTTAAAGGGGTCAACACATGTATTTTGTTTATATGATCCTTGAGGTTCACTTATAATGTTTTACAAATATGTACGTGGAAAATCATATTAACAGACAAATGAAAGTTTTTACTTACTTTTTTGAATCAGCTGCTGTCAGATTCAGATACAGTCTCCCTGTGCCTCTTGGACAAAACTATCTTCAGTCAAATGCTCTGAACAAACATATAATCTTCCAACATGATTCGGGATGCCATTAAAATAAACCATCCACTTCTGAAGTCTGTACAGAGATGCAAACCAGCTGTTTAAACTGGACACGTCAAAGTGAACATGCTTTCATTCTTCCATTTGTCCTATTGTCGACAGACTCAAGTGCTCAGTGTAGACAGCAGCAGTGATTATAATGGCTTCTATTTGCTTTTGACAAATGTCAGCCGTTAAAGGGAGACTTCACCTCTGGAAAGATGATTGTGTATATAAAATGGGTCATTTATGTAGAAGAAATGAATGTATGAATGTATTATGTATGTGGATGAAAGACAACAACTCCCAGAATGCACTTGCTTCGCTGCCCTGAGGAGGCCACGCCTACCGGTAACAGAGCGCAGTAGTTAAACAACAAGTCTAGGCTACTAGTGAGTCTCCGGGATGAGTGTGTGAAATGTGTTTCGAGATCACCCAAAATTTCCGGGATTCGGCTTTAGCGTTCTACAGTCGCCATTCATTATGTTTACTGTGGCGAGAGCAGGACAAGTGAGGGCCGCGGGAGGATGACACGAGGCCGGTGGCGTGATTACTGACGAGAGACGCACTGGTCTCGTATCTCTCACGGAAGGAGCGGGAATTTTCATAGCAATGTTAAAACGATCACTTGTTTAGCGTTCATGTAAACACTACATTCAGATTCACCAATCAGAAGAATTCAGTTAGATTGAAACAAAAGCTGTGCATGTAAACAATGAATGGCGACTGCAGAAAGCAAAAGCTGAATAACGGACATTGACAGCCGGACATGTCCGGGAAAAAGAGGATGGTAACCCCAACTACTCAGCTTTCTCCACAGAACAAGAGCCTGCTAGCTTAGCTTCCAAAAAAAGATGGCCGACACTATGTTCTGTGAGTGAGATCCTTCTTCTATGGGCGGGTGAGGACATGCGGACAGACCTTACTACTGACGGATTTTTTCCAGACAAAAAAAAAAACATAAATCTCTCGTCTCAGGGGCATATGAGGCCGTTTTCGAATGTATTCAGCTGATTTTCTGATATTTAGAAGAATATCAGTAACCAGTTTCTGGTCTCATTGACTTCCATAGTATATTTTTTTCCTACTATGGAAGTCAATGAGACCAAAACTGTCTGGTTACTGATATTCTTCTAAATATCAGAAAATCGGCTGAATGGATTTGAAAAACGGTAAAACCCAACTGTTTTAACTCTGGGGAGTGGTAAAATGAGCCTATTTCCAAAAAAAGTGGAATATCCCTTTAAAGTAAGGTGACTTGAAGTCATGAGCTTTTTCCCTTTAGTTTCCTCATGTTACAAAGTCCAGTACACATGAAGATCTGCCCCACTGAACACCTTTGAGATGAACTGGAGCAGTGATCCAGACCACATCAACAACAATTAACATCAGAGCCTCTTCCGTCTCGCTGACTGATTCATTTCAGACGTTTGTAAATAGCATTAACCTCTCCCTTTGCTAATAGCACTTATGGGAAGGTGTTTTACAAGATGCTACAGGTCTGCAAACAAAGACAAGAATAGTGAAGAATGTGTCTTGAATGATTTATGTGATCAGATCAGACATGCAGGAAACTCTTTGACAGTAGATGTGTGTGTGGGGCTCTTTGTCCTAATAGTGGGTTATTGTGTCTCTCTGCTCTGAGACGTTTGCCAGGAAATGTCCACCGCTTTAATCTCTCATGCAAGGTCAGAAACGTGGTAGAAGCCGCTGGAGAGCCAAATCCAGGACTTAGTGGATTACTCAGGCTCTTACGGCCACAGAATAACCTCCATTCCCATTGATTCCCAACGGCCCTCGAACCTGAGATATGAAACTGACTTCATGCTAACTGTTATTGTCTTTGTTACTCGTTCTCTTATAATTTGGTTAGTTGGTTTTGTCTTGAGTCTGCATATTTAAAGTTTCTTTCTTTGGAGAGGTAGTGACAAAAACAACAATACAGGTCTCTCTGAGGCCCTTCAATTAAGGCACCTTAAGGTGTTAAGATGCATTTTGGTGGATCGGATCAGAAGCAGACGAGGGAAACATTCCCGTTCACACCTGGTGTATTAATCTGTCTCTTCTGTCAAACACTTCTGTCCTGATTTCTTCGAGGGGAGGGTATAAGGCGGGTCAATGTTTTTCAGATCTTTCGATCTAATGGACTAAATGAGTGCGTGTTAGAAATCAGGAATGGTGAAAGAATTATGCTTGGTTGGCACATTTTTCATCTTCAAAACAAACTTGTGTCTTCATCTGTCAAAGTTAAACCCATCTGTCTAGATCTTCTCATGATGTCCACACATGAGGACAGTCGATGGAGAGAAGACGATCTTTTGTGTCTGTTTGAACACATGAGCGTTTACATTACGAAATAAATCTGGTTTTCAACTCCATTTGGAAGTGGACAAAAGTGGACAAGCACAAAAAATTACCCCGTTTACACCTGTGTTTAGCCTCGTCCACTTGTCATCCGATCAACCAAAACGCTTCTTAACAGCAGCTGTAATCTGGGCCTATGATAAAACTTAGTTCATCTTGCCTGTGGGTCTAATGGGATCACAAAAAACAGACTACCACACATACACAACACACATTCCTCTGTAACATTGGCCCATATTCAGTTATGTCCCATTCAAATGCACAATATTAAATGAACTACCACAAAGCAATTGTAACACAGAGGATATATTTCTGTCATCATTCCTTTTCAAACCTGTAATTTTTCTATGATACTCACAAACATTTTTTTTTTGTATCAAAAGGACATTTTTATAGAAAGTTATCTTGTAGCTCTTACTTTCCAGTAAACCAGCTCATAATGACCCTTGTGTCACGCTTCTGTTATCCTGTGCTGAGCCAGCAGAGGTCACTCACTGCATTTCTCTTAAACTTTCAACTGTGATCATGTGCCTCTGCAAGCTTTAGTAATGGTGTTCAATGAAGCAGCATGAAATCAAATTAAGCACCAATGACTCTAAGGCAAGAGAATATGGCAAACCAAGGGATTGTTTTTTATGACTTTTGCCTATTTTGACATCATAAAATTCATAACATATTTTTTTTCCGATTGTTTAAAAGAAAATACTTCAAATGCACACTTAAGTGTTTACCTGAATATACTTGATCTGAATCTGTAGAGTTCAATTACAATGAAGATTATGTTCTTAAAACTAGTTTTTGTTTCTTAAATCTCCAGCACTGACTCTGAGCTTTACATTTACATGCACCGAACTTTACATTTTTATTCCTATCAATACTCTGAAGGTTTTTACCAAGATCTTTGTTCATTTTCATCCACACTGATAACATGTTATCCTAAAAACAGTCATGTTGACAGTATTTTCTGATTTATAATAACCTTTAAATGCAATATGTCAACAACATAAAACCATTTAGAACCTGGCTTTAGCCAATGTTCAGATTTATGTTCAGTGTGTATTTAAACATTTTTTTGTTTTTGTTTTTTTGTTCAGAAAACTTGTACTACACAACAAATGTCGTAGTGTGCTGTGATGAATCATCTGGTGAAGTATAGATCTCTGTTAGATCAGCTGTGGTGCCTTGCCTTAAAGGAGTAGTTCACTTTAAAAAAACTTTTGCTGATAATTTCCTCACCCCATGTCATCCAAGATATCCACGTCTTTCTTTCTTCAGTCGGAAAGAAATTAAAGTTTTTTGATGAAAACATTCCAGGATTTTTCTCCATATAATGGACTTCAATGGGGTACAAACGGTTCAAGGTCCAAAAGACAGTTTCAGTGCAAACTGTTCAAAGGGCTTCAAGACGATACCAGACGATGAATAAGGGTCTTATCAAGCGAAACGATCGCTCATTTAATAAATAAATAACAAAGTTTAAGTTTTATAAGCTTAAAATGCTTGCCTTGCTCTGTACTGCTGATGCTGCGTTCGTGACTCTCCTGTTCGAACTCGTTCATCAAAATGAACGGATCTTTTTTCGTGTCATTTGGTTCATTCAACCAACTAAATGAACGAGTTGACTCTGGAAAAGATTTCTTCATTTTGATGAACGAGTTCGAACAGGAGAGTCACGAACATGCATCAGCAGAACAGAGCAAGGTGAGCATTTGTGCTTATAAAACTTAAACTTTGTAATGAGTGATCGTTTCGCTTGATAAGACTCTTATTCATCGTCTGAAATCGTTTGAAGCCCTTTGAACAGTTTGCACTGAAACTGTCTTTTGAGACCTTGAACCGTTTGGTTCCCATTGAAGTGCATTATATGGAGAAAATCCTGGAATGTTTTTATCAAAAACCTTAATTTCTTTTCGATTGAAGAAAGAAAGACATGGACATCTTGGATGACAGTGGTGAGTAAATTATCAGCAAAAGTTTTTTTTAAAAGTGAACTACTCCTTTAATGTGTGTTCCTGGTTTCCGTGTGCAAGATTCATCTGTTCCAAAAAATTTTTTTTAACTTTTTTGATTGACATATTAAATGACTTACCTCTTCTGCTTTTTGTTACTTTTCAACCACTCCACTCACATTGCTTCATTCTGGTATGTTATTGAATGTTTTTTTATTTTTTTTTATTTATTTTTTTAAAGCATTACTGAGCCGTCATAACATTACTAGTCCAAGTATCTGCTCCTGGAAACTACCTTCAGTTCCAGCACACCTGTGATCTTCCAGTAACCCTGATCACCTTGATGAGTTGGTTCAGGTGTGTTTACTGAGGGGCTGTCTACTCAACACCATTTCCAACTGAAAAACGTAAAACTTTTAATGTGTTTTGGCTCTTAATTTACACAACAACTGCGATTTGGGGGCCTACACATTTTCAAGTTTTTAAAACAATACCATTGTTGTCTTTGTGTAAACTACAAAAACATGCATTTGTAAAAACAGTGACGTCATGCGCATTTCATGTGCAAGTACTTGACAAACAAAACTACAATGGACTACAGGACTGCTTTTGCTGCTCAAGAAACTTTATTAGCTTATTAGTTTATTAATGCTTCTCCAGTAAAGTGTAGATTTCCTACAATCAGCGGAGATGTATTATTTACATATGCCCAATTCTAACATTCGCCAACTACTGGCCTGGCATAATACAGCATTTTTTGTAGTTTTTGCCGATCCATGTGAACGGGGATCATTTTGACAGAGTTGTCGTCTGTACGTGAAAATATTCAAAGACACAAATGAAAAACATTCCTGATTTTAAGTACATTGTATGTCAGGTAAACATACCTTAAAGAGCCCATATCATGGATTTTTGAAAATGACTGTTCATATGGTGTGGAATATAGCTCTAAGGGAATGAAAACATCCTGCAAAGGTTTATATCTGAAAGTGCACCGTATATAAAGTTATTGTCTATCAAAAGTGAGAGTCGACTCTGAGTCTATGAAATGAATTGTTTTTGAAACGAGTCATTAGCTGGTTCGTCGTGACGTAGAGACATACTGGCCGCGCCCAGTTACTGCACGTGCACAGACAGTCTAGATAGAACACATTCAAATACTTCATCATAGCATCATGTCGAGAAGACGCTGTGTTCTACAATGCAAAGATAGTTCAGCCACTTTGTTTTCATTTACCAGGGACGAGCATGTGAAGAATCGGTGGTTAGAGTTCATATTTGCAACGAGACCACAACAGTATAGCCCGATTGTGTTCTTATCATTTTAATTACGAATCGTTCATAAACATAAATGAATTCAAATGTGGATTCGCAAGCGGTTGTTCCTGAAGGAGGGCTCAGTAACTTACTTACCCAGTGTATATGTATCAGCTTCCT
The DNA here is from genome assembly GCA_030378365.1 of Hybognathus amarus. Lineage (NCBI taxonomy): Eukaryota > Metazoa > Chordata > Actinopteri > Cypriniformes > Leuciscidae > Hybognathus > Hybognathus amarus. The sequence goes on from JAQIUQ010007281.1 coordinate 99,831, forward strand.
CCTTCGAATCACAACCTGTAAGTATTATTAATAATTGTTGCTTTTATGGGTTTTGAACGGTTTTGTAGCGTCAGGCGCGAGGAGGGAAGGCGGAAGTATGTCTGTGTGCACGCGTGTGTAAGTTACGCTCAGCGCAGCTTCTAGGTCTCCAATGTCATTTTTTTTTAAATATGTGAAATGTTTGTCGCTGTTATTGGAGTTGTCATAAAGAATAGAGCGTCTTGTAGTACTGCAGTGCTTTATCAATATGTTTATGCGTTATGCTAACAAACAATAACTGACTGGGTCTGTCATCTGACCAATCACCGCCGATTAGCCGTCACGCAAAGGAGTGGTTTGGAAAAATGAGTCGTTGTACGAAATCATTTGGGAGTTGGTGCGCAAAAAAAATGCCAAAAAAAATGTTTTTGGGAACTCCTGAAAACAAAAATAGGAACATTTCAAATGCTATGATAGGGGCTCTTTAACTCTCTTCCAATATAATACTATAAAATTTAATATCTTAAGAGAAGTGAATGGTGTGAGCAACAGTATAGAAGTGTAGCCCAAAACAGATATATTTGCTGTGGCACAAACTTTAAACCTTTTTGTAAGCCTGACACACCAGGCTAACCTTCATCTGTTTATCTGTGTGGTTTAATGTTGAGCTGTGTGGCAGATGCGGTAGATATGGATTCGGTGTGTGTGAGGGCGTTCATGACAGAGCGTGTCCTCGTTCCCACAGCCACATTCCAGTGTTCCCGGCACTGCCTTGACAAACAATACAAGGAAAAACAACATTCCACAAATAGCCGCTATGATAACAAGGCAACAATCACATTCACAAGGCAGTTCGAGAGCCTGCATTTGGTGGAGGATTAGAGGAATCCTGCAGCCCTCGTAGCACGCAGACCAGATTTCGTTCTTTTTATTTGTGTTTGCTATTGCCGGATTTGAACAAACCTTTAACCTCAAGTATTACTTCTGATGCGTAACGCATCCTGTGCACAGTTTGGATGAAATATTCCCGATTGTGACGTATATCAGAGGGAAGCGGCTTCTGGAACAAGAACAAATGTGGGCGGGGCTCTGATTTTGTCTGTGGGGAATTAATTGATGGTTGTGGTTTGCTATTGGTGAATATCATGTGAGTGACAGGTTGCCCCGCCCCTCATCATCAGAGAAGAGATTATTTTCATTAAAGATTACGAGGCACATTAATTATATATGTATATATATATATATATTTATATACATGGTGATTTCAAATGCACTATATTCACGACTAGAGACTAGAATATCATATAGACTCGAGGGGCTTTTTGTCACCTATAGTAAGTGTACGTTAGTTGACTGAACTTATACGAAACACCAGCACCTGGCATTTTAAAAAGACATATACTTACTCAACGAACTAGACAGAAAGCAAATATTAACAGCACATAAACAAAGAGAAGCTAATGTACTCAACTCCCAGAGTTGGGAGTTACTTTTTCAAATAAGTAGCTAACGTAATTTACTTTGTTTGTCCTTGTATGGAGTGACACTTCTTCAGTCTCCATGAAGATAAAGTAGTAAGTGTATTTACTGAGTATTTACTAATAATGTATTTACTTTTGGTGTACTGTGGAGTGGGTAAAACCAGAGCTTGTCTAACGGAGAGCCTTGGCACTTCCTATTAGCCCCATTGTGTATCATCTTGATTGCAGTTCCATTAGAATTCCACTGGAGGTGATCGCGGGCGAGAGCAGAATGAATGGGAGTCTATGGGGCTAAACGGCTAAATGTGTCTCTTTCACCTGCTTGTCGTTAAATTAACATAGATTTTATTGTTGATTCTGCAAGTTCAATATAGATTATAGGCCAAAAGTCGAATGAGCGAGTACTTATGTCCTTTTGATTTCTTACAGGTTAGGCCGTTGTTGGCCGGAACACGCTAGCATTCTGCTATTGTGTGACGTCATCACATTTTTGAATGGATTTTTAGAACAGATAGGTGAAGTTAAAAATGCAATTTTCAGCTGAGTGTATTATCTTAGCCCTCCCTTTTGAATGCAACTTTCAAATTACTTGACAAAAAATTACATCCTGAGAAAAGTGGATTTCTGGGGGTGAAACCCCATTGACTCCCATTCATTCTGCACTCGACCGCGAGCGCCCCCGCATGGACAGAGACGTGTTACTGCAGCCAGTCTAGATCCCGGAAGTAACCAGCCAGTGCCAATTCTCTTCAATTAGACATTCTCTGGTAAAACTGTTTTTAATGGCAGGCTAGCAGTTACCATTGACTCGTGCTAGCCTAGCACTGGCGAACTATGGAACTGGAACGACTGGATGAATATCTTTGATTTATAACACTATGGCTAACTTGGAAATGAGGCCCAATCTCCAAAATCCTGAACCACCCCTTTAAATGACGGCTACTATACTCAGGTGCGAATGCAACCAAGAAAATGACACTAAGGGAAAATGTAGTTCCCTTAGAACTGTCCTGATGGCTATAGTTTCATATACCTGAGTTTCTATAATACCCTTTAAATGTGAAAACCCTACAAACCCCCTATTGTGGCAGCAAGATTTGCACAATCAAACAAAACTCACATTTTCTTGTAAAATATATCTGGAATATTTACTGTACAGTACACATGCCTTTTACACATGGGGCAATAGGCACTTTGCAACAAATCATGCCACATTTACATAATATTTACATAAAAATCTGATTTCCAGCCCACACATCCAGGCATATAATTTGCATGTTGCATGGATTGCATAATTCATCACAAAATTTTATATCCTGAAAGTTGGCTGAAATCTGACCTGCCGTCCAAACACAAGGATTTCTTGTCTCGGTATAATTGACGTATGCAGGTCAGCTGGCGCGGTCGCATATGCAGCTCAACAGAGGACACATTGTTCGACTAGGACACTGAAATCTGTTAAACTAGGCAGGAATGCGCTCTAGCCCTTGTGAAAAAGAAAAGTGCTTAAATGTGCACTTGTACTGTACTCCACATTCAAAAAACGTCACCATTTTTTAGCAAAGATGGAAACCGTTTTGGCTGTTCATTTACACAATAACAGCATTTCGGTGGCCTGAAAACACAAACCTTTGAAAATTATACGATTCATTAAGGGGTTAGTTCACCCAAAAATGAAAATTTTGTCATTAATTACTCACCCGCATGCTGTACCAACCCCGTAAGACCTTCGTTCGTCTTCGGAACACAAATGAAGATATTTATGATTAAATTTGAGAGGTGGATCACTCCTACATAGGCTGCCTAAGGGACTGGCACTTGAGGGCCCATAAAGTCATTAAAGAAAATGTTTATATATTTCATGTGCCTACAGTGGCTCAATTATAAGTTTATCAAGCGACGATAATACTTTTTGTGCGAAAAAACTAACAAAAATAACGACTTTATTCGACTATTCCTTTTCTTCGTCGTGGAAATCTCTTGAAGTCTCGTTTCAGGCCTACAAGGAAGAAAAGGAATAGTCGAATAATTCATAGGGTGAGAATAGGGTGAGTAATTAATGGCTTCATTTTCATTTTTGGGTGAACTAACCCTTTAACTACAAAAATGTACATGCTTTATCCATATAAAGGCTACGCATAGATATCCTTTATATGGTTATCTATGCGGTATTACGGGTTAAGTCTATAGGCACATAGACACGTATTTCTTTACGTGGTGACATCGCCACCTACTGGCCTGGCATGAATAATACAGCGTTTTTAATCATTTTCGTGGAAATGCGGATGGAGATCAGTCTGGGAGTCCCAGAGAGCAACATAGTGTCGGCCCAGATCCGGCCCACATCTGGTACACATGGATTCCACACGGCCCAGACGTGGGCCGGATACTGGGCCGACACTATGTTGATGTCTAGGGTAAGTTCACTCAACTCATATGTTCATGGTTAACACACCAGACGTTCTCAACAAAGTGACGAATCCACAAGTCACCATGGAAACAGTCACTAAGAAACACTGTATTCTGTGGCCAGGCCAGTAGATGGCGAATGAAACCCTATAGGCTGAACACGTATGCATGTGTATGACGTCATCATGTTCAGATATAGTGTTTTTTATGTTTACGTAGAGGACTGTTTTCAAAAACTTGCACTTTGAAACCCCTTTTACAAAAGTTTGCATTTTCAGGCACCCCTAAATAAACAGGAAAACAATATAGGCAAGAAAACCATGGTAACTAATGAACACAGGTAATGGAAACTGATCTGGAAACAGTGAAACTTGACTAGCAGCTTAACTAACAGGATAACAACTCAAACAATGAACAATGACAGAGGCAAACCAATTCAAAGTCCTACAGAAACAGTCCTGAAAGCACTTTACAGGGATAAAGAGATCCCCTTCATCACTCCGCTTCCTCTTTGTTTATTTAGAAACGCAATCCTTCTCTCATCTCTTCATGCATGAGTGTCTGTCGACAAACAAGACTTTAGATTTGATCTCAAATGGCTCATACCGACATGGTTATTTAGTGTGTACTCATATAAATATTTAATATGTACTCAAAATAATAAAATGTGTTAACCTAAAAACTAATAACACAACAGGTGACAGTGTGTTGACTCACAACATTTGGTGTTTGTGATTGAAATATATTATAATTAACAAACTTCTAGACTGAACATTCTTGTTTCAACACCCTTCTTAAATTGGCATGACTCATATTAATGATATCTTTATTGTATTTATCTAATATAGCCTAAGTATAAATGTACTAGTGCAATAGTGCAAGTCTGTTACACTACATGAGATAAAAATGTGTTTTCTGCACATTACCCTCGTACACGTTTTAATGGCTGTTATCTCTCTTATATCGGCTCAGGGCCACACACATACTCACACACGTTCTGTCGGTGTTCGTCATTCGCTCTCCCTGCCCCCACCGACACACACACACTCTCACACTCACAGCACAGGGTGTGGATGGTGAAACTCAATCCTGCGGCTTTGTCTCAAACCCTACGGAGCTTCCTCCCTCAGTAGGGCACTGCATACATGCTCCCAATGTGATCATATACTGGCCATTTTAAATCCCTTCAAAGATGTGTGTGCTCAATACAGGAAGACATTGTTAGTTGCTGAAGTCAGAATCATAACCCATAAGCTTAAATATTAGTAAAAAGTAGTCCGTCGGAGAAGAGTTTATGACTGTGATGTGTGATGTAAATGAGTGGCTGTCAGCATGAAACGTAAGACATCAACATAGCGTCGGCCCAGATACCGCGTTTAATACACATGTACCGGATGTGGGCCGAAACTATGTTGCTGTCTAGTTAGTCTTTTCTTCCCTGTTATGACTTGAGTGAAACGGCTTCTGGAACCAGAGCAATAAGCTGGGGCTTGATTTGATTGGATGGTTGAATTGTTGAGGTTTGCTATTGGTCGATCACGTGTGAGTGACAGGTTGCTCCGCCCTCGCACCAGTAAACACATTATCAGAGATGTAAGAGGAACGGATATGTAATATAAGTCCTCCTGTAATGAGATCAAGTGTTTTATAATCAACTTTAAGTGTAAATGATGGAGTTAAAAAGAAAAATAATCATTTATGATGTTACAAAAAGTTGTCATGGGCTATATGAACTTATTCAGTTCATGTTAAGTTGATTATTTTTAACCAGAATATGAGGTCAGTGTCATGTATGGAAGCTTGTTTCCACCACTGAATAATAAAAAAATAAATAAAATAAAACAATTATTGCGACTTTTTATCTCACAATTGCGAGAAATGAAATCAGAATTGTGAGAAATAAAGTCACAATTGCAAGATATAAAGTCGCAATTCTAAGAAATAAAGTCGCAATTCTGAGAAATAAAGTCGCAATTGCCGAGATATAAAGTTGTAATTCTGAGAAATAAAGTTACAATTGCGAGATATAAATTCAGAATTGTGAGAAATAAAGTCACCATTGCAAGACATAAAGTTGCAATTCTGATAAATAAAGTTGCAATTCTGAGAAATAAAGTCACAATTGCGAGATATAAAGTTGTAATTGTGAGAAATAAAGTCACAATTCTTAGAAAAAAGAAAGAATTTAGACTTTTTATCTCACAATTCTGACTTTTCTCACAATTGCGAGTTTACATCTCGCAATTCTTACTTTATAACACATAATTGCAAGTTTGTATCTCGAAATTCTGACATTCTGTGATATAAAGTCGCAATTGCGAGTTATCAGGCCAATTCTAAGGGAAAAAGACTTAACTTTTTTCCCCTCTGAATAGTGTATATCTCACAATTCTGACTTTATATCATGCATTTCTGACTTTGTAACACGCAATTGCGAATTTATATTTCGCAGTTCTGACTTTATATCTCGCAATTCTGACTTTAACACGCAATTGCAACTTTATATCAATCAATTTTGACTTTATATCTCGCAATTCTGACTTTATAACACAATTGCGACTTTATATCACGTAATTCTGACTTTATATCTAGCAATTCTGACTTTATAACGTGCAATTACTAGCCTGGCATGCCAGACCTACATCTAGATGTTAGGTCTGGAAACTCTTCATTGACAGGGCTCAATCCGAAGGGTGGGATAAATGGTTGTCTTTCAAATTCTCTCTGCACGCAATTGGATAGCGCTAAAGCCAATCAGAGCAATGAAGAAGGTGACGTACTCAGCGGAGCAAGTTGATATATTAAACTTTTACCGCATCCAGTCCAGCTGTCAACATTGTATATTGAAAATAAGGGAGATTTCCCGGAATCCATCCCCAACATAAGGGATTTTTGTTTTTTACACGACCAACAAACTTTAAAAATAAAACACTAATCATTAAAAGCCTAAAAAGTGTATAACTAGCCTACATGTGTGAGAGATAAAGAGACAGTATGTGTGTGTTTGAGAGAGAAATAGACGGTGTGTCGTTAAAAAAATAATATCATAGAGAATGTTTAAATACTAATATCAACTTACCGAGGGAAACGGAGGCGGAGTAGTGGCGCTTCGGAGTGGTGGAGATGATTCGGGAGAGGTCCGTGCACCTTACCGATCAAAGCGCGCGCTGACATGGAGTAAAACCTTTATCCTCGACGACAAAATGACAAGTTGATAGTTTCGCCACAGCTTTTTAGTAACAGCGCTCGCGGCGCCGGCCGCATCCGAGGATGAACGACTTAAAACCGAATATGTCCGAGCTGGCTCTGACCGTCGCAACTCTGTCGTCATTATGTTAAGCCCGCCCGCCGACTCTATACACGATTTGATTGGCCTGGCCAGAGTTGGGCCTTTCCAGCTAAACCGTCTATGGAGAGTTGCTAGACCACACTTTGCGGCAAAATAATTTTTGCTGCCGCTAGGGTGCGTCTAGATTTCTAGGCTATGCAATTGTGACTTTATAACACGCAATTCTGACTTTATAACGTGCAATTGCGACTTTATAACACGCAATTCTGACTTTATATCGCAATTCTGACTTTATATCATGCAATTCTGACTTTATATCTCGCAATTCTGACTTTATAACACGCAATTGCAACTTTATATCAATCAATTTTGACTTTATATCTCGCAATTCTGACTTTATAACACAATTGCGACTTTATATCACGTAATTCTGACTTTATATCTAGCAATTCTGACTTTATAACGTGCAATTGCGACTTTATAACACGCAATTCTGACTTTATAACACACAATTGCTGACTTTATAACACGCAATTCTGACTTTATATCATGCAATTCTGACTTTATAACACGCATTTGCGACTTTATAACACGCAATTCTGACTTTATATCACGTAATTCTGACTTTATATCTAGCAATTCTGACTTTATAACGTGCAATTGCGACTTTATAACACGCAATTCTGACTTTATAACACGCAATTCTGACTTTATAACACGCAATTCTGACTTTATATCTCGCAATTCTGACTTTATATCATGCAATTCTGACTTTATATCTCGCAATTCTGACTTTATAACACGCAATTGCAACTTTATATCAATCAATTTTGACTTTATATCTCGCAATTCTGACTTTATAACACAATTGCGACTTTATATCACGTAATTCTGACTTTATATCTAGCAATTCTGACTTTATAACGTGCAATTGCGACTTTATAACACGCAATTCTGACTTTATAACACGCATTTGCGACTTTATAACACGCAATTCTTGACTTTGTGGGCTCTATCTTGCACCCGGCGCAAATGACTTTATACACTGACGCATTTATCATTCCTATTTTGCACTCGCGCAAAGCGGGCTTTTTTCCTCCACAGACGCACGTCGGTAAACTAACAAATGAACTTGCGCTTCCTGGGCGGGTTGGCGCAAAAAGGAGCCGTGTGTCGGCGCAAACAATCCCTGGTGCTATTTTGCAGTTCCAGAAAACAATTGCGCCAATGACCAGAAAAAACCTGGTCTAAAGTCAGTGGCGCGTTGCGCGTATATTCAGATGCTACTTTAAGCGTGCATGCTTGGCCATAATACAGAGTGTGATACACTGTAGATGATTCTCTCATCAACACAGATGCATTTTACTTTTTGCAAATGATACATTATTATACGGAAAAATATATAAACATGAGGGAAATCATTGTTGTGTCCATGATGATGGGAAAAACAGGCATAAAGCTTACACATTTACCCAAATTATTATATGCATGTTTAACCCAAAGCTAATTTGGGTGGGTTTGTCCCATCCCCAGTGTCCCTTCTCTTTCTTTTACGGCCCTGACGAGAACATCGTTCTACTCGGCTGTGAACCGATGCTGAAGCGCGCCTGGTAAATGCGCCGTTAAAATAGAATTGCGCCACGGAACAAGCGCATCTCGTTCATCATGCTCTTAAAGGGAATGTGATATGACGCTCTTATTGGTTTATTTCCGTTACGCCCAAACCACACCTATGAATAATGAAGCTACTCCAGACCAACCCCTTCTAGATTTGCGCCAGGCGCAAGAGGCATTTATCCGCGGAAAATAGCAACAGCGCCGGGATCCACCCACAAAGTTAATTGCGCTTTGCGCTTTGACACTTGCGTTTCAGATCGTTAAAATAGGGCCCTATATCTCGCAATTCTGACTTTATATCATGCAATTCTGACTTTATAACATGCAACTGCGAACTTTATAACACGCAATTCCTGACTTTATAACACGCAATTGCGACTTTATAACATGCAATTCTGACTTTATATCTCTCAATTCTGACTTTATAACACGCAATTGTGACTTTATATCTCGCAATTCTGAGAAATAAAGCCAGAATTGCAGATGTAAACTCACAATTGTGAGAAAAAAAGTCAGAATTATGAGATAAAGTCGCAATTACCTTTTTTTATTTTTCATTCTGTGCCGCAAACAAGCTTCCATAGTTATGTGATTGCTATTATGTTTTATATAACTTAATTAATATCAAATCATTTTAAGTTATTTTGCTGCCCTGAAGTTTCTAGAGGACCCATGTTGTGTAAAGGTAGAAAACTTGTAAATTATTCAAGCATTATACTTTTGTTTTTGGGACATTTCTAAAATCACACAGGCTGTTGGTGTAACAAATAAGCCCTATTATGTCACATTTAGCTGTACCAAACATTTTGTCTAAAGGCTACAGATAAAAGCTTAATTTCAGATGTGTCAAACGGGTCCCTCATATTTTGGTTATGTAAATAAAACTGCGCCCTGTGTGTTTTAGCGCGCTTTATTATTCACTTGGTCGTCAACAGTAGGCACAGTCGGCAGTGATCAAGTGATCGAGTGAGTGTGTGATCTGTGTTTTGAGACACGGCCCGTGTCAGGAGCGGGCTAGAATGACTGTGCTCTCGGTCTCGGGATTGGCCGGTTACCGTTAGAGACACTCCCCAATCACGGACGTACACCCTTCCTCAACCGCAAGCCTTCCGGTGTCGAGTGTTATGTGAAATACCTGACTCTGTTCTCGAAAGTTGGCTCTAAAGTTGAGTTGTAGTTGTAAATCGAACTGTCCGTTGATTTATTTTACTGTATCGAGCGACTAAAGAGCGCGCGATGGTGTTGAAATCTGAAGACGGAGTCGGTGAGTGACGAACATCGACAGATGTTACTTTTACCTAACTTATTCTTCATAAACAACAAGCGCTTGTTTATATTATGTGTGTGTGTGATATCTGAGATACATTAAACATATTGACATTCACCATTCAGCGCTTGACTCCGATAGAAGTTGATAGCAACGTGTTTTTCCCCTATAGTATAACTTCTATTTTTTTAACGGTGTATTTATTTAGATTTAATGACACAAACTAACTTTATATAAATAAATAAACTATTGTCTTATTTCTACATGTAAGTTACCTTACTTTGAGGATATTCAGAGACTTATTTGTAGCCTGTTCTGGCGAATGAGTGTGTTTATGCTGACAACAACAATACTCCCTCATGTGAGCTGTCCATCATCTCTTCTTTGTAGTGTATGCAGTTTTAAATTATTCATCATGGCGATTGAAAGGCCTCTGGTTTTGAAGAGAGATGAATGTGTTTTATTGTTCCATGATCCTCTTATGTGCAAACATTTCTTCTGCAAAGAAATCCCTGGCTTTGTCCTCACTTTTCTGCATGTTTCATTCGTCTGCTTCCTAGTGTGACTCAAACAGGCTTCGACTTGTCTGAACCAACTCTTCATTTCAGAGCAAGAATCCACGACTTAACGTCACTACACACAGTGAACTGAGTTTCTGAAGTTTCCTGGATATTTAGCAGTAACATGCTGTAGTAGTGTGTGTGTGTGTGTTTGTAACACTTGTTGTCTGTCGCTGAGGAATGTGGTTCAGCTGTCTGGGTTCAGTGAGGGGGTTGGGATGTTTTCTGTGGGAATGCTGAGATCTCAATGTGGCAGACTTTTGACTATACTGTAAGTGTACGACAACTTATTTTGGCCAAGAGCCACCTACGATTTGAACAGAAGCCATTTTGGACACCAAACACAAAATGAAGCACAATATAGCCTACATTTGTGCTTGAGCATTTCTTGCACCAAAAAATGCTGGGGTATTTCAATACATTTGGGTCAATTATGGACAAACCCAACCGTTGGGTTTAAAAATTACATTTACACTAGCAACCACATAGCAACACCCTTTACTAACTATCTCCAACCATCCAACACTGTAGTGTATTGTGTACTAAAGATGTGTTAAGAAGCTCGAGCATTGCAAACCTCAAATCAGCACTGACTGCACCAATACTGATAGGTGTTTATATTAATCTGTTTGAAATACAATAATTAGGTTGACAGATCATCAGATTTTTCAAATTCCACAATTTGGTTAACACAAATATGCTATTTCATGTTTGATTACATATTTGAACGGATGGAACGTATGCCTGGGTTGCTCTGTCCCATAGTAAGGGTGTGGACCGTATAACGGCCTTCTGAGAAAGAGACTCGGCAGGAAATGTCACCTTACGTTGAACCCTGAAGACTCAGCTGAGGATCTTGGGAAACGCAGTGCAGTTTAATATCATTAACGTGTCTGTGACCTGACTGTTGAGTTGAGCAAATAGGATGTTATTGATTTATTTCTCTCTCAGCTCTGCTCAGTTTCCTGTCTGTTGGTTGTCTTTGTGACCGCCGTGGTCACGTGACTTCCTGTCTTGCGTTCTTCAGCGCTGTGTTCATCAGGTGAAGAAGGGCATGTGGGATGTTGGCTGTGTCCCTGTTCACACCATCAGTAGCCTAGATGAAGAGATTGAGGACACAGATGTTTTTTTTCTAATACATCTGACATGCTGTTTACGTTTACAAAATATAATTTCAAGCTTTCATCCTTCGGTTTATATAATCAAGCAAAAGTTGTTTACAATTACAGAAGTCAAGACATCAGAATTAGCCTAAACTGTCCATTGAGCAAAGTACACCCACAGGAATTACACTTGTAATGCAGGATTACAGGTGCATCCACTTGATGATTTCATTGAATTTATTATCTAGAGTCCCTTTAACAAATCTACAAGTTTTATGCCCCATAGACTTCCATTGTGTGCATTACTACTAGGGCTGGGTATTGACACAAATTTCACAATTCGATTTCGTTTCACAAGTTTACAATTCGATCCGATTCCGATTAGAGATTATTTTTGGATAATAGGTACAACACATTGCAAATTTTCTCAAGAAAACAAAGCTCTTAACTAATGCTGTAAACCGAGTCAGTTAGCCTTCATTAGCCTACTGTAATATTAACGGTAAAAATGGCTGATTTGTAGCTTTACAAATCACTTAAATTAGCCTACACTTTTATTTATTTATATAATAAGAAAGTTATATAAAATATATATACATATATATATACATTTCAATTGTGACTGTCATAAAATCTTGCCAGATTTGTTCAAACATGCATTAAATAGAGTGCCGAAGCGATGACGTCACTTTGTAGGACAATGCGGAAGCTAGCGGCGCGTTCCCTCCATCGAAAAGCTATGCATTTTCCCCATAGACTTTTGGAAAATCGCAAAAAAATAAGATCTGTGTTTAACAAAGTGTTGTGACCCTTAAACGTTTTCTTTATCAAGATAATCTTTACAAGTTAATCCAAAATATAAATTTTGAATATAAAGATTTTAAACAACACAAGCAGGCACAATAAAGTTTAAAAAACCACAAGCAGGTTATAACCGTGTGTTCTATGTCATAGATCAAAACGTGAAAATGTTTAGATGCTCTGTTCACCACAGACCTTATTTCAGGCGATTTAGCAAAAACCCATTCAAAAATCCCATAGACTTTAGAGCGAGGGAACCGGGAGTGCTAAAATGCTAACTCACTTCCGCGTTTTGGCCTACAGAGTAACGTCGTAACTTCGGCACTCTGTATTGAAGAACATAAACAATTATAATGAATGTGTAATAGTCTATGGTGCATCTATTTAGAAAATTCTCCTCTTTGGAGGAAATTTTTCTTGCTGACTGACAAGTTTATGGTCACATGGTTTTTCTGAGGTAAATGTCACGTTTGTTTACAAGCATTGTTTACTCACGTCTTTCCACACATTTGAAACACTGATTGAGCAATTCCATGTGACATGATACGGATTTTGATAAGTTGTACTCTATCTTTTAACACCCTTTCAGATGCTCATTCATGTTTAATTTGGCCCTGTAACTGGTATTATTAAGGCAGAAGAGGTATTTAGCTTATGTTTTTGAATTTCGTAAGAAAATTGACGTAATTTGAAATGTAAGGCTTTATTTAGTATAAATAGTAACAAAGCACAATGATTTTTGCAATTTATTGGATGGGATGCGCGATTCTTGTGATTTAAGAATCGATATCGGTTTGCAAAAATGAGAATCGATTAATATCGAGAAATCGATATTTTTTTACCCAGCCCTAATTACTACACAATTAGCTTGTTTTTATAAGCTGACGTCACATCATGTAATGGAAACAAATGTTGGTTACATTGAATGCGTTGGGGTCAATTAGACGGCCATTGATTTTCATGCAGTTTGCCAAAAATCAACACTCTGAAAAATCAGTCAGGTAAAAAAAAATATAGGAAACCTTTATTGTAGCTTGTTTAAAGACGTGGCATACACGAGAACACATGAGATATACATGGAATTTAAAGCTCAACGTTTACTTGAAAACGAAGACTTGTCTTCTGAATAATCCACCGGTTCACTCCAGGGTTTCACTCCAAGTGATTTTTCTTTTACAGATCTCAATAAAACTGTTATATAAGATAATAAGCATTGTAAACCAGACATAACATGACAGGTTAGGCCTCGTCCACACGAAGCCAGAGCTTCCCCTATCCGATATTTTTTTTTCCTCGTTCAAAAAAAAAGTCCGTAAACACGGCGGCGTCTCGAAAAATATCTGCGTCCACACGAAACCACTGAAACCGACTGAAAACGATGTAGTAGACATCCCAGACCAGTTTGCGGCGCTGTAATTCTGCCATATATATATCCACTAAAAATGCGAGAAGAAGACTTAGAGCATGCACATAACCTTGCGCGCTGTAGGCAGTAAAATAAAAGGCTATGAAATATTATGCACAGTTGCTTATTTTCTTTTTTACCAAGAACTTTATTGAACAACCATAAATTGCCTGGTACAAAATAGGGAGTCAAGATATTCGATTAGTTAGCGGACTCAGAAAGCTTGCCACAAAGACCGGCAAAAGTAATGAATGTGTCAAATATAGACATTTTAATTCGTTATTAATAAACTAATGTTTTCTGTGTCATTCTTGACTGAAAAGAGGAAGTTGATGATGCTGCTGACTCGCCACTTCGCAGTATTGTGAACGCGCCTATGGAGTAACGTAGGCTAATGCACTTCATACGGATTATTAGGCTATAAGAGAGAGCTATCTGTTTCTCTTCGTTTTTAATTGTTGTTTGTCGATGTTGTTTAAACGTAGCCATTTCAAGATTTCTATAGCCTATATTTCTGAGTTTTCGGTTCATTTATGAGACGAGCTCCAGTTCACGAGCAATGCAAGTTATTTCGCGCCGGGGCGTCCACGTCCTGATTATGACTTTGTCTGCTATATATTTGCTTTTTATTTATTAAATCCAGGTAACTGGTTGATGAAACATTTATTAAAATAAAGATAAAATTGTTAAAAAAACGAAATTCACTTAAAAGAAGGGCTTTATTCAAAACAAAACTTAATGTGGTCAAAATTAGGTCTCCCATATAGCCTATTGCCCATATGCACGCGGTTCACTTTGGAAAATTAGGGCTACGTTTTTCAAAATAATTAAATAATTTCCATCGATCGTCGAATATTATTTTTGCTTTATGTCCCCATCCCTATAAAATACGAAATGTTGAAAAACAAAACAAAAAATACGAAATAAAAAAAAAATTAAAGTAAATAATAAATAAAGGAATACAAGAGGCAGAAGTTTCTGCCGCATTATATTATATTATTATTAAGCAGTTCGTCAGTTGTTGTTGTCTGACTAGTCGACACGTGGGGTGATGACAGCATCGTTTCACAAAATATAAGGATTGGCTGTACACACGAAAACGCAAGGGTGTCGTTTTCAGATTTATCCACCTTGGGACCCGGTTTCAAAAAATAGCGGTTTCACTCTCCCAAAACGCTGGATCCGTGTGGACGAAACGCCAATACGTATAAAAATTTATACGGATCCAGCGAAACGCGTCTTCGTGTGGACGGGGCCTTAATTTCACTTAATGCAATAAATACTACTTACACTAAGAAATACTACAGGTGTGGGGGAATGTTATCTTATCATATGTTATCTTATCATATAATATCTTTTTTTTTTAATCTTATTATATCATATTATATTTTGTGCAGCGTTGACAATGGCAATTAGGAGAAAGGATGAAAATATAAATAGACATACAATATTGGCAATATGGTGGTAGTGGGGAGTAGGGGTGGTGAGGGTAGTGACAATGGTAATAAATAATAAATGGTTACTTTGGTTACGCACACACACACACACACAGTCACACCCACTCACACACCCACTCAGATCAAACACTTGAACCACTTTTTTTGCTCTTATATCACTTCTGGAATCATGGAATTACAAGATTGCTCACTATTGCACTGTTTGTTTGTATGTATGTTTGAATGTTTAATAAAAAAAAAAAAAAAGAAATACTACACTACACTTACACTTTATTGTGCAAATAGTCACGACATGTAGGCCTAGCCCTGACAAAATAACAACAGCAAAGTTTAGTCTCTGAATCTTGTGATTTTCATAAAGATGAAGTATATTTTTAAAACGATTTGGGGACAAATACCCTTTATAAAGGTTAAAATATCATGCAGATTTAAATGTCAAAGCTGACTGAACACTGATGAAAATATTGCTTCAGAATAAGTAAATAAAATAAAATTAAACCTTCGTGATTTCACAACTTCCTATGGAGTTTATTTCTGCAATAACTGACCAAATGTAATTTTGTAGACTGAGCCTTTTCTCATCGACTAACATCGTTGGTTATTCAGGACCAAATGCCTCTTCATGAATGAAAGTATTTAATTTTAGGCAATGTTTCTGAATAACGCTAACATTTCCCCCAGTGTGCGTCATCACAGGTAGGCCTAACTGTACATGTGGCGTGTTTCGTCCTCAATCAGGATTTGTAGTCATATGTGGTGTTTGCTCATCAGATTTCTCCTGTACGCTTTGGTTTGCACACATGAACGGCAGGATGTTTACTCTGCAGAGCCTCAGGATGTTTGCTCAGCACATCGGCCGTGAGCTCGGGTCTTCCCCTCACAGATCTGCTGAGAAATCCTATGGTGCCTCATGATCCTTTAGCTGGGCCGACGATGAAAATAAACCGGTCCGCATTCCACACACAAGCCTTGAAACAATCTCTTATTGTTGCTCGTGTTATTTTTGGCTGATGCCGGCTGCCTCGATCCCTGGCTTTCGCTCAGACGCGTGAGTCGTGTGATATTGAAAGCATGTGCGTGACACAGAACTGTGCCACCACCTCAGAGATCTGATTTAAGGGCCTCTCAGGACACACCGAGGCTGGCCGATTCCAGGAAAAGCATTTCAATGATGATCTCAGGCCTTGATCACTATGCTATTACAAGTCTACCGGATTAGAGGAGCTTTATACAGTGGGCTCAAAAATGACCATTGCAGTGCTTCACAGTGTGAGCTATGTTAATGTTATATTCCCGTTATACCACTGAAATAGTGATGACACTGTGACTCATTGGGCTGAATGAGACTGATGACGGTTCCTCCCCTGCTCTCCTTTGTCATATTAACACAACCCTTCGTAAACCATGATGTGGCTCTACGAGTTGACGAGTTACGATTGAGACCGAAATGATAGCCTAGTTCACAAAAAAATTACAATTATGTCATCATTTAGGCTACTCGCCAGATGTGGGAGACTCGAGTCATATTTACTCGAGTCGCAATTTTCTGGACTTTAGACTTACTTGACTAGATCTCTGAAAAGAAGACTTGATTTGACTTTAGACTTGCTCCTTGTGACTTGTGAGTTGACTCGGACTTGTGCCTATTTACTTGAAATGACTTGTGGAAAAAAACGTAATTATTGCAATATTTTTTATACGTCATAAGAGGGAGCGTGGGCGGTAATGCACTCTTTGTGTGCGGGCTGAGGGAGAATAAAGCGTTGAGCGATGTAGCCAATCACAGATGTGTGTTGTTTTCTTGAACGCAATGGCCAATCAGAAGCATTTATGATAGACTTCCCTCGCTGCTCAAAATGGACTTTTTGTTCAGTGCTGAATTCTTTATGTTAGCAAATCCTCTAATTATACCAAACAAAGTGTATTATGAAAGCTTCATTGATAATAACAGATGTGTGAGATCGCAATGAACGCTTTTTAGGAATTTTTAAGGGAGCGCTCAGTCATGCCAAACCATGCACGCAGGAGCTGCTTGCTTTTATGTAACAATGGTTTGTGTGTTAATGCCTTAACAAATAATTTATCAGGAGCATGCTGATGTCTTTGGTGGCGACACGTAGGCTAACTTGAAAGTAATTGGAGGTACAGAAAAAAGTATTTTTGTGGGCGGGAGCGGGAAGAACAAATGTTGTGGGACGGAAGAAACATAAATGTTGTGGGCGGGAGAAAGTAATATAAAAAGTAGTTGAGAACGTCAGTTGTAACGACCCACGTGTTAAGAAATAGCCGGGTTTAAATCATTTAAATTATTAGATTTGTTTTCTTAATTTCCATATAATATTTTGTCTTATGGGATCAAATCACCTGGATATTTAGAGTAAAAACATACAAACTTTGGCATACAGTACTAATTTAGAATGCAATATCTTTTTACAATCTTTTTTTTACAAGATGGGAAAAGTTTTATTAATTCTTGTTTACTTGTGTTCATTTTAATTTATTTTTATTTTAGAGCATTTAAAGTACTTCTTAATGATATTTTATTTATTACACACAAGTTAATTTATTTATTTTTGTAACCCATCAGCCCTCTGTGTCTAAATAAAGTAATAAAAGCCCTAGGGCTGTAGTCAACCAAAGAAATCCTTAGTCGACCAAAGTCTTGTTCTGCGCAACGATTACATCGAACCAAAAAAAAAAAAATAAATAAAAATGACGGATGTTTTTGAACTTTTTTTAACAATTGTCATTGAGCATTTATAAAACAACAATGAAAAAACATAAAAAATACATAAAACTATAATAATAATACAATTCTTCGCAAATTAAGTGATTTTTCAATCACAATCGCGCACCTGACCACACCACACGCTACAAAAAACATAACTGCTATCTGCCACATAATGAAAAATCCTAACAAAAGCTCTCGTTTATACAGGCTGTATATTCTTCTTTACTTTCAGAGCTATGGGTTAAATTTCGTCCAGCCGATCTAGGCTTTTTAAAACAAATACACAAAAAACCTAAATAGCCTAAAACAAATCAATAATAGGCTGTAGGACCGCATATAGGTTTATTTTCGTTTTGTTACATTATTTAGGGTATTTTTCAAATGCGTCAAGTGTACAAATAAAAACAAAAACATATCAAGAAAACACAATCTATTGAGTCAGCATGATAAAGCCGTTAAAAGGACTGCTTACGTCTTTCGCGCGCTCAAGTTCGATTTCAAATGTGGGCGCGCGCTCATAATGGAAGCAACGCGGTCGCGGTGCGATGCTTTTTTTTTTTTTAAGTGCTTCCACGACGCATCGAGATAAAAAACATATAGTGTATAAAAACATAAAAACAAAAACAAGTAGTGTTCTAACTGAAAGAATACAGCAGCTAAACTACCTATATCCCTTACTGAGCGCGAAGCAGCAGCGCAATCAGCCACAGGTGCGAGCCGAGTGCTCTATGTGTGCGCTAAACTGTGCGCTGTTACAAAATAGCATAAATTAAAGCATTTAAAGTTGGGGATAAAACATAGGCTAATTATATTTAGAATACAGTAATATATAACTGTTTATAAAGGAATAAATATCAAGGAGTAAATCATAGAAAATTTCTTTCTATTGGTAAAAAACAAATAAAATGCAACTGGTCGAACAATAAGAATGTCAGTCGACCAAGACGGCATCGACCGATTAGTCGACTAAATGACTAAAGTTGACAGCTTTAAAAAGCCCCAGAGTTAAAACATGTGTAAAACTAGCCTGTGTGCGACTTGGTATGACCAAGTTGCGACTTGACTTGACAAAGAGTATGACTTGACTTTACCGTTACAGAATTTCTTGACTTTACTTTGACTTGCAATGTTAAAGAAATTGTTCACCCAAAAATGAAAATTCTGTCAGTATTTACTCAACCTCATGTTGTTCCAACCCCGTAAGACCTTCGTTCATCTTCGGAACACAAATTAAGATAATTTGGATTGAATCTGAGAGCTGGATCACTTCTGCATACTAGTCCATAGGCTTCTTGAGGGATTGAAACTTGCCGGCCTCGAAAAGTTTTTAAAGACATTGTTAAAATAGTCCAAGTGACTACAGTGACTCAATCAAAGTTTATCAAACAACGAGAACGCAAAAAAAACAACAAAAATAACGACTTTATTTCAACTATTCATTTCCTCGCACTCATGTCATTCCACACCTGGAATCATTCTTCTGGGTGAAGACAAAGGGAAATATTTTGAAGAATGTTGGGAATTAAACAGTTTTGGTGACCATTGACTTCCATAGTCTCAAAATACCTTATTTTATGTTCCACAGAAGAAAGAGTCAAACAGGTCATGACAGAATTAAAAATGTTTGGGTTTACTGTCCCTTTAATAGAAAGTACATGCCTGAAATAAGCAAACTGCAGGTTAGTTTGTATGTCAGTGGAATCTCTTCCTGAGAGTTTTTTTACAGAATAATATTAAATGTGCATTGTGGACCAGATGTATTGTTTATGGTAAAGATTCTGGCTATACAAGACTAAATTTGCGACTGTAAAGAGACAAAAAAAAAATCCTCAGTCCTGTTGGTTGGTACTGCAACTTGGGCCAAGTAACAAGATCCCTCTTGTGGCCAGTGTATCTGCTTCATCCATGAAGAAATTAGAAGTGGATGTCTGCAAGAAAGAGCAGAGAGTGACCACTAGATGGGGCAATCCTTGTTTATGATGACATTAAGTCTGAGAGAGAAGGGAGGAGAGAGAGACGGAGTGTGGGATGGAAAGGACCGTCTGCACATGGACTTCAGCAGTGTGTGAAATGTGTCTTCCTCTTTCTCGCTCTGATGTAGCCAGCATCTGTCTTTGTCATACTCGACTGCCAATTCTCACCTGGACGAGGTGTTTGGTTTGAGTTTACCTTTGGATAATGAATGAGAGTGTTTTGATGAGTGAGCAGAAGTGGACTGATATCAGGACGACATATACATTTCACTGAAGATTGCGGGAATCAGGTCAGTTCGCTTCAATACTGAAATGGCTACTTGGCAGGGTGTTGATACTTCTGTGACGTTTCCATTTTAGTGCGCAAAGTTATATTTTCTTGCTGTGGAATGAATTGAAGTGCCTGTAACATGTCCTACATATTGAGTAATTAAATTGCAAACGTAGATTATTTGTGGACTTGATGAAACTCTCTGCAGTGTTGAGCGTGAACAGGACATGTGAGGTTAGTGGCACATGGCTTCTGCCTTCCTTCACGCAGTCATTTGTTCGTTTTCTGCTATATCTAGCAGTCACTGGCTGATCATCAGCTTGAGAGATATTACATGCATAGGAGGAGCTTTAATTTGACTGGTTCGTGTTCAGAAGGAAAGAAAATAGGTGGTTGGCTTGAGCCTAGAATGATTCTGTGATGCGCTGACAAGCTTTACTTGATTCCAGGCACTACAGGAATGTTTATTATAAGGGATTTCTGAAGCAATATTTAGTTGTAGCCAAACTCAGGCAGAAAAGCCCCATGAAGAAATGCATTGTCTCATTTTATCCAGAGCATAGTTGGATTGATTTATGGAGTTCAGTCATCAATTATCTGCCCACTATCATATCAGTGTTCATTCGCCAAGAAGTCCCACGCTGGCCTTGGAAATGCTGTCCTTTTCAGCAGGTCAGACCTGGTGCCCAGTACATTAAAGTGAGTCAAGTACTTTGAACAATGGCACAATACATCCAAGTGAATGCAGTTTCTCAGTATTTCTGTCGTGGGGTCAACCTTCAGAGGTAAGGAATGTGCAATGCGTTACATTTTAAGTAAAACCAAAGAAGATACAAAGTATTTGCCACATAAATCCTGAGGCGTTGCATTCTTACCATAATAAACCGCTGTCGCTAGTACTCACTGTGGTACTCGTATTGATAATGCAAATGTTCAGCAGTTTAAAGTTACTGTCTGTATGCGTTACAGTAAGCACATTAGTTTGGAATGGCGTTAAAACCCCACGAAATAACCGAGATTGGGAATATGACGTCGCTTTAGAGTTTCTGAATTTCGTTTTTTATTACTTTTCGATTAATCGTCCTGTCCTAGATTGAGGTGGAACTATGATTCGGCTAAAGCACACATGGTGAGACCGCCTAAGAGAAGTGTCTTTGACTGTAACCAGACTTGTTTCATTGAGTAAATGTTTACTGTCAGGCTGGCAGGATAGATGTGGCTCCTTTACAGAGACTTTGTGGTTTGCGAACCCTACTGAGGTGAATCGGATGCATTTGATTGATAAGATTGTGTCGTGAGAAGGACATAAAGGTGGATAAAAGCAGAAACAGTGGAACAACAAAGGAGCACGTTGAGGTGTAGTGGTTAAGGTTCAGCACTGGTGGGTTTTTGCTCCCCACAAGAGAGAGCCATGAGCCACTATTTGAACAATCCCATTAGCCTAGCCTAGCCTGCAAGTAAGGAGCCATTTACCACATTGCATCCAAAACTCTTGTAGGATTGCAGGGATCAGCTTGGATGAATGTCCAGTCCATCACAGGGCTAACGTCTTTGGACTGTGGGGAAAGTCTGAGTGCCTGAAGGAAACTCGCGACAACTTAACGTTCAGTATTATATCTTTGGATATTATAACTCGGATTAATTAATTTGATCTAAAGTAATTCCATTCTGCAAGATCATGTAGTAAGATATTTTCAAGGAATTGCAAACTTTGCGAGGCAGTCCACAACATCATGTGATCAAATACAAACAACTTGTTAACACGCTCCACAGCGCCACCCAGTGCATTTAATTATAATTTCGAGTTAGGGATTGGGATTTATCATGGATTCACTGTGATTACGGCCAGCAAAGCAACATAGTAAAACTGTTTTTCGAATAAAAATTACAGATCGAAAATGCGAATATTCGTGGACACTGCTATCTGTACCCTGCACTTTCCCTCGCTCCAGTCCCTGAGATAAATGTCTGTCAGTATGTACTTATCCATATCCAGCAGCATTATCTCCAGTTGTCTGTTGCCTTAGCAATGTAATTTTGTTACCATTACTGATGATCATATTCCTACAATAATCAGGAATGAAATCAGTGCTCAGGTTCTGTTGGAGCTGATGCATTTCTCTGCAAATTCTATGCAGCTCAGTTGTTATATATTACAGAGCTTGAGCTCTTAATAGAAGTGATGGTGTGGGCATATTTTTTGCTCCCTGGCTCCCATGTTAAATCTGAAGGCGTAGATCCTCAAGTAGTAATGTCCTGACTTTGCGAGTAGAGTTGTCCAAAGGTTCTGGACGGAAAATAAGAGTGTGCCAATCCTGACAACATGGAGCTTGGGCTAGGTCTTCAAGGGTTTACTTAAGAGGCTCTCTGTAATTGTGGTTGTTCTTTGCTGGGTTGCTGAGCCTCTGCCATTAGGAAGGCCTTCACCCCTCCATTCAATCCGAGCGATTATAGAGCTGCTTTTGTGACTGATCAGAGCAAAACACTCTTAAATGAGGACCACAGAAACAGGTCAGGAAGAACTCCTGCTGCTGACAGTGGAGAGATGTGAGCATGCCCACTAAATATGTCAGCAAAAAAGCACATGATAAACGAGGTCAATGAATAAGCTTGTTCTGGATAATACCCTGATCAAACCAGCTGAGCTGTGTTTTACAAATCCAGAACATGGGTGTGCAAGACGCAAGTCGAGAGATGCTGGTTTCGACTCTTTGAATCTCTAGTTTCTGTTATCAGTCAGAGACTTGTTGGTTTTCTTGGAATTACGAAAATTTCGCTTCGTGGAAAATTACATTTCGTTTTCGTACATAATCGCGTTTTTTCAATCAATGTGTGGAAGTGAAAATGACCTTTATGTGTTAAAAACAACCTACTAAATATAGACTACTTCATTATAAAGAAAAACTTGCCCAATGCCAATTAGATATAGTGCCACAAGACGGCTCTTTGTCGGTTAATCTTCAACACTCGAAAATACATGACTGTAATGCTTCCAGTCTGTCTAGATATTTGACAAAAATCTGTCTTCTATGCTGCTTGATATACGCCTAGTGCATACCTGATTATTTTAATCAATCACAATCATAGACATTAGGGTTTGTAGCACAAATAGTTTTACTATTTACTGCACTGTTATTCTTCGAGTGATTCACCTTAAGCGATACTCAATCAGAAGTCTTGCACGTTCACAAAAAAAGCTTTCTTTCAGGTTGTAAAATAAGGTGGACAGGGACAGAAATAAGGGTTTTGTTTGTGACTGGTCTCTCTAGCTGTGTATGTGGGTTCATGTGTGGGATGTTGTAGCATTAGCATGTGTGGGTGATTCTGATTAGCAGCCCACTGATATTACTCAATTTCAGACCTGATCTGATCCTGCAGCCAATACATTTTGAAATTGACCCATTTATGAGTTTCGAGCTGGAGCTGCAGCAGATAGCTCTGGATAGGTTGTGCTACTTCTGTCTTAATTCAAGTCAAGTGATTTGAATGCATAGCACTTTTTATATCATCTAACTAGGCATGCATTAATAGGGTTGGCGATTTCGATTCCGATTTCGATTCCTTGTTTCGTTTCCGGTTCCTAACGATTCCGAATTCTTTTAAGAGGCAGGGTCAAAAAAGTTTAGCTAACCTTGCTAACCAACGGTCTTTCTGAAGGGAATACTCCTTTCTGAGAGAAATACTCCTTCTGTCGCAAATACTCCTTTTGTCACAAATTTTGCATTTTGCCGAGATTTCGTTATTTTTAGAAAAGTGAAGCCACACTATGGACCGCCGACATAAGCTACTCATGTTCGACTCGCGCGGTTATGCCAACACTTCCAGACGCTTCTTCGTTGGTGTTGTTCAGCGGTTTCTTCTTCCGGTCAGTGGACTGTTAATATCGAAACTAGGTATCGATTTTTTTTAACTTTTAAACGATTTCGGAAAAACGAAAGTTAGTCCCGGTTCCAATCAGATATTCGATTCTCGATACCCAACCCTATGCATTAATGATCGGTAATTGAACAATGGCATTGGGATGCCAGGATCAGTAGTTTTATCTTGTATGGCATAGTGGACAACAACCGACGGTGAAGCCCACGACGTCATGATGAACGATATACTATCATATTCCATTATCGGTCCTCATCTGTGAAGATGGCCAATAGGAGCACAGAAGCTCCTCCATAAACAGCTTTCAAACATGCGAAACCAAAGAGAGACGAATGGTATTGGGTCTGCTGGGTGGAATTATGAAATGGAAGCAATACTCCTGCATTTAATGTGTTTCCTCGAGGAACGACCACAAGATAAATATTGGAGAACGATAGCAGACACGCTTAAAGGGATTCTCTACTTTTTTTGGAAATAGGCTCATTTTACAACTCCCCCAGAGTTAAACAGTCGAAGTTTTACCATTTTCGAATCCATTCAGTCGATTTTCTGATATTTAGTAGAATATCAGTAACCAGACAGTTTCTGTTCTCATTGACTTCCATAGTGTATTTTTTTCCTACTATGAGTGATAGTCCAGAAACGGTCTGGTTACTGATATTCTTCTAAATATCAGAAAATCGGCTGAATGGATTTGAAAATGGTAAAAACCCAACTGTTTAACTCTGGGGAGTTGTAAAATGAGTCTATTTCCAAAAAAAGTTGAGTATCCCTTTAAGCAACCCAGAAAGCACTGGATTTAGTATTAAATAGGCAAGATGCCAGCGCCATATTGGGACATTGGTGGCTTCACTTTTGTTAAATGGAAGGTGTTTCATACATCTTTTTTTAATTTAGGAGTCATAATCCGTCACAGTGACTTTCGTGGCAGACAAAAATATTGTGTAGTCTGAATGGGGCATAAAAGCTAGTCTTTGGCAAGGAAAAAACTCCATAAGATGTTTAGGCAGTGCCGGAAAGAACCTGTGTGGGGAGGCCATCCTACTCTGGCATTGCAGTGAATTCATTTTCTTCATGTGGGTTTCTCGAGAAAAGTGAACACTGAGCTCTCTCTCTTCACCTCGCTTCATTGTTCACTGCTGGAGGAAGCAGAACTGTGTGTTCGAGGGGTTTCCATCACCCAACTCCAGCAAACGTCAGGTAGTTCACCGTATCTCCCTCGGACTCTCAGAACTTACAAGGGATTTTACAGTGGTAAATAAAGAGTTTCTTTTATTCATTTTGTGCAGTATTACGTTTTTCTACATAATTGGTGACTAAATTGCTTTTTAGGTCATAAACTTCCCTTCTGATGTTGAAAAAATAGGCATAATTCCAATGTGGGTTGAAATTGTTCTCATGGAAATATTTGGTTCCCATAAATCTGGGTGTTTTGTCTCTGTTTCAGTCATTTTTGAATCTATAAGTTTTTCCCTGAAATCCACTTGTGTTGTATAATGTAAATGTATGAATAATGTGGTCTCAAACAGGACCAGGGTTGAGAACCACTGTTTAGAGAAATGTTTGTAGGCCTAAATACCTGTTATGAGTCCCTGACCTTCACATATTGGCATCACCACCAACAAAAACAGGTGCTGGTTCAGAGTTGGTTTGACTGACGAAGCTTTCAAAGAGACCGAGTTTGCCTTTCCACAGGCTAGAGAGCCATCACAGAGCCAGATTTTACGTCACTGTATACATCTCATGTTGCCCAGCAACGCTAGCGCGACCCACACAAACACACCAGGCTTGTTTGAGATGGTTTGGCACTGCAAATCTCAAACTGCGAGAGCGAATCGAAATTACATTACAAAAATATTCGATTCAAAAGCTTCTTAAACGCTTCAAACACTCCCGCAGCTCCGATCAGTCCACGCCGCTCCGATGCATCTCGAACAAGCTTTCCATCAACAATCGATTGCGTTACTATTTATGCTCATGGCTTTGCAAACCTACATCAGTAGCCAAACACTACGAATCCAGCAAATTTGTGCCGCTCGCCGTAACTTGCATTAACGGAGATTACAATCAAGCTGCTATTAGCATGATTAGCTGCTATTTAAAAAATGGTGAAAAAAATGATGGTCACAAGTTTCTGTTCGTCTGTTGGTCACGGGTAACCCACCCCCTGCCGCTGATATAAGTGGTTCTTATTTCTAGACCAGCAATGATGTTGTGCTACTTAAGAACCACTTTTACTGGTGCGTAGCTGGTGCTTTAGTGGTCGTAAACAAAGAACCGTTTTGAAACTAGGCTCGGGTTCCGAACCAGCCTTGGTGGATAAGTGGTGATAAATTGTTCAAGTTTAGGTTTTTTCAATGATTTTGGTTGGACTGGGGACTTAAAGGAGTAGTTCACTTTTGAAAAAACTTTTGCTCATAATTTACTCACCCATGTCATCCAAGATGTCCATGTCTTTCTTTCTTCAGTCGAAAATAAAGTAAGGTTTTTGATGAAAATAAAAAGGTCCAAATGAGAGTTTCAGTGCAGCTTCAAAGGGCTTTAAACGACACTAGACGATGAATAAGGGTTTTATCAAGCGAAATGATTGCTCATTTTAAAAATAAATAACCAAGTTTAAGTTTTATATGCACAAATGCTCGCCTTGCTCTGTTCTGTGATGCGCGTTCGTGACTCTCCTGTTCTGTTCTCCTGTCAAACTAGTTCATCAAAATGAACACATTTTTTGAGAGTCATGACTCAAAGGGTCCTAGATAAGACCCTTATTCAGTCGTCTGGTGTCGTTTAAAGCCCTTTGAACGGTTTTCACTGAAACTTTTGGACCTTGAACCGTTTGGTTCCCAATGAAGTGCATTATATGGAGAACATCCTGGAATGTTTTCATCAAAAACCTTAATTTCTTTTTGACTGAAGAAAGACATGGACATCTTGGATGACATGGGGGTGAGTAAATTATCAGCAAAAGTTGTTTTTTTTTTTGTTTGTTTTTTTAAAGTGAACTACTCCTTTAATGAAACTGAGTTTTGAATGTTACAGTAGGAAAATTCAATTTACTTTGATTTTGCGTGCATGTGTACATATTTCATAGGGATTTTGTGCTGTGAGGTGATGAGCGTTTGTTTCCCGGCACCCTCACAGATGGGGTTTGAAACAGTGATGGGTTGCCATGGCTTACAGGAGGATGCTGTGATGAGATCTCACAGTCACATGGTGAATAAAAGTTTGTGCCTGCGATTGAGGCGTCTGGCTAGAGAGCACTAAAGCCCATTTGTGTTGCTGGAGGCGTTGTTCAGGCTGGTTGGTCGGTCTACCCGACTCAAGGGTTTTGATTGATTTGTGCTTTATCTTTTGGATCAGTTTGAGGACATCTGCAAGTATTTCTGGATCTCTTTATGTCATTGTGCCACTGTGCTTGGTGTCTCTTGCACATTTGGAGTAGTTTTATCAGTCCGATATCAGTGCAAAATCAGGAAATCAGGCCTGGTTATTGTTTCTATTCAGTCATTTGTTGGGTATTGATGCGTGTCTGCTTGTAAAGATGCTGCTGGGTAATATTGAGTCCTATCGATTCTGTTCACTGTCTTTTCATTCACTAATCTGTCTTCATTGCATCTCTTATAT
This sequence comes from Hybognathus amarus, assembly GCA_030378365.1. NCBI lineage: Eukaryota > Metazoa > Chordata > Actinopteri > Cypriniformes > Leuciscidae > Hybognathus > Hybognathus amarus. Next base: position 127,671 of record JAQIUQ010007281.1, read on the forward strand.
CATCAATACATATTATCAGACCAATGTAAGCCTAGGTCACTGGCTATGAAAAACAATCTTTATTTATTTCATTCTCAGTGCCTGACGACCTTAGCGCCTGAGGAGCAGAAGGAACTGGAAAACATCCGCCGTCGAAAGCAGGAGCTGCTGGACGACATTCAGGTAATGAACAACTTCTGTGAATCATTTATTCAACTCTAACTTCTAATATAAGGCGTGACTGACTTCTGAATATTATCATAATATCACGCATGGATTTGACTGGCTTATTCATTTAGTAATCTACAGTTCAGGGCTCCAGACTTCGACCAAATTGAGCATTTTACTACCTTTTTTCCTGCCAGGTGCGACTAAATTTTGTTAGAGGTCGAATTGGTGCCACCAAATATATTTATGTTGCATATGCAAATGGAAACCTTCTCGTTTGAAATGTGCAGCAGCTGAACAGTTTATCAGCTTCGGATCAATATTAGAGAGACAGCACAGAGCTCAGGAACAGGTTTACTCGTGGGCCAATCATTTGACACCGTAACTACACACCGTTTGAATTCACCAAAGAATAAATAACATCGAGATCTAGTGGGAAACATTTAAATTCGGCACAGTTATGTTGTAAACCATAGATATCCGATTAAACGGCACTGATGTGGACACCAGGAGAGACATTGTGTGATGAGTGAACAAGGCTTTTCAATCCACAAATCATCAACATTCACCATGCAGCAATGTAGTGTTGCACGGTGCACCGATACTTCAAAAGTATTCGCGATACTCGAAAATTAAAAACCTCACGATACCTACATTTATTAGTATCGATACTTTTATGAATGACCGCGTTCCAGATTTGTAAGAGACGTATTTCATTTTGCTGTGTGCCACGCACGCTTCCAGTCTCTCCCTATGAATGTCTGTGTTTCTCCTCACGAACGCAGCAAAGAAGCTGCAGCTGTCATGAGACGAACACTACCGCGAGACGGCTGCATGCGCGAGCAGCACGTGATACAGTGGCCGCCTGTCAGTAGCGGAGTGGCAATCCGGAGAGTCGGATCTTTCCCGGTGGGCCGGTAGTGTTTCGAGGTCGCGAGGGCCGGTCTGATAGTTATACATTGCAAGTTATTAGCAACACAATCCAGCGGCCTGTACACAATAGTCTCTGCAACGGCGATAGTTTGAAGCGCGCGTCCGTGTGAAGACGGTGCGCGACTGCGCGAGCCGCAAAAGACACTGTATCCATGCAACTGATAGCAGCGAAAAGAGCGCTCTGCTTGATTTTAAAGAAAACAACAGATTTTAGCGCTAGATCTCTTATTTAATAGCGAACTAAATGAATTATCTGCTAGTTAACTGGAGATGTTTCATTTATTTTTGTATTAGGTGTACAACTTTCCCCCAACTTTCATAGATAGCATAAATAATTTGCAAGCTGCTAAAATAAAGGATACAAAACATCAGCAAAATGATCTATCGGCTATATGATTATAATCAGAGCATGTGCATGTCAGTGATTTATTTATATTAGGTTATTACAGCATTAAAGAGCACAGACCTATGCAAAGGAAGTGCATGTGAAACGCCTTGTAAGAAATACTTTCCTTTTCAGGAAAAGTATCGAAAAAGTATCGAAATCGCAATACTTGACTTGGTATCGGTATCGAAACAATAATTTTGGTATCAGGACAACACTCGTGACAACACAGCAATGTGGCGATGCTAACTGTAACCACGGTATTGTGGCAGAATATTTTTTTACATCATCTCAGGCAGGGCTTGACACTTAACTTTTGAGGCACTTGTCCTTTGGACAAGTAAATTTATGTTTCACTTGTCCATGCACAAAAGTCACTTGCGGGTAAAGATTTATAATTTTATCTAGGGCTGCACGATTTAGGGAAAATGTCATATTGCGATTATTGAGGTTAATATTGCGGTTGTGATATGCGATTGCGATATAATAAACAAATGGTTTCATGAGTCAACTTGTTTGGTTCTAAACCAAATGCACACACAGATTAGTGATAATTCTGAAATTAGCAATAACAACCAAATGATTGATAACATCTATAATGATCAATAAGCCATTGATGTCTGGATAAAAATGAACTGTCCAACCAGGTAGGACATACAGAAATTGAATAAAGTTATCAAACAGATAACAGATAATCAAAAATTATAAATTATATATAGACTACTCCTTATTAAAGCTACACAAGTTCTTTAGTCAAGAGCAGTTAGTAATTTCCTCTGTCCCCTTTGTTCTTTCATTAACTTTACTGACAGAACGCTTTATTGGTAGCTGGCCCTTTAAGAGCAGCCCACTGTGGACAGAGACGCGGATCTCACATGCGCTTCATTCCCTCACGAGTCACAATTCTTTATGTCCATCATAAGACTGCTCTTATGCTATGAAGATACTTGACAAATAACATTTTGGCTTAATTGTGTGTTGTTGATGTTCGGTCAAGCGTGAAAGAGAACTTCTGGCGCTGCGGTCTGTGCATGCGTATTATACTGGCGCGCGTCTTTCTGTGAGTCACATTCAGTCACATTCTGTGAGTCACATTCACATTGGCAGCGCCAAAAATGTGTTCGTTTCAAATCGGTAAAATTAAATCTGTAAATAGACGTAACGAGTGGCACATAACGTGAAATAACATGGCATTTTATTTTGTTTGAAATTTAACTTGTCCGGTCAGACAACTAATTTCTCTTCTACTTGTCCCACAAAAAATCCACTTGTCCCGGACAAGCGGACAAGCCTTAATGTTGAGCCCTGTCTCAGGGTTCGTACAATATTTAAAGAGTGAAATGTAAGCACTTTCAAGTGGTTTACCCTTTTTGCCCAACACTTCAAAGCTCAAAATACGATCCAATTTTTCAAATATTTTGTAGTGTGATTGATTTATAAAACTTAAAGTTTGAAGATTTAGGAAACTAAAACTTCATGGCAATGAAACACTTTTATTTTGAAAAAGAAAACATGAAATTACCACTATGACCAGTATATAGGCCTGTTCACACGCGACGAATTTCGCGCGTGTTATTCGCGCTATTTTTAACGCCTCGTGACTAAACAAAGGGTGCAAATGTGAGTGTTCACACCGACGTGTAAAACGCCACGCGTAAAAGTGTCATTTTTAAAAATGCCTCGGGTTCGTTTTTTTTGTTTGACGCGCCGCGTCAGAAAACTATCTGACGAATGAGATTGGCGCCCTTGCTCATGTGTTTGGAGCTTCTGAAGAGACAGTAAAACACAACTTGGGGGCGCTCAAACACAAAACAGTCTCTGCCGAGCACACATATGCAACGGCGAAGAAGATGTCCGCATCGCCGTCTACACAGCCAGGAAGAAATAAGACGAGGAAGATGCAAGGCAAGATGAATGTAGAGCTGCTGTTTTCATTGGTGCTAGAACATAAAGAACTATATGACAAATGCGACAGGGACTACAAACATCTTGATAACTCTATGGAGTGGTATTGCAGAGCGAATTGGCGCCATCTAATGCCAGGGAATGAATTTGCATGTTCACTCGGCTCATCGTCAGCGAAAATCGCTTGGGTGTGAACACAAAAAACATGTTGAAAACCGCTGACGAATAACGCACGCTGATGTTCGTCCCGGTGGGTACGGGCCTTATGGCGGCAGAGCACCATTTCCACTCACTATTAGAAGGTAACGAGTCTCAAGAAAAACAAAAACTTTTCTTCAATTTGTGACTTATTTACTAATTTGATCTCATTTTACATTCATTTTATAATCACTGAAGCTGTCGGTCAGTTCGGTGTAATACTATAAAAGAACAGTGGCACAATTAATAAGAGTGGAATATTTACTGTTAATAATGATAGTTAATTTTAAGTGCTTTACTGTCAAATTTCCAATAAACAGACAAGTCTATATTTTAATTTGTGTTTTTAATCACTTTGTGTGAAGCACATTGTAGATAAGAAATATACAGTAACAAAGAAATATAAAAATAGGGCTGTCAAACGATTAATTGCGATTAATCGCATCCAAATAAGTTTGTGTTTACATAATATATGTGGGTGTAGTGTGTATAATTATTTTGTATATTTATAAATACACACGCATGCATGTATATTTAAGAAAAAAATATTATTTATATATAAAATATTTATATATAATACAAATTATATATAAATGTATATAAAGTATATACATGAAAATATTTCTTAAATATATACATGCATGTGTGTGTATTTATATATAAAATAATTATACACACTACACCCACATATATTACGTAACACAAACTTTTATTTTGGATGCGATTAATCGTGATTAATCGTTTGACAGCCCTAAAAAATACAAATAAAATAAATAATTAGTTTATATTATTATTTAATCTTATCCCATAGCTGCTATATAAGATGTGAAAATGTTTTATTCTGAAATAACACTCTAAAAAAATGCTAGGTTGTTTAAACCCAAATTTGGGTCAAATATGGACAAACCCAAATGTTGGGTTAAAAATGTAATTCAAAAATTTACAGTCAAAGTTGGGTTAAAAATGTCATTTTTAACCTAACATTTGGGGTACGTCCATATTTTATCCAAATTTGTGTTAAAACAACCCCTGCATTGTTTAGGGTGAATAGTAATTTCATAGTAATTCCAGGAATCTAAAGTGTGGAATAAGAATTCGACTTGTAATTAACTAAGCATGAACACAGTTAGTCCAAAAAAGGAAATGACTCAAGCTGACAGGAACAGGGTGGAAATGTTTAGAAAAGGACTCTCATACATGAGCCAAACACTGATCACTTTCAGCTCTACTATTATAACTCCGTCAAATGGACTTAATGTGTCAGTACGCTGACCTCCAGAATACTATATACTTACTCGCAATATCCATGGGACTGTATAATTTCCTAGCACACTCCGTTTATATTGTTAACAAAACTAAGACGACTTCCCTCCTCTTTGCAAACCGAATTTCTACATCTTGAGGTCTTCTGACAAAAGTGTTTCTGTTCTCGAGGCAGTTTTCCTTTGGGAGGACAAACGTTTGAGGAATGTGGGGTTTCTCTGGTTTTGGGAAAACAAAAACAGGCTTTGCTAGTGATTTACAAACAGGAAAAATAACTTGAGCTTGACATACACTTGAGAGCGGATTTCACCACCATCAACTCTTCATTATGTGATCTCAGGACCAGCCCGGCTCCAGACCGTCACTAAACTCTTGGCAGAAGAGACAGGCCTGTGTCCTAAAACAATTAATCTCTCCTAATACATGGTCAAATAATCCAATTTTGATGTCTGTAGTCTTTACTTCAGGGCCATTCTCCAGTTGTCCTCCTCTAATGTCATGTATCAAACAGAGCAGTCAAGAGCAAACGATTCATCCGCTGGAATTAGATTTGAGCCGTTAATGTCAGGCCTCGTGGGGTGGGACAGGACGCATGCAGAGAGGGCCTCTCTTGCTTCTTTCTTACTGTCATCCACTACTAGGTTTAAAATATATAACCAGTTTAGATGGAAAGGATCTCAAACTGACTAGCTGAAGATTTACTGTATAGCTAAAACCATCACATAGGGCCCTATGATTTCCGCAATCACGGAATTCGTGGACGGAATTGTAGAATTGGCAAATTAACGAGGAATCTAGTGTTAATGCGGGATTTTACATATTTGGTTTGAAATTTGTTTTTTTGTGTGGGAGAAGAACGAATATGGCCCTGTCCCAAATGGCACACTCTGGACTTGTGGACTTCCTCAGAGTCCACACTTTGGTTATGTCATGACGTGCAGACCTATAGTGCCCTTAGCGCGAGTCTTCAAGGGCGCATTGAGAGGTATTTTTGGGACAGACTCGATCGTCACACCGGAAACAGGAAGATGGTCTGGTTGTTGCATAGACAGTATAAGAAGTACAAAAACAGGATTTATTTTATTTTCTCAAATCTTATGTCCATGTGAACTACGCAGCCTGCTTTTAAAGTTCTATAATTGTATATGCCACCTGGGCATTACAATAGATGTCATGGTTATGTAAATGATAAAGTTGTACATAATAATACATAATGTTATGTTCAATGTTAACACAAAGTGTATAGGTTTCAATATTCATAATACGTTTATGACTCAGTACAAGTTTAAGCCAATACATTCGGTTTAATTTATGTAATGAATCATATAATGCGATCGTATTATTTAACGCGCTTTTATTATGTTTGACATATCAACCACTTACCTGGTAAAATGTACGCCCAGAGCCATGTGTACGCCTGTCATGATACTCCTCCCATCTGTTGTCTGATTGGCCTTTCGCAAGGATTCCTGGGTAGTTAAAGTGCGTGGATCCTGCATCTATGCGGGCTTCGCGAAGACCGCTTCAAGGGTACAAAGGGGGCGCTGCTGAGCACACTTCAGAGCGTTAAAATGCCAAATGGGACAGCCTACGGACTCGTAGACTCGGCGAGCATGCGCAATTTAAGTCCACGATTTGGGACAGGGCCTATCTGGTGAAAATGCAGACGGGGGGAAGCAAATCTGGGCGACACAACCCCCTCCCCAACCCGTCATTTCAGCTACAATGACGAAATCAAAACAATGAAAGCATGGCGAAGCGGCTCTCCGCGGCTCTGCTTTCGTCTGCAAAAGGTTAAGAAACTCGACGCTATAAGCCGTCAGTGCCGAGCCGAGCAGTTCGCACGTGACTTTTACCCCTAAAATCCACTGGATCCGTCAATGGCTCGGAATGTCAGCGCCACATTTTTGATGTGTACCTAGCTCGGCGTCAAAGTCCACTGGAAGCGTCTCAGACGCGTTTCAGCAGCGGAGCGTTGGTGACTTCTTCGGTCTCCACAAGGTGTTTTATTTTAAAAATCTACCGGATCCTCGATGCCGTTCTGTGTCTGACTTCCTGCCCGGTACGATGTGCTCTGTGCTGTTTGACACGGCAATAGCGAAAATAGACCTGCTATCTATTCTCTGCGGAGTGGAGCGGAGTGACGCTTCTGGGACGAGCTAGCTGGTGGTCTTAAGAGCATTGACTATAATCAAAGAGTATAGAAGAACAAGAGGCGAAACTCTGATGCTTTTTTGCTAACAGCCACTAGATGGCGCTTCGGTAGCGCGGCTGCCATTTTGGGGTGAAAATTCCAACTGGAGTTACTGGACAACAGCACAGATAACAGTTTTTTTAGGTAGTTTTTTTCTTGCATTAGGGAGTATTTCCATTGTATCCAACTTTACACTTTTACTACTATTAGTTACCAGCTCCACTAGGCCTGAAATATGTTTTGTACATTTTAATCCCCTGGATCATGCTACAAACATGATGATCACAAGATGCGCTTTAATTGCCACTTTGGACATTGGCTGTGTTTTTTGTTTTTTTTGTTTACATAGTCTTCCTTTAACGGTCATTAATATAAGATAGTACTGCAAAAAAACTGTTTACTGTAAAGCTATTCTATTGCTGTTATATATTTATTGTCAAACATTTACATTTTAGTACAACATTTATTTGCTGAATTAATTTATTTCATTGATAACTTATTTTTGTAAGTAAAGTTATGTGTACCTCCCGGGAAACGATCTAATGTTATTATTAACAGTTAACTGTTGTGAGTTAAAATAATCACCTAATTATTTCAACCTAAAAATGACCTCTACACTGGACTAAATATATGTATATTATATGACTGCCGAGTCGCTTTCACTTCAAAATGGTGGAAGCGTAGGGCTGCTGCTGGCGCTGGTGTTGCAATGGAACGTTCTATTGGCTTTCACTTCTTGTCAATATACGTTCTTTGCTATAATGGTCGCGATTAGCTCCGGCATCTGCGACGCTGACGTTCTGCGGCGTAGACGGATCCAGTGGATTTTAGGGGTTAGTGTTTCCCATACATAGACTAATTCGCTGCCACATATTGCGTTTCGTTCATTTTTTTAACGCTATTTAAAACATGCTGCGTATTCTTTCAGTTGTATTTCCTTTCCCCGCTCTCCCTCTGTCTCTCTATCACTCTCTCACACACACACACACAACGTGCGTTCAAATTTAAATGGAGTTTAAATGGAAAAAATGAGTTTGGGAAAATATAAAAATGGATTTCGTTGGGCCCTAAAATTGCACTTACTTGCGTCCGTGGTACTCTCGCCATCTGTGAAAAGCCAAGCTTATGTTGGTTCTTGTTTTATTACGAGCTCTGTTGAGATCTTTTTTTTTCCAGCAGACCCTCCTCTGTTCAGCGTTTCTTTCTTTTTAAGCAGGTGATTCCCAGAGGTTCGAGATTAAGCATGTCAACCTTTCTGGCTTATTGACACTCCCACATGCGTAAAAGTAGCCGGATCTACTTTTCTCTGTTTACAGATTTGCTTAAAAGTACTTGCTGATGGAAAATTCTAGGATACTGTGTTTCTTGTTTGGGTTACTGTTTCACTCACAACCCAACTCCAGATGTGTGTGTGTGTGTTGTTGTTTCATTTCTCATCTGTATTGACCACAATGGTGTGGCGTTATTATTTGAACCATCTCATGTCCTGTCACCACAGCGTCTGAAGGATGAGATAGCCGAAGTGACCAGTGAGATTGAGAACCTGGGCTCCACCGAGGAGAGGTGAGTGGACGTCCCGTCACACACTTACTCATACACACTTCATTTACACTGATGTGTCACTCAGTGAGTCATGCGTGAGGTCAAGTCTGCCTTCGCATCTTAGCTACACCATCTTCTTGAATGTCAACTCATCCTGTTTTAGTAGAATCTGTTAAACTATTCCAGTAAATGTAAGTCACAGTAGGGAAGTTTCAGAGATCTTGCTGAGGAAACACTGCCAATACAAAATGAGAACCAAATTGTGACTCCCAATCCCATGTGGTTTCCACAAGACCTCTTTGTTCAGTGCAGTAGTTGTTTCAGGTTTGAGTCCATCAGCCAGAGATTATGAGGTATATAGACCCAGACCGATATATCGGCATGCTGATATTATCGGCCGATATTAGGTATTTTCCAAATTATCGGTATCGGCAGTTATAATGGCCAATAAATGAATATTTCAAAAACAAAAATGGACGAAACACGCTTAAACCATGTCATGAGTGTAGGAGTTGTATAGTTTGTCCACCAGAGGGCACTCTACACCGTCCCTGTTGGCTACACTCGTTGAGTTGGTCACGAGACATACATTGCTTGAATAACAATTAAAAGAACATCCCCATCAGTCGTGGAATTAGTTAGTAATAATTGCGTTTCGTTGTTACAGTGTAGTTGACTGACTGTCCTTTTAACTTTTGACAATATGACTGAAGTATTTCTTTAATAGCGTGTGACAGTTATTGCAATGAGACGTATCATCTCTCCTTGGCCTGTTATATTGAAAATGTATATTTTACAATTTGCAGTATCCATCCATTGCTAAATTATGGCTCATCATAGACTAGCTAATCACAAAGCTAGCTAATGCCACTATCATCAGTCTGTTCTGTTGTGACAATAAAAGAAACACGTTTCTTTTAAAATGAGAAACGTGTTAACTCGTGTTTTAGTTAACTCATAAATAACTAACGTTAGGGAAATCTGTTAATGTTTTGTTGTGCGTTTTGAAAAATAAAATAAAATAAAAAAAAAATATCGGCCGATATATCGGCATATCGGATTTTAAAAATTTAAAAAAATATTTGTATCAGTATCGGCCTTCAAAATCCTTTATCGGTCGGGCTCTAGAAGTATATGAAATAAACCTTGTGACATCTTTTTTTTTTTGTGACGTCACGAGTTCACTTTCTAATCTACTGATCATTGTCCCCGTAGGAAAAACATGCAAAGGAACAAACAAGTGGCAATGGGGCGTAAGAAATTCAACATGGACCCCAAAAAGGTGATTAAGCGGTCTATTAAAGCATATTCACTGAATTAATTCTGTGTCACTTGTCTTAGATGCTAAACATCTTGAACGTGTGTGTTTGCAGGGGATCCAGTTCCTCATTGAAAACGACCTTCTGAAGAACACCAGTGAAGACATCGCACGCTTCCTCTACAAGGGAGAAGGTCTTAACAAGACGGCAATAGGAGACTACCTCGGAGAGAGGTGTGTGTGGTCATTAGTGCACATCCGCTGGGCCAGATAATGGGCCGTTCTAAATATTTGGTGATTTTGGTGGCGCCACTATCGGTGATGGGGTAACAAGCCTTTAAAAAAGAAAATGAACGGACAGAAACCAGTTGAAATAGTGATTGTTGTATTGCAGGAATAAGTGAAATATTTCATAATTTGCTAAATTCATGCACATTGTTTCAGATTTTAGGGATATCGAAGTGCTTCGTAGCTTTTGGTTCTTTTAGGCGTGGTCACATTAGTGAAATTTCAGTGAATATCACAGATAAAGTCTATCATCCACTTTCAATTGAGTAGTGATGCACAAAGCACTACTTACACCAAAGTCACTTTCAAACCACGCACCTTTCTGTTGGTCAACGCGAGAAGTTTGCATGAAAAACACCAACAGGATGTGAAATATGTGTGCAGAAATGCCATTACGGGAAATTCCAAATTTTAAAAATTTCTATTGAAATGACTGGATTTTCATACGTTTTGCTGAGCATTGGTTAGTGTAACCGTACTTTTAGAACCCAAGTGTCTCAAAAGTTTATTTGGCAGTCCATTGCTCTGGTGTTGTAGATTTGCATTGCTATCCTAATTACTAGCTAATTAAAATCCGAATCAATAAAATATTATAAATTGGCCATTTATGTTGGAATCACCAAAATGCATATCATGTAAAAATGCGACTTCAGAGGGTGGAAGCAGCATTACACCCCTTCTACACCTTTAACCCTCTGGATTGTTCGGCCCAAATGGACCCGGAGAATTTAAATAATTTTTTTTTAAAAATCACAGCTTCCTCGGAATGGTCAGAAATTTGGTGACTTTGTTGGTATTTGGTATTTGAACACCCAAAAAAATTGGGGACAGTATGTGAATAGTCTAAGTGGTTGTAAAAAAAATAGTCACACTTGGGGTGTTCGGGTCCAAATGGACCCGCATGGAAAGCGAATGGGAAATTGGCAAAAATGTGAAAAATGTGCGTTTTTTTGTGCGTACAATCTACAAATCAGCCACGATCTTGAAAAAAAGCACACAACAGTGAAGGGGTGAATCTATAAAACATCAAGAGTGCAAAACACACACACACTTTTATACACAAACACACCAAAAAATTCAGATTATACATGTGTTTTGCATTTTTAAAATGCTCAGTTTGTCCACCAGATGGCATCCATCTCATTTCAAAAATGGCTATTTTTGAGGCCTAGGCTTGACTCTAAAATGAAATACAGCTTTAAAAAAAAATTTAAATATTTTTTTCTATTATGTTCAAAGGGGGGAAATTTTATCATAATTATTGCATTAATACTAATACTAAATATATATATATTTATTTATTTATTTATTTATTTTTTTATTTTTCTGAAAACACCAAAAAAGAAAAGAAAATATATTATAAAAAACGAGTAAAAAAAAAAATCATGATTTTTTTTTTTTTTAATATGAATCCCACCCTTTGGGTCCATTTGGACCCGAACCGCCCGAGTGTGACTCTGAAACGAACAACCCCAGAGGGTTAAATCCACCTAATATCTGTTAACTGGCCCTTCTGGTTAATTCCTGGAAACCAGTGTCATCTTCCCACTGTAATTTGCTGAGAGACAGGATAATGTGGATTGTTCTGTAAATCCCTGATTGCTCTTTTATCCGGACTCAAAGCTCATTAGACTCATATTTAAGAAATGCTGACTCAAACAGGACTGAAATTTAGGCTTGTTATTCTAGTTTAGTGACATGGCTGCGTCTGCACAAGAATCCCTTCTTTTCTCTCTCTCTTGATCTCATCCTGGGTTTGGTTGGCTCCGCCTCCTTGTTTTCTGTTCCTCCTCGGTCTGGGTGCGGCAGCTGAAACGCTCAGGAAACAGAGCAGAGCTTTCTATGACAGCAGATCAGATTGTGTCTGTTAGGGAGGGGGTCTGCAGTGCTGTGTCCCATGAGTGGACCGTCACCAGATCACCGGGAAAGGGTGTAGAGAGGACGAGATCGCCCTCATTCCCCATGTGGGATATCACATCCTCCGCTTGCGTTTGAAAAATAATGCAGTGCTGAATGATCTCACATCCACGCGTCTCGAGTCTTAAGCTGCGTCCCAAATGACACATATATGCACTATGTACTCATCTGTAGTGTTCATTTTATAAGGTTATGTTGTCACTCAACATTGGAGTCTGATGCCCCTCCCCCCCCGCTACGTACTTAGTCGAGTGCATGAAGTGTCCAATACTCCACACCTCGCTTTTTCCGTTAATTTACTGCATCATCCAGGTATTTAAAGTGCACCTAATTTTCATTAAATGCGCTACTCACACTATTTATACTAAAAACATAATAGAATAGTGCATAAGTATGCGAATTGGGACCTATGGGCAAGAGACCACATGAGCGACACATTTGCTTATCATTCTTGTATGCAAAAGGGCAGTAATAATGAAAATCTCTCCTTTTGTGTTTCATGGACGAGAGAAAGCCATACAATGACGTGAGTGGTTAAAAAAATGACACATTTATTTGTTAGTGAATTATTCCTTAAAGGGACAGTTCACTAAAAAATGTAGTTACCCTCATGTCTTTCCAAACCTATCTTCAAAACCCAAATGAAGATATTTTTAATGAAATATGAGCGCTTTCTGTTAATTCTACCAAAACTTTCAAGTTTCAAAATTGAAATATGAATCGAGTGGTTTAATGCAAAACTGTTGAAGAGACATGATCTATATTTATGATGAACAGATTAAATTTAGGTTTTTATTCATATAAACATTTGTACACACATACACTTCTAAACATATATAAATAGAGCAGATCAGTATGGTGAATAAATAATGCACTAAAGTCTTATGGGTTTGGAACGACTTGAGTAATTGATGGCTGCATTTTTTTTGGAGTGAACTGTCTCTTTAAACTTCTGTTACTCCAATAAAGGCATCTGTCCCGATTACGTGGTGTAGATGATCTATAGATAATTTATGATAAAGATAAATTATCTATAGATCATCTACACCATTAAACTGGGAACCGAGAAACTACATCATTGGAACCGCTTTAGATTGATCCCCTTGCTGAAGAACAATACCACACAGCCAATCAGAATCCATCCTGCTTTTAAAGGGATAGTTCACTTTGAAATTAATTTTTGGTATGTTTTATCTTACCTCAAGGGCATCCAAGATGTAGGTGTCTTTGTTTCCACAGGATTTTCAATTTTGTATTTTCAATATTTTTAGGTCAAACCATTCTTGTCTGTCAGTCATATAATGGAGGTCTATGGTCACCACCTCAAAGAGCATGTGCAGAGAAGTCCAAATTAAACATGATTTAATGACTCGTAAATGTAAGTACACATTGATTGTGTGAGAAAACGAAAATTTAGACAGTTTTTACCTCTTGTAACCACAGTCACAAAGCCCTCACGCCCTCAGATCACTTGGACGTTACTGTGATTACAAGAGGTAAAAACGATATAAATACTGTTGGTTTTCTCACACAAACCGCTCGTTTCATATCTTAGGCCATCAATGTGTACTTACATTTACGAGTCATTAAATCATGTTTAATTTGAACTTCTCTGTGCATGCTCTTTGAGGTGGTGACCATAGACCTCCATTATATGACTGACAGACAAGAACGGTTTGACCTAAAAATATCAAAATTAAAAATACTGCGGAAACAAAGACACCTACATCTTGGATGCCCTTGAGGTAAGATAAAACATATCAAAAATTAATTTCAAAGTGAACTATCCCTTTAAAGAGCTCAAGCATTTAAAGCGACAGTCACCAAAACTGCAGCTTGCGCTTATAATAAACAGAGCGTTATCGTCCATTGGTGTGAATGCTATTATAATTATCGTTATAGTTCTCATTCTCGGTGTGAACTGGCATTAAGATGCTCTGGATGAAAGTGTCTGCTGAATAATACTTACCACTTGCTCACATTTCCACATTGTTCAACAGGGATGAGTTGAATCTTCAGGTCCTTCATGCTTTTGTGGAACTGCACGAGTTCACAGATTTGAACCTGGTTCAGGCTCTCAGGTAAAAGTTGTGTTTAACTGTAAATAATATGTTCAAGGTTTAATACATTTGCCACAATGTTCAGTATTCAACACAAACCACATTGGGTACAATATCCATCAATTCAGTGTGATGTGTGATATCAGCTGTGATTTGAAATATCACGTCTTACTGATATCATTGATGTTGGTCTCCGCACAGGCAGTTCCTCTGGAGTTTCAGGCTTCCTGGCGAGGCACAGAAGATTGACCGAATGATGGAGGCGTTTGCCCAGCGCTACTGCCAATGCAACCCAGGAGTCTTTCAGTCCACAGGTGGGTCTATGTCTGTGTCTGGTGTTTAAAGGTGCGGTATGGGACTCTACAAAAGCTTAAAAATACCTTAATATGTTTACATAAATTTAGGAAACATGCTACATTCACTTACTGGATTCTCTGAAAAACACTTCTACAGCCGGTTATTTTACTGTGAAATGTGCGTTTCCAGGCTGGGATGTTTGTTAGTTTTGGTCTGTGATGCTGAACGCTGCCAATTTTCAGCATTCTTGTTGCGTGTGCTCAAACTGGTGACCCGTGTGAGCGCCGTCCCGTCTGAGGAGGGAAAAACGACTATCTCTGATATTTTTATCCGACTGCAGTACCTATTTCGACCACTAGTTGTCATTCTTACAGACTGCTCCTTTAAACCTGCATTTATAACATGAGCAGTGTTCCACCAATACTGCTTTCCCTAATACTCACAAATTGAGATAAATAAATGTCATTTACCAGTAGCCGATATACACTACCGGTCAAAAGTTTAAGATCGGTACGATTTTTTATGTTTTTAAAAGAAGTCTCTTCTGCTCACCAAGGCTGCAATTTTTTTGATAAAAAATACACAGAAAACACAGTAATATTGTAAAATATTATGACAGTTTAAAATGACTTTTTTATGTTAAAATGTAATTTATTCCTCTGAAAAAAGCTGAATTTTCAGTCACATGATCCTTCACAAATCACTCTAATATGATGATTTTATGCTCCAAAAACATGTTGATCAATATCCATGTTGAAAACAGTTTTTTACATTTTTATTTCAGGATTCTTTGATGAATAGAAAGTTCAAAAGAACAGCATTTATTTAATTAGAATCTTTTCTAACATTATAAATGTCTTTACTGTAACTTTTGATCAATGTAACTCATCCTTGATGAATAGAAGTATTGATTTCTTATTTATTTCCCCCAAAAATAAAATACAAATTCTTACTGACCCCAAACTTTTTAAAGGGTAGTGTTTAATGTAACAAAAGCTTTCCATTTCAGATAAAAGCTGTTCTTTGAACTTTCTATTCATCAAAGAATCCTGAAATATAAATGTAAAAAACTGTTTTCAACATGGATAATAATCATACATGTTTTTGGAGCATAAAATCATCATATTAGAGTGATTTGTGAAGGATCATGTGACACTGAAGACTGGAGTAATGATGCTGAAAATTCAGCTTTTTTTCAGAGGAATAAATTATATTTTAATATACATTAACATAAAAAAGTCATTTTAAATTGTCATAATATTTCACAATATTACTGTGTTTTTGTGTATTTTTTTATCAAAAAATTGCAGCCTTAAAAATCTTACCAATCTTAAACTTTTGACTGGTAGTGTATAAAACACAGTTTCCTGGCTAATGGCATCCTGCAACTTGTATTGTGTAATGCTTGCAGTGTGTAAATTCGTGCACACATGCACACCCTTTAAGTTCTCTCTGGCCTTTTTGCTGTAGATGTATTAGACTCTCTTCCGTCCAGGACGAACTCCACAGTCGTCCTCATTAACATTTAATCAAGTTATGAGCCTGACTTTTTTTAAGTAGCCAGTGTGCCTCTGAAAATGCTGAATCAGAAGCTATGTCAGCATGGATGGTTGTAACGAACCACTTGTTTTTTTGCAGACACATGCTACATTTTGTCGTTTGCCATCATCATGCTGAACACCAGCCTTCACAACCCAAACGTGAAGGACAAGCCCCCAGTGGAGCGCTTCATCTCCATGAACAGAGGCATCAATGAGGGCGGAGACCTGCCGGAGGACCTGCTCAGGGTGGGTCTCCTCTTACGTCTGTAGAGGCTGTTATATTCGTGTGTTTGTGTTATTATTGTAGCGCTGTATGCTATCTTTGTCCCTTATCCTGATTCACTTTCACACGCGCTTCTTAGAAATCACTCACTGTACGGTTCGTGTAACGCTTCACAATTTAGTTTGCAGACCGTACAATGCAAAGTGCAAAAAAAACAACTTTCCGTGGACTTCATCAATACATACTTTAATTGTTACTTGAGAAACATACAGTTGAATAAATGTAATCTTACCGCTTTTCTTTTTTTCCACTTTTCATCTTGTAATTTGCGCTGTAGGTGTGATCTCGTTGTTCAGTGTAAAATGAACAACGGTACACAGCAAAATCCCCAGTGTTAAAACACAACCAACACCATCAGATCACCTATTCTATATGTTCATCTGGCTGTTATAAGTTAATGATTTAAGGGTCAAGAGCCCAACTAAAGCAAACACTGATCACCATAATGGTGACTTTAAATTAGAAAATTACGGTTTTCTCCTTTCTCCTACGGTTTTCTCCTTAATTATCTCATTAACTTCAACACTGCTTCAGTGTTCATTTAACACTCACAGTTTATATAATTCACAGTTTTAAGTGTTAATTTAACTCTGGGGATTTTGCTGTGTATAATCAGGCCACTGGGATTTCACTTTTCCCGGCTACTCCCGATGACGGTCCGAGACGGCCTTGTGATTTAGCACAGTTAGTCTAATGATGGCACTTCAGGTGAAAAAGGTTGTCCTCTGTGTTGAGTCGTTTAAACTTCTCCTCAACACGCGTGCAGTGTAAATAGAGCAGTTACATCAATGAAATGATAGTAAGTTAGTTTCAAGACGAAAAATGTAAAATCGTTTCGAATTTAATTTTATTAAAATGTTTGTTTCTGAACTCGCAATTTAGCAAAGGTAAAATTGGAAAAAGGGAGAAAAAGGCAAACATTCATTAATAATTTAACCAAAAACCAAGAAACATCTGGTTCAGGGTTGGGTATCGGTTTGGTTTTATCCGATACCAGTACCTACTCGGTATTTTTTAAACGGTTCCGGTGCCTAAACGGTTCTTGAAACGGTACTTAAAACAAAACCGCACACACTTTGTCAAAAAAAAATAATACCCCTTTATTTACAGGGCCAAACTGGACACAATATTACACTGGCACATATTATACATATATATATATATAATATTACACACAATATTGACACAATAAGCTTGCAGATGATGCGCGCGCTAATATAATATGACGACGTGAGCGTCAAGGCGGCGTAGAATGGTGATTCTATATCCAAAGACAATCGTTCTGACGCGTAATTTTACACGTGAAATGCAGCCAAACCTTGCAGCGTTTTGTCTTCGCCATCTTCATTAATCTTCTCGCTATCAGCAGACGTTCTGGGAGTCTCCCGCATATTGATAACGGCTCCCGAATGATCGCAAATTAGTTCAAATCTCCCGGAATCTCGAGCAAGAACACGCGTGCGAGAAAGATCAGACAGTAGCCATGTTTCCATCCACTTGTCAATCGAATTATCTGAAGTTCGGAAAAAAAAACGCATGCGAATAAAGCTGGTGAAAGTGTGTTTCCATCAAACGGCTTTAAAGCGAATGAAAACTTGTACGTAATGACGTCACATGCTGTTTTGCGATCAAATTGGTATATCGAATTGATTTGAGACATTTTTAATGTGTTTCCATTCATTTTTGCCCTGAATCGGACAACATTCAAGCAAACTTTTGCGAACAAAGTTTTGTTAGACAAAACTTGCACCATCTACCAACAAATGATCAATATTTCACAAGTTAAAGCCTAATAATGTACAAGCCCAGTTGAAGCCCAGCTGATAGCGACATATGAATGGGATAATGTATGCGAGGCGGTTGTTAGCCTGAATGGGTTGTATTCGCTATAACAACCGCCTCGCTATATATTATCCTGCTTATTACATATAAATCAACCAAATAAATAAATAAATCAATAATTTGACTCAAAATATTGACTTAAAAATGAGTTTATTGATTTAAAAACGAGTATTGCTTCTGCTAAAGAAAATAGTCTGTTCCGTCTCTGAACTGCGTCCATGGCAACGGTGTGTTATAGCAGCGCCGCAGTCTGTTAACCAGAAATAACAGACCACATTAGCTACACGTCTATGATAGCTACATTAGAACTCAACCAAGCCACGTAAAAACAAGCAAAACTATCTTAAGAAAACAATGACGCTATAAACATTGCTATGATGATGCCGATGCACGTAAATGCCCGACGACAGCAGAGTGGTATGGGAATGACGGCGCCCGCCTCCATCAGTTCTTGGAGATCCTGGTTCTGAGACACTTCACGGAAACTCTTTGGTTGAAGCATTTTTTTACTTTGTCCACTTACATCTGTCTTTGTTGACATCCGCCATGTGTGCGCTAACAGACTGGCCGGAAATGAACTCGTCTTCTGACGTGTTGCAACCATAAAAGGGCCTAAAACTTAATCGCAATTCATTATTTATTCGGCAAATAACGTTTCCATCAGCTTTCATCGCATTAGTCGTATATCGATCAAGAGAAAATCCGATGAGACCGATCGTATTTCATTAGAGTCGATCTTCATGAAATTTCATCGAATTTTACTGTTTCCATAAGGCATTTTTCAGTCGATATCACTTAATTCGGATAAAAACATGGCTAGTGCTTCAATAAACCGTATAGTGCGCGCACGTCGGAGAGGAGACAGCGAGAGACTGTGTGTGTGTGCCTCATGCCACAGACTCGGGCATCGAAATCAGGCACCGGAATTTTCATTCTTATTCGGTCTGGTTACTACCGTTTACGTCAGAACCGGTTCCCTATTGGCACCGAGTTTCGGTACCCAACCCTAATCTGGTTTCAGTTTTGCATTTGTGAATTTGCGTTGTCTGGTCTGAAAGCTGAGTTGTGAAGCACTACACACATCTTTAAGAATAACAGTCTGACGTTCAAAGGGATTGTTGGTCTGCTTTTTCTAATTCGTCTTTCTCTCATCTGTTTTTGTTCACCCATCAGGTGTAATTGAGGACGTAAATGAAAACACAGTACATGATTAAATTACTAAAATACAGAGTAATAAATGGTGAATGAATGAGCAGGAAATGAAACAGTTCAGAATAGAGCGTTGATTACTTTGTTTACAGGAATAGTCCAATGGCGATGTGTAGATTGTGTGATTAATGAATGCTTCTATAGTGACATTTGAAATCAACATATTAATTTGACTGTGTGTGTGTGTATACACTCACCGGCCACTTTATTAGGTACACCTGTCCAACTGCTCGTTAACACTTAATTTCTAAGCAGCCAATCACATGGCGGCAACTCAGTGCATTTAGGCATGTAGACATGGTCAAGACAATCTCCTGCAGTTCAAACCGAGCATCATTATGGGGAAGAAAGGTGATTTGAGTGACTTTGAACGTGGCATGATTGTTGGTGCCAGAAGGGCTGGTCTGAGTATTTCAGAAACTGCTAATCTACTGGGATTTTCACGCACAACCATCTCTAGGGTTTACAGAGAATGGTCCGAAAAGAAAAAAACATCCAGTGAGCGGCAGTTCTGTGGGCGGAAATGCCTTGTTGATGCCAGAGGTCAGAGGAGAATGGCCAGACTGGTTCGAGCTGATAGAAGGGCAACAGTGACTCAAATGACCACCCGTTACAACCAAGGTGGGCAGAAGAGCATCTCTGAACGCACAGTACGTCGAACTTTGAGGCAGATGGGCTACAGCAGCAGAAGACCACACCGGGTGCCACTCCTTTCAGCTAAGAACAGGAAACTGAGGCTACAATTTGCACAAGCTCATCGAAATTGGACAATAGAAGATTGGAAAAACGTTGCCTGGTCTGATGGGTCTCGATTTCTGCTGCGACATTCGGATGGTAGGGTCAGAATTTGGCGTCTACAACATGAAAGCATGGATCCATCCTGCCTTGTATCAACGGTTCAGGCTGGTGGTGGTGGTGTCATGGTGTGGGGAATATTTTCTTGGAACTCTTTGGGCCCCTTGGTACCAATTGAGCATCGTTGCAACGCCACAGCCTACCTGAGTATTGTTGCTGACCATGTCCATCCCTTTATGACCACAATGTACCCAACGTCTGATGGCTACTTTCAGCTGGATAATGCGCCATGTCATAATAAAGCTGGAATCATCTCAGACTGGTTTCTTGAACATGACAATGAGTTCGCTGTACTCAAATGGCCTCCACAGTCACCAGATCTCAATCCAATTGAGCATCTTTGGGATGTGGTGGAACGGGAGATTCGCATCATGGATGTGCAGCCGACAAATCTGCGGCAACTGTGTGATGCCATCATGTCAATATGGACCAAACTCCCTGAGGAATGCTTCCAGCACCTTGTTGAATCTATGCCACGAAGAATTGAGGCAGTTCTGAAGGCAAAAGGGGGTCCAACCCGTTACTAGCATGGGGTACCTAATAAAGTGGCCGGTGAGTGTATATGGGCAGGAAGTGGGAAACCGTAAGTGCTACCACGTTATGATATTATCCAGCTAGTGCAGGCACTATATAGTGTTGTGTCTGTCCTTGTAAGGATATTCGAGGCCGTTCTGTGGGTGTTCGTTCATAGTCATGCTTTGACTCCTACAGAACCTGTATGACAGCATCAAGAACGAGCCCTTCAAAATCCCAGAGGATGACGGCAACGACTTGACACACACTTTCTTCAACCCGGACAGAGAGGGCTGGCTGCTCAAACTGGGTGAGTGGGACTACATGAGTAAATGTGACGACACCTACGTCTGAGTAACAAGTGTCCGGTACAAACACACGAGATATAAGGCCGTCACACACACACTCACCTCTATAAGCTCGTCTGATGATCCTCAAACACTATACAGTAGCACATCTGCATTCTTAATGGATCAGTGTCTCTTCTCACATCATATGAAGGTAATAACACGTCATGATCGCAGTGATTCACACGCACAAGTTCACAGTTGGATGCTGGGAATTAATATCTCAAGCTCTCAAGCTGTCGTGGCATGAGGAGAAACTGCACTCTGAGATGGACACTAGAAATAAAGCATTATAAATCTATTTATAAACTTGTTCGTAATACTCTAGTTCCCCTTTGTAATCTGCAATATTGTCATGAACAGGTTTCAGAAGTTTCTGTATAATACTTAAAGGAGTAGTTCACTTTAAAAAAAACGTTTGCTGATAATTTACTCACCCCCATGTCATCCAAGATGTCCATGTCTTTCTTTCTTCAGTCGAACAGAAATTAAGGTTTTTGATAAAAATATTCCAGGATTTTTCTCCATATAATGCACTTCAATGGGAACCAAACGGTTCAAGGTCCAAAAGACAGTTTCAGTTTAAACTGTTCAAAGGGCTTTAAACGATTCCAGACGATGAATAAGGGTCTTATCAAGGACCCTTCCAGTCATGACTCGAAAAAAGATTTTTCATTTTGATGAACGAGTTCGAACAGGAGAGTCACGAACGTGCGTCACAGAACAAGGCAAGACGAGCATTTGAGCTTATAAAACTTAAACTTCTTTATTTATGTATTAAATGAGCGATCGTTTCACTTGATAAGACCCTTATTCATCATCTGGAATCGTTTAAAGCCCTTTGAACAGTTTGCACTGAAACTGTCTTTTGGACCTTGAACCGTTTGGTTCCCATTGAAGTGCATTATATGGAGAAAATCCTGGAATGTTTTCATCAAAAACCTTAATTTCTTTTCAACTGAAGAAAGAAAGAAATGGACATCTTGGATGACATGGCGGTGAGTAAATTATCAGCAAAAGTTTTTTTAAAAGTGAACTACTCCTTTAAGAATCATAACTGAGTAGATTATTTATTAATGTACTACATGTTTATGATTATTATAGCTTCTGGAAAGACACACTGTCCTCTTCCACAGAAACACACCGGGAGTGTGTAATTGTGAATTGAATGTCTGCTGATTCCACTTGTACTTTGATTCCCTGTTTTATTTTTGGGAACGGCGTTCCTCTGTGATCCACAGTACTTTTCTTTTGATCAGAGAGGCAGCGCGTGTGCGGGAGGATGATTTCCGATTTAATTTAATTATTTTTGTTTCCTTTTCTTCCTCATTTGTTTGTTTGTTCCCATGATTTTGGCTGTTGTCTTTCCCTCAGGAGGTATGTACACCTGTTCTTCCCAAACAATCGCTCATCTCTCCGCTCTCAGGTGCTTTTGGTGATCAAGCCTTGCTTCCTGTCCCCTGTTTCTGTTGTCAGCCACTGTAGGGTCATCATTTCCATGAGTTTACTCTAGTTTTTTACATGTTCCTTCATTTGTTTGTCTGACGGCTCGTTTTATCCATCGAATCAGCGACTCGTCCACGTGCCGCCCTGTCTCTGTATGGTGGCGGGTGCTTGTGGTTTGATTTTGTGGCCAGTGTATTGAACAGCACCTCTCTCTGTTTGCTGTGGTGTTCGAAACGCTCTCTCTCTCTCTCTCTCTCTCTCTGTCATTTCCACTTTGGGAGCTGCAGTGTTTTCTGCTTCTTCAGTCTGAACGGAGCCCTACAAACACCAATGAAAACAGCAACTGGAGAAAATTTAACACATAAGATTGAAGGATAGTTCACCCAAAAACGAAAAACCTGTCATTGTTTCCTCAGCAAACTTGTAGTATACAGATTAGTGTGCCGTCCTGAAGGTTTTAAGTCTCGCCGGTTTAAACATTCAAGTGATTTTAAACTATTGGTATTTTTTGATAAAAAATACACAAAAAACACAGTAATATTGTGAAATATTATGACAATTTAAAATGACTTTTTTATGTTAATATATATTAAAATGTAATTTATTCCTCTGAAAAAAGCTGAATTTTCAGTATCATTACTCCAGTCTTCAGTGTCACATGATCCTTCACAAATCACTCTAATATGATGATTTTATGCTCCAAAAACATGTATGATTATTATCCATGTTGAAAACAGTTTTTTACATTTTTATTTCAGGATTCTTTGATGAATAGAAAGTTCAATAGAACAGCTTTTATCTGAAATGGAAAGCTTTTGTTACATTAAACACTACCCTTTAAAAAGTTTGTGGTCAGTAAGAATTTGTATTTTATTTTTGGGGGAAATAAATAAGAAATCAATACTTCTATTCATCAAGGATGAGTTACATTGATCAAAAGTTACAGTAAAGACATTTATAATGTTAGAAACGATTCTAATTAAATAAATGCTGTTCTTTGAACTTTCTATTCATCAAAGAATCCTGAAATAAAAATGTAAAAAACTGTTTTCAACATGGATAATAATCATACATGTTTTTGGAGCATAAAATCATCATATTAGAGTGATTTGTGAAGGATCATGTGACACTGAAGACTGGAGTAATGATGCTGAAAATTCAGCTTTTTTTCAGAGGAATAAATTACATTTTAATATATATTAACATAAAAAAGTCATTTTAAATTGTCATAATATTTCACAATATTACTGTTTTTTTCTGTATTTTTTATCAAAAAATTGCAGCCTTGGTGAGCAGAAGAGACTTCTTTTAAAAAAATAAAAATCTTACCGATCTTAAACTTTTGACCGGTAGTGTATGTCAAAATTTTCTTGAATAAAAATTAACATATATACTGTGTCAATTCATTAGATCTGTGCATTCGGTCTTAAAGTGACAGCCGTCTAATAAACCTCATGCCTGTCTATGTTAATAAAACACAAAATAATAATACAAAGAGAAAATCACCCACTGTTCTTGACTGAATGAATTTTAGCTTTAATTCATACAAAAAATACTTTCTTTTTTTTCTTTTTACATTTGATTTGTAGACCTGAAAAACTTTAAATACTATTTATTTAATTGTATCTTTTTTTCTGTTGTATTTTTTCCTGTTTTTCGCTGCTTTGTTCATATTTTCTTACTGACCATTGTTTCCTTGTGTTCACTCACATTAGACTAGTTTTAGTATTAATTGTCGATAATTAGGATATTTCAATTGTGTCTAAAGTTTTGTTGACAAACTTATTTCAGGCAAAATAACTGTATCTTGATTTATATTGTTCTAGTGAAATGAAATAATATCGTAACACAGGTTTTTGCTAATATCGCCCACCCTGACTTCGACTTTCAGCTCGGACTTTCTTCTAAACGTCCTCTTTTGAGTTTAAGGAAGAAGGAACTCGTACTCTGGAAAAATGACGACAGGATTTTAATTTCTCTGTGAACTCTCCCTGTAAAGATGGCGTTCAGTCGGTACACTGCTATTGGTTGAACGGCTGGACGAGTGAACATTTCGAGATGTGTTTGATCCGTTTAGACTGAGTCAGAAAACTGCACCTGGACCAAAGACTGCTATTCGTCATGCTCTACGTAAAGTGTGTGTGTGTGATGCTGGACCGCAGCGCTGAGGAAAGTGCGCGTGTGTGTGTGGTCAGATTGGACTCACCACTATGATGCTGGGTGAGGGTGGGTTCCAAATGATGGATCAGACTGACATCATAAAGGCTGAAACCAAATCTAAAGTGTTTCATTTACCTCAGCATTCATGTAATAAATCCAGTCGCACTTTAGTTTAGGGTCCAATTCTCCCTATAACTAGTTGCTGATCATCATGCATATTTACTAGGATATTGGCTGTGTATTAGTACTTCTAAAGCACATATTAAAGCCTTATTCTGCATGATCATATTCTACATCCCTCAATCACCCAATACCTGAACTTAAAAACTACCTTACTAACTATTAATAATCAGTAATTCGGGGTTATTGAGGCAAAAGTAGTAGTTAATAGTTAGAATTGCACCCTAATGTAAAGTGTGATTAAAATTTTTACTATTTTTTGCTTACATTTATATGTGCAAAATGTGACTGAAGTTTAAGCTGCACAATTATTTCAAATATTTGCAATAAGATCGAATAACTGCAATTAGATGATTAATCTATAATCATGACATTCTGCTAATTATGTTACAGTCATGCAGATTTTATGAACTCTGAGACTTCATATGATATTTGTACAATAGTTTTACTGCAAAATCTGCTGCATTATAATGTGAAAACTAGGGCTGTCAAACGATTAATCGCGATTAATCGCATCCAAAATAAAAGTTTGTGTTTACATAATATATGTGGGTGCACTGTGTATAATTATTTTGGATATATAAATACACACACATGCTTGTATATATTTAAGAAATATTTTCATGTATATACTGTGTATAGATTTATATATAATTTATATAATATGTAAATATAAATATTTTATATATTAATAATATTTTTTCTTAAATATACATCCATGTGTGTGTATTTATATATATATATATATATATATATATATATATATATTAGGGCCGGGAAAAGATTAATCGCGATTAATCGCATCCAAAATAAAAGTTTGTGTTTACATAATATATGTGTGTGTGGTGTGTATAATTATTGTATATATATAAATACACACACATGCATGTAAACATTTAAGAAATATTTGCATGTATATACTTTATATACATTTATACAAAATTAATATTATACATAAATATAAATATTTGATATATTAATAAAACATTTTTCTTAAATACATACATGCATATATGTGTATTTATATATACAAAATAATTATACACACTACACACACATATATTATGTAAACACAAACTTTTATTTTGGATGCGATTAATCACGATTAACTCTTTCCCAGCCCTAATATATATATATATATTAGGGGTGTAACGATTTTCGAACCGAAAAACCGCGATACTGAACTCACGATTCGAATCGCGATACTGTCATTGCGTACCGAACACGCCCCGCCCCCTGCAACCCCGGCCCCGCCCAGCCCGGCTCAATGGACTTCATGTCTTATGTACACAACGAATTCAGTTTTGTAGCCTAACCACCATTAACACCAAATAACAAGCTCTGTGTTTTGTTACTTTCGTTAACAGGCAAGGTGTAATCTTTCCAATTGTGTCTATTTGATCACGAAAATAAAACAATAAATGGCGTTTTGGCGCTCTTTGATGTGGCGTGACAGACCGCTGTGGGCTTACTATAGGCTCCTCATTTCAAGCGCAGCGCGACGCGCGAGTAAACGCGTTCATCTCTTCCTCAGTTACAGAAAAGACACCTGAAGGTATGTTGAAAGATACAGTATACTTACTGAAAGGCATCATAACTTGTGTAATCGCTCAATCAGTGTTTTAGCCGCGGAAAGACGTCAATAAAACAGCATAGCTTAGCTTGTCCTAGCATTATATTTACCTCAACAGGCAAGTGATTCAGTGTCCACAACTTCCTATAAATGAACTCTTGCACTGAAGAAATGCACTATGTATATTATATTTTGCTTAACCTGTTTATGATATCTTGATTATTTAATGTATGTTTAATGTCTTTCATGAAAATTACAACTGTGTAAATTATTATATTTCAACAACAAATAAGAGTAAAAACACAAGTTAATGCAAAAACTGCCTTATGTTCAGTTTACATGTTTTCATACAATGTGTTGTGTGTTGATTATTATATCTAAAAAATAAATAGCATCTGAATTTAGGTTAAAAGTCTACAACCTTTAATGTTATAGTAATGTGTGGCTCCCTATATAGTTTACAGCATAGCAGATTTTTTTAAATCCTTGTGAAATGTTAAATTGTAATTGAATTAATTTAAAGACAAAGACCCTTTTTTTTCATTAAACCACTGGTAAAAAAAGAAAGAAAAAAAAGCCATTTTAGCTTTCAAAACCGAACCGAATCGAACCGAACCGAGATGTCAAAACCGTGGGAAAACCGAACCGTCAGTTTTGTGTATCGTTACAACCCTAATATATATATATATATATATATATATATATATATATATATATATATATATATACAAAATAAATATACACAGTGCACCCACATATATTATGTAAACACAAACTTTTATTATGGATGCGATTAATCGTGATTAATCGTTTGACAGCTCTAGTGAAAACGAAACGCTGAATATATGAGAATATTCCCCTGTATATTCTCCGCCCCATTCATTAAATACTTAACAAATGCCTATGGGCATGTTATGCCTCAACTGCCCTGACACACACTTAGATAAAATTGTATTTGGTTGCACTATAGTGTCTTATTAGTATAGTGTCTTTGCCACTGCAACCTTAGGTTTCCCAGCAGAGGTTAGAGGTCATCCACGGGTCACTGTTTACCTCTGTACAGAGGGACGTGGGAAGTGAGCTCAGTCTGATAGCAGATTACTAAAAGTCTGATAATCACCATATGTGACCCTGGACCACAACACCAGTCATGAGTCACATGGGTGCGATATTTGTGGCAATAGCAAACAACACATTGTACGGGTCAAAGTTAGAGATTTTACTTTTATGCCAAAAATCATTAGGATGTTAAGTAAAGATCATGTTCCATGAAGATATTTTGTAAATGTCCTACTGTAAATATATAAAACATGTACTTTTGTGAGTGAATGTAGTATAATCTTGAACATGCACAACTTTAAAGAAGATTTTCTCAATGTTTCGAATTTTCTTTTTAACCCTCATATTCCAGATTTCCAAATCTCTGACAAATATCGTCCTATCCGAACAAACTAACAAACCATGCGTCAATAGAAAGCTTATTTATTCAGCGTTCAGGTGATGTATTGCCTGGTTCAGATTACACGATTTTAGCCCAATTTTGGCACGATCCTTTTGACGTATGGTGTCGTGGGGATTTGTAAACATCAACCGCCGTCGGGACGCAAGATTAGATTGTATCATCTCGTATAGTGCGTCATAGTGGGCGACAACTTACGTCGCGTCTGCGATGCTTCAGGACAAAAACACTAGCATGTTTAATAGAGGATTGAGGATTGACAGCCCATACTGTCCTCTTTAAACAATCCAGGAACGTGTCCATTGTCGGGTTTTCTTTCTTTTTTTACTTTTTTCTGAACACAGGAAAGCCAATACTATACTTACCGCTTCATCCATTATTTGTTTACGTTCGTTTCGGAAGTCACTCACAACTAGTTTCGCCTTCTCGATGACAACATGCATGCCATTAAAGACGGCATGCGATGACTGGTCAGGCAACGTGTAGTCTGACGTGTCTGGTCCACGACAAGATTTTAGGAGTCAAAACCGCGTAATCTGATACAGTGACTATCGTAACAGACAAAAAAATTGTGTAATCTGAAACAGTGACTATCGTAACAGACAAAAAAAATTGTGTAATCTGACACAGTGACTATTCGTAACAGACAAAAAAATTGTGTAATCTGAACCAGTGACTATCGTAACAGACAAAAAAAATTGTGTAATCTGACAGTGACTGTCGTAACAGACAAAAAAAGCATAATCTGACAGTGACTATCGTAACAGTCCAAAAAAATTGTGTAATCTAAAAGTGACTATCGTAACAGACAAAAAAAATTGTGTAATCTGACAGTGACTATCGTAACAGACAAAAAAATTGTGTAATCTGACACAGTGACTATCGTAACAGTCCAAAAAAATTGTGTAATCTGACAGTGAATATCGTAACAGACAAAAAAATCGCATAATCTGACCGTGACTATCGTAACAGACAAAAAAATTTAATCTGACACAGTGACTATCGTAACAGACAAAAAAATCGTGTAATCTGATAGTGACTATCGTAACGGACAAAAAAAATTGTCTAATCTGACGGTGACTATCGTAACAGACAAAAAAATTAGTGTAATCTGACACATTGACTATCGTAACAGACAAAAAAAATTAGCGTAATCTGACACATTGACTATCGTAACAGACAAAAAAAAACGTGTAATCTGAACCAGTGACTATCGTAACAGACAAAAAAAATCATGTAATCTGACAGTGACTATCGTAACAGACAAAATAAATCGTGTAATCTGAACCAGTGACTATCGTAACAGACCAAAAAAATCATGTAATTTGACACATTGACTATCGTAACTGAAAAAAAAAAATCACGTAATCTGACAGTGACTATCGTAACAGACAAAAACAATTAGCGTAATCTGACAGTAACTATCGTAACAGTCAGAAGAAAATAGTGTAATCTGACAGTGACTATTGTAACAGACAAAAAAAATCGTGCAATCTGACAATGACTATCGTAACAGACAAAAAAAATCACGTAATCTGACAGTAACTGTCGTAACGGTCAGAAAAAATAGTGTAATCGGACACAGTGACTATCGTAACAGACAAAAAAATCATGTAATCTGACAGTGACTATTGTAACAGACAAAAAAATTGTGTAATCTGACAGTGACTATCGTAACAGACAAAAAAATTGCGTTATCTGACAGTGACTATCGTAACAGACAAAAAAAATCACTTAATCGGACACAGTGACTATCGAAACAGACCAAAAAAATCATGTGATCTGACAGTGACTATCGTAACAGACAAAAAAATTGCGTTATCTGACAGTGACTATCGTAACAGACAAAAAAAAATTGTAATCTGATAGTGACTATCGTAACAGACAAAAAAGTTGTGTAATCTGACAGTGACTATCGTAACAGACAAAAAAAAAACTTGTAATCTGACAGTGACTGTCGTAACAGACAAAAAATTGCGTAATCTGACACAGTGACCATCGTAACGGTCACAAAAAATGGTGTAATCTGACCGTGAATATCGTAACAGACAAAAAAATTGTGTAATCTGACACAGTGACTATCGTAACAGACAAAAGAAAATCGTGTTATCTGACAGTGACTATCGGAACGGACAAAAAAAATTGTCTAATCTGACGGTGACTATCGTAACAGACAAAAAAATTAGTGTAATCTGACACATTGACTATCGTAACAGACAAAAAAAATTAACGTAATCTGACACATTGACTATCGTAACAGACAAAAAAAAACGTGTAATCTGAACCAGTGACTATCGATTAACAGACAAAAAAAATCATGTAATCTGACACAGTGACTATCGTAACAGACAAAATAAATCGTGTAATCTGAACCAGTGACTATCGTAACAGACCAAAAAAATCATGTAATCTGACACATTGACTATCGTAACTGACAAAAAAAAAATCACGTAATCTGACAGTGACTATCGTAACAGACAAAAACAATTGCGTAATCTGACAGTAACTATCGTAACAGTCAGAAGAAAATAGTGTAATCTGACAGTGACTATTGTAACAGACAAAAAAAATCGTGCAATCTGACAATGACTATCGTAACAGACAAAAAAAAATCACGTAATCTGACAGTAACTGTCGTAACGGTCAGAAAAAATAGTGTAATCGGACACAGTGACTATCGTAACAGACAAAAAAATCATGTAATCTGACAGTGACTATTGTAACAGACAAAAAAATTGTGTAATCTGACAGTGACTATCGTAACAGACAAAAAAATTGCGTTATCTGACAGTGACTATCGTAACAGACAAAAAAAATCACTTAATCGGACACAATGACTATCGAAACAGACCAAAAAAATCATGTGATCTGACAGTGACTATCGTAACAGACAAAAAAATTGCGTTATCTGACAGTGACTATCGTAACAGACAAAAAAAAATTGTAATCTGATAGTGACTATCGTAACAGACAAAAAAGTTGTGTAATCTGACCGTGACTATCGTAACAGACAAAAAAAAAACTTGTAATCTGACAGTGACTGTCGTAACAGACAAAAAATTGCGTAATCTGACACAGTGACCATCGTAACGGTCCAAAAAATGGTGTAATCTGACCGTGAATATCGTAACAGACAAAAAAATTGTGTAATCTGACACAGTGACTATCGTAACAGACAAAAGAAATCGTGTTATCTGAACCAGTGACTATCGTAACAGACAAAACAGATTGCGTTATCTGACACAGTGACTATCGTAACAGACAAAAAAAAGTGTAATCTGACACAGTGACTATCATAACTGACAAAAATATCACGTAATCTGACCGTAACTATCGTAACAGACAAAAATAATTGCATAATCTGACAGTAACTATCGTAACAGTCAGAAAAAATAGTGTAATCTGACAGTGACTATTGTAACACAAAAAAAATTGTGTAATCTGAAAATGACTATCGTAACAGACAAAAAAATCACATAATCTGACACAGTAACTGTCGTAACAGTCAGAAAAAATAGTGTGATCTGACAGTGACTATCGTAACAGACAAAAAAACATTGCGTTATCTGACAGTGACTATCGTAACAGACCAAAAAAATCATGTGATCTGACACAGTGACTATCGTAACAGACAAAAAAAAATAGTGTGATCTGACACTGACTATCGTAACAGACAAAAAAAATTGTGTAATCTAAACCAGGCATAAGAGTCTCAATTTCATAAAATGGACCCATGTGGTCCAGGCTCACATATGGAGCGCTGAAGTGATGCATCACACGGGTTGCCCTGGTCCCTCGTCGGGGCATTAGCAGGTTCAGGGACAGCTGTCAGGTGTGTGTGATCGTTGTGGAGGGTCACTGCTGGACTGGTGTGAGCATGGTGTGCTGCTGGTAAGGAATGGTCACTGGACGTGGAGTGGCTGTAGAAGAGCTCATGTCTGTTCATCCGTCTGTCTGTCCGTCTGTCTGTCTGCTCCTCTGCCGCTCAACTCTTCAGCTGCTCGTCTGACGCTCGTGTGCGGGAGACTAACGCTCCTCTGTTGCTCCTCAGGAGGACGTGTCAAAACCTGGAAGAGGCGGTGGTTCATCCTCACTGATAACTGCCTTTACTACTTTGAGTACACTACTGTAAGTACTGACCACTCATGGCATGCTGCAGTATGGGATATATATATATATATATATATATATATATATATATATATATATATATATATATATATATATATATATATATATATATATATATATATATATATATATATATATATATATATATATATTATATATATATATATATATATATTTATATATATATATTTATATATATATATATATATATATATATATATATATATATATATATATATATATATATATATATATATATATATATATATATATATATATATGTATGTATGTATGTATGTGTATGTGTATGTTTGTGCTGTCAAACGATTAAAATTTGTAATCGCAATTAATCGTATTGATGACATAGTTAACTCACGATTAATCGCAATTAAACGCACATTTTTATCTATTCTAAATGTCTCTTGATTTATTTTCGTCCCATTATTTTTTTTTTTTATTTTAATGCTCTTATCAACATGGAAAAGTGGATCGGCTTGTGCAAATGTTTTTTTATTGAAAACAACATTGACAACTTCGCATCAGCTGTGTGTGTGTTTGACCATCAATGATAGCTCAGTTCACAATGACAAAAAAACAAACATTTGGCAACTTTTTAAAAGTAAACTTTCAATTCAAAATCTTATTGGCATCCATTTCGGCATCTCGCGCTCGTCATCCACTCAAAACGTAACTTTAACCTACCAGGGCTCGAGACTGACGGCGTCCTATCGTCCTGGGGACGATGGAAAATGTGTTTAGGACGAACAGAAATATTCTCCAGGACGCCTACAGGACGAAAGACATTTTGTATGTATGTTCACAGGGCTTTGAATTTCGGAGCGGGTGTTGCGCATAATTATAATCATTCCCGCAGGTCTATTTATAATGTGGGATATTCCCGCAATCCACACAGAATATAAAATCAAATCATTCTTTTAATAACTATCTGCCAGACGCAATTTCACAAACAGCGTAAGTGTTCAGCGGTGCCGCGTCTTCTCTTCTCTCAAAATGTGTTGGCCAAGGCAAGCATCAAGCGCTGCCGCGATGAAACACTTTCGCGTTCAGGAGTCGGGACATGACGGAATATTCACAGCACAGTCGGGCCAGCAGTGCATCGTGAATGAAGTTGACCATTTGCACGTCTTTTTAGTCTTACCAGTTTAAACATTAAAGCGATTTTAAACTAATCAGTGCTCATGCGCTCTCTGGGATGATTTTCTGCGCGCATTCATAGAAAATCCGCCTCAAGAACAGCTGGCAGTAACAAACGTTTTTCTCGGATTATATTGCTTTAACACGCAAAACTGTGTCTATTTCGGTCTTTGTGAGTATAATAGTCTAAACATAGTCGGTTTTGTCTTTAATAAGCATAAAACGCATGCCAGTGTAATGAACACAGGATCCGTGCTCTAGCTCTTAAAGTGACAGCAAACAGTATGTGTCGGTCATTAATTTTGTCGTCAAAACAATAAAAGAGAGCTTTAAGTTAAAGTAATCAGGATTAATAGCCTATGTATTTAATTTATTCAGGACTAAAATACTACCCAGTGTTATTTTCCATTTGATTTCTTTATTCAGTTTCTGTCTATGAATAATAGTGTTAGACCTATTCAAAAACTTTTCTCTTTATTTGTATCTTTATTCTATTGTTTTTATTTGTGCAACTTTTTTCAATTTTATTGAACAATTTAAATCAAGCTTCGTGTTGTGTAAGTTCTTAACAACATTACCCCATTGTAAAAATGCAATGAGCGCAAACATTCAGGCAAGATAAATAATATTTTTGTTTGGCAAAAATTAAGGTATTTTTTTTAAGTCACAGTAGTTAAATCTGTATCTGTATTGCATGTTCAAACTTTAAAATCATTCATATTATCTGGATAATAGATTTTTTCTCTGGAAGTATGTAGGTTTGGAAATTTTAGAGAAATTCTAAATTAATGCATTACAATTTTACTAAACCCATTATATTTTAGTCATCTGAATTGTTTTAGTAAACTAACAGCTATGGATGATAATAACAAAGTACAGAAACAACATTTTTAATTTGGGACGGTTGACATTCACTTTAGGACGGTTCAAATTGTTTTTCAGGACGGTTCCAGGACGGAGGTGAAAAAAGTTAGTCTGGAGCCCTGTAACCTACTATTTGGCAGGCTCGCAATAAGTGTGTTTTCGATTTAGCTAGATTCTGTGCTTTCAGACAGGACAGATGCCAAAAAGTTTCTATAGGCCACGCTGGGAATCGTCACAGCGGCAACATTTTTGAATTAACTATTTTGAATTTAGACCGCGGTGTGCGGTTTAGCTATGGAAATTAATGTGTTTCATAACGCAACTCCACGCCCGCATCCTGTTGCAAAAGCATGTGAAAAAAACCACAAAGTTTGCTAGACCAAAAAGAACGTTAAAAAAATTAATCGCCTTAAAATGGGCTTTGCGTTAAAGCCGTTAAATATATATAATAAATATATATATTAATATGTGTGTGTATATATATATATATATATATATATATATATATATATATATATATATATATATATATGTATATATATATATATATATATGGTGTTTGAATTTGAATTGAGATTGTGATCCTTTAACAATTAATCATGCAGCAATTTATATATATATATATATATATATAGAAATTGCTGCATGATTAATTGTTAAAGGATCACAATCTCAATTCAAATTCAAACACCCATGTGATCTTATTCCTAAATTATAGGGATGCTCCTGTCTATTAAACACATGTATAGATATGACACCGCTTCATAAACACACATTATCAGTATTTCTGTTCTACAAATATTAATATTATCACAGAAGTACTGGGGTAAAAGTTATAGTTCGCTTATAAACGCTGATGTCTAGTGATCAAAATAGATCAAATCACCTTTTGAAAGCAACATGACGCATTAAATTATATTGATTATAATTTTACAATTTTATAAATTGATTATATTGATTACAATTGTACACAAGTTGGTGGTGACGAGTGATCGTTAAAACAATGTGTTCGCCATTGAATCATTCATTCAAGAGATTTGTTTTAAAACTACAGTTCATCCAGTCATTAAACAAGTGACATTTTTATGAGTCATTGAATAACCTTTTAATCAAACCAATTAATCGTTTTTAAATTGATTGCAGCGATTAACATTTAATCAGAACCTCTAGAAAACTACATGTTATTTTGTTCAGTTGTCTATTCAGAATCGTGATCTGTGTTTGAAACAGAAATGATCATGCTTCTCAATGTGTCCAGAAACATGCTGGTCTAATATATTATGATAAACAAACTAAAGTGCCTCTCTTCCTGTAGGATAAGGAACCAAGAGGCATCATCCCTCTGGAAAACCTCAGCATCCGTGAAGTGGAGGACAAGAAACCGGTAAACTCCGACTCTTCTCCTGATTATCTGGAGATGTTCATGTTTCCTCTTGATCCGGTGTGTGGAGGAAACATGCAGAAGTGCTCCTTATGTTTGCATAATAATGCGTTACCTTGAGAGAATTCAATACTTCGGCTGCATCCCAATACTATAGTGTGTTAGGAGTAGTGTGTCCCATATCATATTATATTGGGAATAGGGTCACAAAGGTGTCCGGACACAGAGACAGATTATAAAAAGTAATGATTTTTTTCTGGATTCTAACACTCTTCGGTAACACTTTACTTGAAGGGGTGTGTATAAGACTAACATGATACCTTCATAACCATGACGGAGATGAAGGAGAGTTTGTGCATATTTTAAGTGTCATTCACTCAATTATGACATTTTTAATGCAAAATGACATTGTTTGAGATGTCTTTGTTATGACACCTTGACATAAACCATTACATCATAACCTGTCAGTGTCTTTGTCATGACAACTTGTCCTGTCATAATCATGACATAGCAGATTAATTATCAAACTTAAGAAACCCCTAAGCTTTATTGGTTAACATTACATTAAACTGTCATGTGGTTGGTTTTGACATTGGCTGTCATTAAATTTTGATGCCTTATGCCCACTCCTCTACTCTTGACTTCAGCTAGTGTCTCCTCCTCAGTGGTCAGATATGTGACGGCACGCTTGTGTTTGCTTCTCAGAACTGCTTTGAGCTCTTCATCCCCGATAATAAGGACCAGGTGGTCAAGGCGTGC
The DNA here is from genome assembly GCA_030378365.1 of Hybognathus amarus. Taxonomy (NCBI): domain Eukaryota; kingdom Metazoa; phylum Chordata; class Actinopteri; order Cypriniformes; family Leuciscidae; genus Hybognathus; species Hybognathus amarus. The sequence continues at coordinate 163,756 of JAQIUQ010007281.1, forward strand.
AAGACGGAGGCGGACGGACGCGTGGTGGAAGGCAATCACACGTTCTACCGCATCTCTGCTCCCACCACCGAGGAGAAGGACGAGTGGATGAACAGCATCAAGTGAGTGTTGCTCGTCTGAACAGTGATATTGAGCTCTACATGCTGACAGTTATTTTGGGTCGGGTCCATATAGTGGTTAAATATCCCTGTTTTATTACAACAGCTTACTGGAGTCTGTCTCTTGTTTCTGATTGGTCAATTGCAACATTGTGGAGGCACATATTGACACAGAATTGTATAATTTGAGCATTGTGCAATTCAAGTGATTTCCTACATGGCTGTGCTAGTTTCATGTTCATCATTTCACTCAACGCCACACATGTCAATATTTAATATCCATTTATGTGGTAAATTTACACGTTTATTTTGTAACTATGACCATCTGATGGTTCATTACTCTTGTGTTTAACTGTACATTATGCCTTATTTCAAGACACATTTATTTCTATAGCACTTTATACAATACAGAGCAGTTTAGTTGGTCTACTCTTACTGATTGGTCTACTCTGCTCTGATTGGTCAGATGGCTCAGTCTGTTGTGATTGGTCTACTCTGCTCTGATTGGTCAGGTGGTCCAGTCTGTTGTGATTGGTCTGCTCTGCTCTGATTGGTCAGATGACCCAGTCTGTTGTTGATTGGTCTACTCTGCTCTGATTGGTCAGATGACCCAGTCTGTTGTGATTGGTCTACTCTGATTGGTCAGATGGCCCAGTCTGTTGTGATTGGTGTACTCTGCTCTGATTGATCAGATGGCCCAGTCTGTTGCGATTGGTTCACACCAGGCCAATCACAACAGACTGGGTCATCTGACCAATCAGAGCAGAGAAGACCAAAGTCCTTCAGGCTTCAGCTACAACTGCAGTCTTTGAGGGTTAAAGTAGATGTTGTTCACCAGCATCCAACGAAGAACATAGACTCTCTTTATGCTAATTTCTCACAAACCAATGCAGGAAGTAAGACTGGAGTTACTGATGACTCTTTCAGCAGTTCAGAATAGATTCTTTCTTTTCAGGACACAATTTTTTCAGCAGTTCAGAATAGATTCTTTCTTTTAGGACACAATTTTATTCGCTGTACAAACCTTGCACAAACAGCTATATAACACACTGCATGAAAGGGAACGTGGGAAAAAAGCATAATGAAGCAGTTTTTCATAATAATCTTCCTCCTCTTCCTCTCCAGAGCGGCCATCAGCAGAGACCCTTTCTACGAGATGCTGGCAGCGAGGAAGAAGAAGGTGTCCTCTGTGAAGAGACACTAGAGATGCTCAGGTGTTACACATTCAGGACTACTGGAGACAGTTGAGCTGTGAAGAGTCCAACACAACCCCAACTTCACCAAGACCTGCGCCACTCTTTTTAAATGTCTTCTTACTCAGCTCAAGTGTGCGTGTGTGTGTGTGTATGTGCGTGTGTGTTAGAAGGAAGTCAGTGGGATTTTTAACTCTAATGCTTCCTTGAAACCCCCAAAGAGAACATTTTTCCTCATGCTTAACCAAAATACGCTCTTTCTGTCTCTCTCTCTCTCTCGTCTCTCCCTCTCGTCTCTTTGCACACGCGCGCACTTGCATTATCTGAAATCAGCAGGTCTGACAGAATGTGGAAAACCAAACGAAAGTTGCTTCGTGCGTCAGAAAAAGGAAGATTTCCTTTGTGCTATGAAATGTACAGGCAATAAGTGTATTTTTACATTTTGTATCGTGCACAAAAGCGGCTTAGTCCTCAGAGGTTTATTTGTGTATTTAATTGTAAAAAAAAAAACATGTTTGAAAAGAAACGTCTATTATTTGCAACCGAAAAAGGCTCCAATGGCGTTTGTTCGTTTTTTGGCAGACGCCAGCGTTTCTTGAGATGCCACATGCGTATAGTGTGTGTGTGTGTTGTGTGAAGCTGCCTTGTATATTGGCAGCGTTTACAGACATAAGCAGAACGGATGAATGGTGGCCAGCTAAGGATTCTGGGATATCGTTATTACAAGGATGTCACGCATTGGTACTACCTCTCAGACAGACGGGACGGTAATCAACAGATGGGAATGTTTGTATTTTCCATGAGGTCTTTTAACCCGGACCTCCGATAAAACGCTTCTCATAAAGTGAGTAAATGTGCCTAACAACAGCTGAAAGTCCTCGGGATGCTCCAGTGCCTGCTCGCGTTTCTCCAGTCACCCCTTCTTTATCAGTCTAGCAGTTATTCTACACGCTAAATATTCAATCTAAGCAGTATTGGTTTAATTTATCAAAGATGTACATACTTTAGTGTATAGAGAATATTGGTTTCCATTTTATAAATGTGTACTGTGTGTAGCAGTATTGTACTAGTCGAGATGCCATTTACTTTCTTTTTTTCTTATGTTTTTGATTTTCTGGAGGTCGATACCATTGTAGTGGTAGCCAGATCATGCTGAAATAAAGATATTATAGCAGATGTGGTTGTGTTTTGCTTTCTGTCTTCATCTGATTTAGTCACACACACTGGTGCTCAATAAAAACATGAACACAATTCATACGCAGTGTATGATGAATACCAGCAGGGGGCGGCATCATGACATCTGTGCTACTGTTCCTGATTAGAAGGAGAGATTAGGAGATTCAGTGAGTTTCAGTTACACTTTATTTGGTAACTAAGTGTCCTTGTTATTGTTACATGTACTTACCATAGTAATAACAGAAAATTAGGCATAATTACATGCAACTAACCCTCAACCAAATCCTAATATTACTTATATACACTCACCGGCCACTTTATTAGGTACAGCTGTCCAACTGCTCGTTAACACTTAATTTCTAAGCAGCCAATCACATGGCGGCAACTCAGTGCATTTAGGCATGTAGACATGGTCAAGACAATCTCCTGCAGTTCAAACCGAGCATCAGTATGGGGAAGAAAGGTGATTTGAGTGACTTGAACGTGGCATGATTGTTGGTGCCAGAAGGGCTGGTCTGAGTATTTCAGAAACTGCTAATCTACTGGGATTTTCACGCACAACCATCTCTAGGGTTTACAGAGAATGGTCCGAAAAGAAAAAACATCCAGTGAGCGGCAGTTCTGTGGGCGGAAATGCCTTGTTGATGCCAGAGGTCAGAGGAGAATGGCCAGACTGGTTCGAGCTGATAGAAGGGCAACAGTGACTCAAATAACCACCCGTTACAACCAAGGTGGGCAGAAGAGCATCTCTGAACGCACAGTACGTCGAACTTTGAGGCAGATGGGCTACAGCAGCAGAAGACCACACCGGGTGCCACTCCTTTCAGCTAAGAACAGGAAACTGAGGCTACAATTTGCACAAGCTCATCGAAATTGGACAATAGATAGATTGGAAAAACTTTGCCTGGTCTGATGAGTCTCGATTTCTGCTGCGACATTCGGATGGTAGGGTCAGAATTTGGCGTCTACAACATGAAAGCATGGATCCATCCTGCCTTGTATCAACGGTTCAGGCTGGTGGTGATGGTGTCATGGTGTGGGGAAATATTTTCTTGGCACTCTTTGGGCCCCTTGGTACCAATTGAACATCGTTCCAGCGCCACAGCCTACCTGAGTATTGTTGCTGACCATGTCCATCCCTTTATGACCACAATGTACCCAACTTCTGATGGCTACTTTCAGCAGGATAATGCGCCATGTCATAAAGCTGGAATCATCTCAGACTGGTTTCTTGAACATGACAATGAGTTCGCTGTACTCAAATGGCCTCCACAGTCACCAGATCTCAATCCAATAGAGCATCTTTGGGATGTGGTGGAACGGGAGATTCGCATCATGGATGTGCAGCCGACAAATCTGCGGCAACTGTGTGATGCCATCATGTCAATATGGACCAAACTCCCTGAGGAATGCTTCCAGCACCTTGTTGAATCTATGCCACGAAGAATTGAGGCAGTTCTGAAGGCAAAAGGGTGTCCAACCCGTTACTAGCATGGGGTACCTAATAAAGTGGCCGGTGAGCGCTCACCAGCCACTTTATTAGGTACCATGTTGCATAACGGGTTGCGACCCCTTTTGCCCTCAGGAACTTGCTCAATCTTCGATGGCATGATTTAACAAGGTGCTGAAGTCGTCAGGGATTTGGTCCATATTGACATGATGGCATCACACAGTTGCCGCAGATTTGTCGGCTGCACATCCATGATGCGAATCTCCGTTCCACCACATCCCAAAGATGCTCTATTGGATTGAGATCTGGTGACTGTGGAGGCCATTTGAGTACAGCGAACTCATTGTCATGTTCAAGAAACCAGTCTGAGATGATTCCAGCTTTATGACATGGCGCATTATCCTGCTGAAAGTAGCCATCAGAAGTTGGGTACATTGTGGTCATAAAGGGATGGACATGGTCAGCAACAATACTCAGGTAGGCTGTGGCGTTGCAACGATGCTCAATTGGTACCAAGGGGCCCAAAGAGTGCCAAGAAAATATTCCCCACACCATGACACCACCACCACCAGCCTGAACCGTTGATACAAGGCAGGATGGATCCATGCTTTCATGTTGTAGACGCCAAATTCTGACCCTACCATCCTAATGTCGCAGCAGAAATCGAAACTCATCAGACCAGGCAACGTTTTTCCAATCTTCTATTGTCCAATTTCGATGAGCTTGTGCAAATTGTAGCCTCAGTTTCCTGTTCTTAGCTGAAAGGAGTGGCACCCGGTGTGGTCTTCTGCTGCTGTAGCCCATCTGCCTCAAAGTTCGACGTACTGTGCGTTCAGAGATGCTCTTCTGCCCACCTTGGTTGTAACGGGTGGTTATTTGAGTCACTGTTGCCCTTCTATCAGCTCGAACCAGTCTGGCCATTCTCCTCTGACCTCTGGCATCAACAAGGCATTTCCGCCCACAGAACTGCCGCTCACTGGATGTTTTTTCTTTTTCGGATCATTCTCTGTAAACCCTAGAGATGGTTGTGCGTGAAAATCCCAGTAGATTAGCAGTTTCTGAAATACTCAGACCAGCCCTTCTGGCACCAACAATCATGCCACATTCAAAGTCACTCAAATCACCTTCTTCCCCATACTGATGCTCGGTTTGAACTGCAGGAGATTGTCTTGACCATGTCTACATGCACTGAGTTGCCGCCGTGTGATTGGCTGCTTAGAAATTAAGTGTTAACGAGCAGTTGGACAGGTGTACCTAATAAAGTGGACGGTGAGTGTATACACTCACCTAAAGGATTATTAGGAACACATACTAATACTGTGTTTGACCCCCTTTCGCCTTCAGATCTGCCTTAATTCTACGTGGCATTGATTCAACAAGGTGCTGAAAGCATTCTTTAGAAATGTTGGCCCATATTGATAGGATAGCATCTTGCAGTTGATGGAGATTTGTGGGATGCACATCCAGGGCACGAAGCTCCCGTTCCACTACATCGCAAAGATGCTCTATTGGGTTGAGATCTGGTGACTGTGGGGCCATTTTAGTACAGTGAACTCATTGTCATGTTCAAGAAACCAATTTGAAATGATTTGAGCATTTTTGGGTAAATGGTGGCCATAAAGGGATGGACATGGTCAGAAACAATGCTCAGGTAGGCCGTGGCATTTAAACGATGCCCAATTGGCACTAAGGGGCCTAAAGTGTGCCAAGAAAACATCCCCACACCATTACACCACCACCACCACCAGCCTGCACAGTGGTAACAAGGCATGATGGATCCATGTTCTCATTCTGTTTACGCCAAATTCTGACTCTACCATCTGAATGTCTCAACAGAAATCGAGACTCATCAGACCAGGCAACATTTTTCCAGTCTTCAACTGTCCAATTTTGGTGAGCTCCTGCAAATTGCAGCCTCTTTTTCCTATTTGTAGTGGAGATGAGTGGTACCCGGTGGGGTCTCCTGCTGTTGTAGCCCATCCACCTCAAGGTTGTGTGTGTTGTGTCTTCTTCACAAATGCTTTTCTGCATACCTCGGTTGTAACGAGTGGTTATTTCAGTCAAAGTTGCTCTTCTATCAGCTTGAATCAGTCGGCCCATTCTCCTCTGACCTCTAGCATCAACAAGGCATTTTCGCCCACAGGACTGCCACATACTGGATGTTTTTCCATTTCACACCATTCTTTGTAAACCCTAGAAATGGTTTTGTGTGAAAATCCCAGTAACTGAGCAGATTGTGAAATACTCAGACCGGCCCGTCTGACACCAACAACCATGCCACGCTCAAAATTGCTTAAATCACCTTTCTTTCCCATTCTGACATTCAGTTTGGAGTTCAGGAGATTGTCTTGACCAGGACCACACGCCTAAATGCATTGAAGCAACTGCCATGTGATTGGTTGATTAGATAATTGCATTAATGAGAAATTGAACAGGTGTTCCTAATAATTCTTTAGGTGAGTGTATATTACACTATCAATGATGAAGAGTTACACTATTTTAAGATTTAATTGTTACAGTGTAATCATACTGTATTACAAGTACTGAGTAATGTTGATTAACCATAAACCAAACCCTTTTCCTAACCTTACTGTAAGGACATGTTGTTAGTTGCATAACAGTATGAAAGATTTACTGTTATGTGGGGAAATGTTGTTTGGGAAGAGCTATACATTTCCTTGTCTTCTCTTCCTGGGCTCAAAACAGTTGTGACCCAGTTTACAGAAAACTGTCATATATATTTAAAGACTTTTATGGACTTCTTATCAATACTCTCAACGGTCAGTCAGCCAGCTGAGATATTTCCTCATGACACACTTTTTTTGTAAACACACACACTCTCTGTCAGCTCTCCTGATAACACACTCGAGGAACAGAGGGGCGTTTGATGTGCTTTGTTAAAATCTGACATTTTCCAGAAATGAGAGAGAGCACAACATGGCAATGTAATGAAACCAGAAGGAATGCTATTTGTTTTGGTAATTTTACGCCTAGTTTTGGGAAGCGTGAACACATGAGAACACTGTGTCTTCAGCCAAGGGCCTTTCATCAAACCGGACAAGTGAACAATAGATGTGCTGGGACACTGGGTCATTTTCTGTTGTGAAACTAGATCTGCCATTCAGCTTTGGACATCATCTCATATTATGTTAAAGCAAAAGTGCATTCTTTAAAAAAAAAAAACACTAATCGTATGAAATGTGAGTTCTAATAATGTGTACAATAAGTTTCAGAGTAAGCCAGTTGCTGAATTCAGAAACATACTAGCATACTACTCTTATGCCATATCTTTCTATGGCTGAAATAGTTAATAATGCTGTTCTTTTGCTTCCCATGAGATCATTTGCTGAATTTGAAACCACATACTCCTAAACTCTGATGAAAACAAATCAAACATCTGACCCACTGACAATCACTTATGGTCACGTCCAAATAGAAATGACTTGGCACATTTATCACATGAATCACATTAAAAGCTTAAGAAATAAATTCAAGCTGCCATCATCAATATACTTGCAGACAGTGTTTACTGACGATTTACTGACCAATCCCATTCAATAACATAATATTCCATAGTGACTGCTGTATGTCTTACCTATTCTCATATAACAATTAAAATGCACAGGGGTTGCACTTTATTTTACAGTATGCACTGTAACTGGTTATTACCTAATTTATAATAATGTGTAATAATGTGTATTCATCTCAATGCTACAGTACATCGGGAACAGGACTGTAAAATAAAGTGCTACCAACATTTGTATACTAAACCAAGTTAATATGATTTTTCAATATATGTAGCCTACCAACCATGCATGTTTACGAAAACACAGAAAAAAAAACTGTATGCATATGTATTGTACAGTGTTGCATTCACTTGAAGAAAAAAATCTACTCTGTTTTTCTGAATTAACGATTTAATTATCTCAGAATTACAAGATAATTTTTCATGGAAAAAAGTTTTTGCTCTGTTTTTCTGAATTAACGACTTAATTTTTCATAAGAAAAATTTTTCATTCAGAAAAACAGAGCAAAAAAAATTTCCATGAAAAATTAACTCATTAATTCAGAAAAACAGAGCAAAAAAATTTTTTCTCATGAAAAATTAACTCATTAATTCAGAATAACAGAGCAAAAAAAAATTTCCATGAAAAATTAACTCATTAATTCAGAAAAACAGAGCAAAAAAAAAATTCTCATGAAAAATTAACTCATTAATTCAGAAAAACAGAGCAAAAAAAAAATTTCTTATGAAAAATTAACTCATTAATTCAGAATAACAGAGCAAAAAAAAATTTCCATGAAAAATTAACTCATTAATTCAGAAAAACAGAGCAAAAAAAATTTTTCTTATGAAAAATTAACTCATTAATTCAGAAAAACAGAGCAAAAAAAATTTTCTCATGAAAAATGAACTCGTTAATTCAGAAAAACAGAGCAAAAAAAAAATTTTTCTCATGAAAAATGAACTCTTAATTCAGAAAACAGAGAAAAAAAATTTTCTCATGAAAAATGAACTCGTTAATTCAGAAAAACAGAGCAAAAAAAAAATTTTTCTCATGAAAAATGAACTCGTAATTCAGAAAACAGAGAAAAAATTCTCATGAAAAATTAACTCGTTAATTCAGAAAAACAGAGTAGATTTTTTTCTTCAAGTGAAAGCAATACGCCTCCGTAGTATTGCATATCATTATTTTAAACATACATGCAATTTTTTATTATGTCTATAATATCAACAAAAATTGTCAGGTTTTACAGTGGATAAATACATACACACACACACGCACGCACATAGTGGTATAGCCTAATATTTATATAATGCATTAAAGGGATAGTTCACTTTGAAATTAATTTTTGATATGTTTTATCTTACCTCAAGGGCATCCAAGATGTAGGTGTCTTTGTTTCCACAGTATTTTCAATTTTGATATTTTTAGGTCAAACCGTTCTTGTCCGTCAGTCATATAATGCAGGTCTATGGTCACCACCTCAAAGAGCATGCACAGAGAAGTCCAAATTAAACATGATTTAATGACTCGTAAACGTAAGTACACATTGATGGCCTAAGACACGAAACGAGCGGTTTGTGTGAGAAAACGAACAGTATTTAGATCGTTTTACCTGTTGTAATCACAGCCACGTTCAAATGATCTGAGGGCGAGGGTGCGTCGGTCTGCGCAAGTGCACCGGAAGTGATCTCTCGCGCTTTATCTACCGTTCACTAAACATATTTAGATATACGGGAAATCGCAATGGAAGACGGTTTCGTTATATCTAAATATGTTTAGTAAAAGGTAAAACTTCCGAAATCTCCGCGTAAATATTGAGTGATGTCACAAGCAAGCGATCACTTCCGGCAGAACATTGAACTGATTCAGATCACTTGGACGTGGATGTGGTTACAAGAGGTAAAAACGATATAAATACTGTTGGTTTTCTCACACAAACCGCTTGTTTCGTGTCTTAGGCCATCAATGTGTACTTACATTTACGAGTCATTAAATCATGTTTAATTTGGACTTCTCTGCGCATGCTCTTTGAGGTGGTGACCGTAGACCTGCATTATATGACTGACAAGAACGGTTTGACCTAAAAATGTCAAAATTGAAAATACTGTGGAAACAAAGACACCTACATCTTGGATGCCCTTGAGGTAAGATAAAACACATCAAAAATTAAGTTCAACGTGAATTATCTCTTTAATTAACAAAAGAGACTTTACAGTAAAGTTACCATAAGCTTGATTGAACAAGCAGCACACTAATGGAGGGTGGTGTAAAACAAGTACATGCGGTATCCAGCTCACTTAAATATGCATCATCAGTGCCCGAACTCAGTGTGAGGGTTTCCTTGTCCTGGATGGGAAACTGGGCTGCATCCAGCACACATTATTACTGTAGTGTTTGCCAGCATACTGGAAACACCGGGTAGTGACTTACACTAGCGTGAGTTTGGTCTCATGCCGGAGTGAAGACTGATATCTCTCAGCTTGCGGGATTCCTCGTCCCCTCTCCTAAACAGATCCATGTGTAAACTCACAGACTGCCAGTTAAACAGCCCCTTTCCCAGAATAGAGAGCTCCTCCCTGCCTCACGCTCACACACACACTCACACACTCCTGCCTGATTCAGCAACAGCCGATCATACCAGAGAGAGAGAGAGCTGCTGTAGAGATTGGCTGAACTCACAAGAAAGACCGTGTATCATTATACACTGGACGCATTGTACGAATAACAATAAAGATGCAGGCAGCCACAGCCAGAGTTTCTAAGAAACCCCGGACATAAAAGTTCACAGTGAGGAGGTCTACAATACTGGCAAAAGCTAGCCGCTAGCCATTAGCCGTTAGCATTAACAAATAACATTCATAATGGTTGCTGCACTCATACTCACCACTGGATTATACAATTGTTTTAAAGAACTCACATAACTTGAAAAACATCTAATACAATGTAATAAAGTATTTGATATTATTCTTTTGTGCATATTTCTTTTTAATGGCATCAGCAAAGATACTTTTTGGATAGGGTGAACATATTTTGATTACCAAAAACCAGGACACTTGGCCTGGCAAACAGATGGGCCTACTCAAATGATACTCGAAAGATACCTTATTAATTTCAATACATTTAAAGTAGGTTATGCCTCCTCTGTATGGATAGAAAATTGTTATATGGTTACATGAAAACAGGAAATGTCCTGGGAAAACAGGGCAGTTGGTCAACCTATTTTTGGAGTTTGTAAAAGTTAAAAGTTATCTTCTTTATTGCAGCCTAGGCTTACTATAATGCACCTGTACGTCATGTTTATTACGAGAAATGACTGTTTTGAGCAACATAACCAATAAACCTATGATCGGAAGTTAACGTGGAGCCATTAAAACCCATGAATCCAAAACATCTAAGCCATATGTCTAATGACTTTATAAAACCAATAAAAAAAATAAAACAGTTGAGATCGTTCAGCAGTAAAAATATGTGAAGAAACACATGTGGATATTTTGTGAATTAAATACAATAGTAGGCTAATGTTAGGATGTTGTTGTTTTTGTTTAACCCTTTACCTGTCACCCCCCTTTTTGATAATTGACATAAAATGCACTGTACAAACTTAAATGGCTGTAATTCAAGAATGCTTTGGAATATAGACCTAAGTTTGGTCTTGTTTTAAAGAAAACAATCAGCAGATTATTACTAAAGTGAAAGCACTGCAAAAAATTAAAGTATGAAAAAGTTATGGAAGTTATAATTTACAGTAAATTCAAATATACTTTATTTTTTTAAATGAAATAAATATTTTACAAAATATGTTTTACTATAAAATTATTATAAAATGAAAGCTATATATCTAACCAAGTTGTGTTCCAAATTTGAAGTTGATATCACAAAAATTGAAGTTGAGATTTTGTTTAGTCGTAGTACCAAAAATAGCCACCGGGTGCCATTGAATTCCATTGAATTTAATTGTATGCATTTTGCCATAACAAATTAATACATTTCTATTCAAATATCACTTCTGTCACTAAATATGAAACCTTGAGACTCAGACCTTTCTGACAATATGTGTTTTGTCAAGATTAGAAAAGATTTTCATAATAAATTATGAAGGATGATGCCCAAAAGGGGAGGGGCCTAACAAAAAATACCGTTTCTATGGTAACGCAACGTCACAATTTCAAAACGGTTTTCACAGGATGAATTCTGAGTTTGTAAGCTTTCAAATGATACCTAATTTATGACTTTTTAAAATATAATTTTCTCTTTTTTATTGACAAATACTAATTATGTTTTATTATGAACTTTTAGCACTAAAAAACAAAGTTTCAATCATTAAAAGTGTGTGCGTCGACTTTTTGTGACAAAGATCAGAAACTCCTGTAATGACGTCGATTTTTTTGAGGCGCACTCTTGTCATAAATTCATATATTACTCTTCATTCCTAATTTGTAAGAAAAAAACAGACCTAAAATATCTATTTAGGAGTCTTAGACCTTTCCAATGATATATAGTTTGTCATGACTAGATTAGGATTTAATAGTAATATAGTGAAAAAAAGTTAGAGTTGCCCGTATACGGGCAAGTGACAGTTGCATTAACAAGTTGTAGATAAAATTGTTTTAGTTGCATCATGCACAACCTTTCGAGGTTTACTGATAGCTATTTGATATTGATATATTTTGAATCCTCATTCTGTCATCAAACTTTAAATCCTGTAAACGTGGTAAAAATATGTAAACAAATGTCTTATGGAGAGATACAAGGATACAGTATCTTTGCAGCCACTAGTCTCAGCCGCAGACGTCACGCCCACGGAAGTCTGAAGATCTGAAGTCTGATTTCAACCCAAATTTGGATAAATTATTGACAAACCCAGTAATTGGGTTAACATTTTAAATGACATTTTTAACCCAAAGTTTGTGTTTGTCAGGGTTTCCGTGGTGTCTTAAAAAGTCTTAAAAAGTCTAAAATTCGGAACTTTAAATTTAAGGCCTTAAAAAGTTTTAAAAACGGCTAGATTTTCATCCAAGGTCTTAAATTTGATTTGCCAAAACTCTGGCCGCAGAAAGTTATTACAAAGTAGCAAAAAAGTATTGAGTCGTAGCCTACAAAGCGGAGCTTTAGAGCAGGGGTTCAAACCAGTTCAAACACGCCGCTCGCGCGTTAGCATTAGCTCTTGGCTTGATACGAGGTAGCTCGCCAAGAGGCCGTTCATACACCAGGTTTGCGCGCTCAAGTTCATTCAAATATAGGCGCGTCGCATCTACAGCAAGATTGAAAAAATCTCACCATTTCAGATTCAGAATGCCGCAAACGAACCGAAGAACCAACCAATCAGCCCCTTCCGAAACAACATTGAAAGCTCAGTCAACATGAAGGATCGCGGTGCACCCAAACACCACCGGTGTTTCTCTTCTCCGTGAATAAATCTTGTAGCAGACCTAACGTTACAGCAAGCGTTTTTCTGTGGTGGAAATCCATTGGCTACTAAAAGCCATTGTCGTTATGGAGAGTGCAGTGTCGTGGTTGCATAGCAACGACAGACGCAACAGGAAAATCGGCCCAAATTTTACTATTAATAATAAAAGATAAGGGGATGTGAATGTCAATTTATAATTTTTTGACTCAATCTTTTTATAAAAGATCATTTAAAGGCTGAAATACGTGAGGTTTATCTGTTTATAAAACTATTTTTGTGAAGACTTTATTTTAACTAGACATAACCTGTTGCAAGACACTCCTTTAAAATCCGGCCACCATTTTTAATGGTATTTTAATGTTTATTTAAACAAAAATGTACATATTTGCATATTCATGCTGATTTTATTTGCTGGGTTTAGACATACATTTGGCAAATTGATTTCATAGTTATCATGAAATGAAATGTTCATGCCATTTCATCTCTGGGTATGATCAACTAAAATCAACTATAATTGTGTTTTTACAGTATAAAATGCAAAGTACAAATTTCACCTCACACACACGTATAAAATCATTTTTTCTGAATATTTTATTTCTATTTTTGGTAATGCGTTGTGTAGGTCTTAAATTTCAATGTTTATGGTCTTAAAATGTCTTAAAAAGGTCTTAAATTTGACTTACTGAAACCTGCAGAAACCCTGGTTTGTCCATATTTTACCCAAAATTGGGTTAAAACAACCCAGCATTTTTTAGAGTGCACACCTGTAAGGCCTGACACACAAGTGAAATTCCTCTATTATATTGAGGGACAATTAACCTACCAATGCTTACTTCTGTTTCTGCATAAAGCTATGAGTTTTTGTTAATATTGTAAAATAAAAATAATTAAAATTAAAAAAATAATAGTAATTAAATGGTGTTTACCTTTAAGTCAAGTCCCCTTTATTTAGCAAAAAAAGTGGCAAAATGATAATTGAATGCTTCTTTTAGGACTGTAAAAGTAAACAAATGCCTTTTCTCTCAACTCCAACAAAGGTGACCAAGAGAAAAGGCCAAGCAGAGTTGGTATCGCTGGAACAGATTGTTCTGTTTTTCACAACTGAGAGACTTGGCGTGTTTCCAATAGTTTCGCCTTAGCCGGAAACACTCTTTCATGTAAAGGGAACAGGGAAGTGTTCCGAGATAGCAGGCCTCAGCCTGCTTCAGTTCTCTGGTATTTAAGCTCAAAATATGTTCAGAAAATAAAAGGGCCAGGCAGGGCAGTAAGAGTTAGCTTGTTGAACACTGCTGTACTGTTAACACTCATTGGCTAAGAAGAGAAGCGTGCTGGAGGAAGTGCAAACAGAAACCATGGGATGAGAAGAAGTTCAGAGTCCAGCAGGGAACAGTCGCACCTCTGAGAGTCTCAGACCACCAGGGCATCTGCCGAAACCTGCTCTGTGCCAAACAAATACTGCTCCCCAAGGGGCTGTCAAACCACACTGTTTCCACATAAAAACGTGAAAAATTGTATGCGTTTTGGCCATTCGTTTACAAGACAACAGCATTTTGGGCGCCTGAAACGCAAAGTTTTGAAAACGGGGTTTCAAAGTGCAAGTTTTGGAAAACGGTCTCTGTGTAAACAACAAAAACGCGAATCTGTGAAGAGGATGACGTCACGCGTATTACGTGTTTCATCGCCATCTACTGGCCTGGAGCAGAATACAGTGCTTTTAGCCATTTCGCAGATCCGTGTGAATGGGGATCATTTTGACAATGGAAAACTCAAAGGAAACACTTCTCTGTTTTAAGCACATTGTTGTCTTGTAAACGTATGCTAAAGGCCCTTGCACACTGAGTTCGAAAATTTTGCACGTAAAAAAAACACTACCGGTCGAAAGTTTAAGATCGGTAAGATTTTTATGTTTTTAAAAGAAGTCTCTTCTGCTCACCAAGGCTGCAATGTTTTGATAAAAAATACACAAAAAACACAGTAATATTGTGAAATATTATGACAATTTAAAATGACTTTTTTATGTTAATATATATTAAAATGTAATTTATTCCTCTGAAAAAAGCTGAATGTTCAGCATCATTACTCCAGTCTTCAGTGTCACATGATCCTTCACAATCACTCTAATATGATGATTTTATGCTCCAAAACATGTATGATTATTATCCATGTTGAAAATAGTTTTTTACATTTTTATTTCAGGATTCTTTGATGAATAGAAAGTTCAATAGAACAGCTTTTATCTGAAATGGAAAGCTTTTGTTACATTAAACACTACCCTTTAAAAAGTTTGGGGTCAGTAAGAATTTGTATTTTATTTTTGGGGGAAATAAATAAGAAATCAATACTTCTATTCATCAAGGATGAGTTACATTGATCAAAAGTTACAGTAAAGACATTTATAATGTTAGAAAAGATTCTAATTAAATAAATGCTGTTCTTTGAACTTTCTATTCATCAAAGAATCCTGAAATAAAAATGTAAAAAACTGTTTTCAACATGGATATTAATCAACATGTTTTTGGAGCATAAAATCATCATATTAGAGTGATTTGTGAAGGATCATGTGACACTGAAGACTGGAGTAATGATGCTGAAAATTCATCTTTTTTTCAGAGGAATAAATTACATTTTAATATATATTAACATAAAAAAGTAATTTTAAATTGTCATAATATTTCACAATATTACTGTTTTTTTTGTGTATTTTTTATCAAAAAATTGCAGCCTTGGTGAGCAGAAGAGACTTCTTTTAAAAACATAAAAAATCTTACCGATCTTAAACTTTTGACCGGTAGTGTATATACGACCACAATATGTCAATCACGCTTGCACACTGCTTTTGAAACTTTCGTCATCGTAAAAAAAAAAACGGATTGGGTTCAATTTTCGGCATTTTCGCATCCGTAGCAAGCAGTTTGAATGGTGTTTTGACAATTCAGAGCCACCGAATCACGAATACGAAAAACGCAAACAAAACGAAAATCCATAAGTCTTAAGTCTCACAATTGATTGTTTAACATTAGCATGTTAATAAGCTAACTATATAGCAAATCTCATCTGCATGATTTGGTGTGTTCAAATCGTCCTGGGAAGTTTGCACTCACAAGGTGGGAAGTCGTGTTTACGCGGCCGTGTAATTTTACACAAACATATCTTAAACTTTAGTTCTAGAAAATGAAGTACAAAGAAATGTGCATCAGGTGTAATTTTTATGTTTTTAATTAATATATGAAGCCACTGCAAACGTTATCGTAACATTAGGGAAAAATGTGCAAGAATGTGAATAAGGGCCGAAGTCAACATAAAATTTGTTATTTTGTGCAATAAAATATAATCCATTTTTTTCCTTTAGCTACAAATTAGCGCTTATAGAACAAATGCACCATGCTCACATTTATTAACAGTTTGTCCCTTATATTGTTATCTCACATAGCGTAATAATTCAGTCCATAGAGAGAGACATTCTTACATGTGACGCATGTATTACATCCGCTTCAATCGCCTTTTGCTTATTCACGGCTTAATTAACGACAGAACTATGACGTTGAATGCTCGTAGTTTCTTCTGCGATTTATTTATATCTCTCCATCTGTCTCTGTCACATTGTATTGTGCAAGAACTCTACAGTGTTTTCTTAAGGAAGAGGAAATCCGAAACACGTCTTCAGTTTTCAGATGTTTAAACACTACAGATTCTTTCTAGGTGACGTGCTCTGTCCTAAATCACACAATCCAAATTATGGCCTTTGCTTTCTTCTTCCTTCATCTTTACAGCAGAAAATCAACACAGAACTGAGTTCACCACTGAACAGCTTAACAACACCTGGATGCATTATCTCTGTAAAGCGGCTTTGAAACTATCTCTATTGTATAAATCGCTGTATAAATAAACACAGTTGACTTGACTAGACTTTCACACATCTGTATAGTGCACTACCCTATAGGGGCCTTATTAAGCACGTTTTAACACGCAAACACACTGATTTGAACGGAGTTTACAACGCTAGAGATTACATCGAGTTTACAATGCTAAACTCCACATCAAAGTTAATTTTATAAAACCAGTCTTTGATGTGTAAAAGAGCTCAACAGTGTTAGTGTCTGAGCAAACCTACACACTATAGTGACGCTTATAGTTATATAGTGACGCTTTTGACAATGCGTATACATCTAACGCACATGGCACCCTTTAGCGTCAATATAACACACTTCAATTATGGGTAGATTTAGGTCTGGGGTTAGGGTTAGACCACTAGGGGGTGCCTTCTGCCCCATATATATCTGCGTCTTATATTGACACTAAACAGTCCCTCCAGAAAAACGCGATTATGCGATCGCTGAATTCAATGCAAAATCAGCCAAAGTCCGCATATTTATGCGGGGGCCGCATTTTTTCAAATACGCGCACTTTCGCCGCAAAAATTGCCTATTTCCGAGCAAAATATGCAGGGTTTGCATAATTTCATAATCCTCGGATTTTCGTTGCAAAAAAGTCACATGTATCTTAGCAGAAAGTTGAAAAATGTTGCGTTTGCTTCACACAAAGGCAGCCATTTCCCCCTGTTTCCTTGGGAACATTATAAAGTGACGCAATTACGCGACGGGATAGCACAGCTGAAGTTATTGCAGAGGCCAGACAGACTCACGGAGGCGATTGACATCTCACAAACTCGTATAACTGTCTGTCACACGTTCTACCGTCACATCGTTACTTAATAAACAACATAAGATAAAAGAAGCAGCATCAAACAGAAATTACCCGCACACATGGGGTGTTTGAGGCGCACACATAACACTGCAGAGAGTTCAACAGAGAGCGCGCAGCTCTTAAAGGGGCCACACCTTATTTACACTCGCTACAGTCTGAAATAAAACAAGATGAGAAATTACATATTCCCAGCACTTTCTGTGATGTAGTATGCTTGCTTATCAAAGGAAGTAATAAGAAATGACTCTTTACATTAGCCTTGTGAGAACAGGATGTTGGGGGAATCACTTTTTCTCTTTTTCATCAAACCGCAATTTTTGCAAGTTCCCGCAATTTTTGCAAATATCCCGCATATTCCATTGCATTTTTAAAGAAAACGGGCCACCCAATCAAGGATTTTTGCCCGCAACAAATCACAAAAAAACTCGTTTTTCTGGAAGGACTGAATACTATTATGGTAAATGTTATATATAAATCGCAAATTTTTCACAAATTTTTGGAAATTACCACCACAAAATCAGTCATTTTGATCGCAAAAATCACAAAAAAAAATCGTGAAATCCTGGAGGGACTGACTAAAGGGTGCCATGTGCGTTGGATGTACGCATCGTCAAAAGCGTCAGTATATGACGCCTTGGGGATGAGAACGGCTGAATGGTAGGATCAAAAGTAGGACGGTTTCAATCAAGGGGAAATCCATCGACCGGAAGTTGAAGTCTCACGGGAGCTGCCATCTTGTAGCAGAACTTCACTTGCGTTAGCATTTCCATTGACTCCCATTCATTTTGGCATCACTTTGACAGCGAATAACTTTACATCTGAGGCGTTTGAAGACCCCATTTGTCCATTATTTATTTCTAAAGAAACACGACAATGTTTAAAATGCTCCATTACCGTGTAGCTTATGTTGTGGCCCAGTAGAAGCAGTTTTTTGTAAAAGTAGGCTAACGATTGCGTCAGTAATCATGCGACTCTCTGTCGCACAGTAGAGAGATTACCGTACGGACAAGAGGAGAAGCTCTCGGCAAATCGAGGAAGCGTGGAGGCAAAATGACAAATTAATTAATCAGAATTCCTAGCAAAAGTTTCTCCTGCTCCTCGCTCATGGACAGCTCCTACTCACACTCTCCCCTCTGCATGTTTAGGAAGGGAATGATTCAGATTTCTCATGCCACAGCACTAGAAGACAGACGGGTTGCTCACGTCACATCTACGTCGTCAAGCTCTGTTTGAGTCGGCTTGAGTCTGCGCGTCAGGGACGGAAGTGCTAAAAAAATCGCCAAAAACGGTCTTCACTTGTCTCAATGGAGTTCCAGGGAGATGGCTCTGTCCACTTCTTATACTGTATATGGTTTCAATTGACCCTTCACAGGGAGCTTGATTGACAAGTGATCTGACCAATCATACTTTGCCATCCGCCATTTTGTCCGACAAAGCAGTCAGGAGAGATAGTAGATTAACAAAAACTGTGTACTGACGCCTTTCCGCGGATAAAACAACATTCCTTCTGATGTTCATTCATGTTTATTTGATGCTATAAATGAACTAGAAGGAAGAGATGATCGGATACACGAGCAGCTTTAACTGATGCTCTACAGCGATCTGTCACGAGCCACAAAACGGTATTTATTTTTTAAATTTCTTTTAAAAATTACCTCATTTGAAAGGTGAGACTTTGTTTAACATGTTTAATATCAAAAGTAACTGACAAGTAACCTGAGGTGTGTTTCCCGTACAACGATGTAGCTCGCTGCTTCACTACCGTAGTACGCTGCATCGATTGGAGAAACCAACTAGCTAGTCGCGACTGTTTCCCGTAACCCACTGTCGCAAAATATAGTTCAACCACGTTGGTTTCGCACGTGGTGGAGTAATAACTACTTTTGATGAAACTGTTTGAGATCCAAATTAACGCTAGATTTGTTAATATAAATTACAGACATGTCATCTGAGGACTATTTCTAATTGTTCTCAGTTATTTTGCTTCATTAGCAGACTCAATATTTGGCTCGTTCTTACATAGTAGAGCACGTTCACATATGCGCACTCTTCAAACACGGCACTTTAAATCTTTTGACAAACTAAAAGATGTGAATTACATTTGTACGTATATTACATTCGTTGAACTATACTGATAACGATGGAACTTGCGACCATAGTTGGCTAAAGATGCTTTCGGGGAAACGCACCCCTGGTCTGTCCTGTCTGTCAGCGCGTTGTCAGTGTACTCTGCTCCGCGATGTATTTTTCACTGCATGAAAACATGGTGTGGCGCGTGAGAGCGGCGTAGCTTGATGGACATTTCGACTCCTGATCTTAACTAAGGAGGCGGGTCTTTGCGAATGGTCAATTCGACATTTTCTGAATGAGGCCCCTGGTCTTCTGTCCTGCCCTTGAGACCTGCTATCCAGCAAACAAAGCCTGAAGGGCTTCGAGGTTAGTTAGCCTCAAGGTCACTGTTCCCTCAATGAGCACATTAGTCAACATGGCATCATGACTTTTGCGTAAACATACACGCCACTTTCAAGTCAAGTGGCGTGTTATCTTATACGCATTTTGAGCTATCCGCGTGTATGTGTGTATGTCTATGTCGTTAAATGTCCGAGTGATTCCGCGTGTATGTACACAAACAGTCCAAGCAAAACGAAGCAAAACGCAGAGAAAAAAGCAAAATCTTGAGAGCGATATTTTTTCCTTGGATGGTTGGGGAAGACTCATAAATGCTATTAACCCCAGTGACGGGTAGGTTTAGGGACGGGGCTGGGTTCAGGTCATATATTTATATATACAGTAATGTAACGTTAAGTCAACAGCATTCATAAACACGCTGAAAAGCGATTATACATGTTGATAGCATGGCAAAAATGGAAATACGAATTGGCGTGTCATACATAAGCCATTTCATGAGATCAGTCTTTATTAGTGGAAAATTTCAGACTCTGTGAGCGAAACGTGCCAGTCGGGATTGAGCCTGTCTTACAGGTTGGAAAATGACTTCATTATTTTGTTCGCTCAGTTCATGTAAACAAACAGGATTTATTTTCCCTCAGAGAAAACTGTCCAAAAAAAATGTCACCAGCTGGTATTATATGGACATTTTGTTCCCACAATTTAGCAGGAACACACACACACAGGTGATTTCAACTTGATAGGAATACAATGTTGACACTCCATTGATTGTAAATTATTGATGTTATATTGATGAAATATATGGGGGGGGGGGTTACGGTTCTTTCTTTACAGTAACTTTAAACGGTTTTCTATTTTCCAAAAGGAAATGAGGAAAACTGATTCCCAACATGCTGTAAGGACACTTCCTTACAGTAAAGACAAGCATCATCATGTACAAATAATTAGGAAAATTAGGAGCTCCTCGCGTAGGTGTGTTTTCTTTTCCATCCCATTATGCCAATGAGCTTCTGCCACAAGTTTATTTGTTTAACACAACAATACATCTGAAAGCATTGTAGTATCATCAGACATCACATGGCTTCAGTGAATCCGACAGGTTTCTTTTAATAAGCGGCTCACGATCGCACCACTAGGTTTTCCCCGCACATGAATCATGATGAAACACAGATGGCAAAGGAAACCTCAGATCGTATCACACACAAGCCAACATGCTTATCAAGTTCGCTTGCTAAATATTTGAGCCTATCTGGATTATAATAATATCGATAGAACAGTGTTCCCAATGCGTTGAGGAAACAACGATTGCTGTGGATTTTAATTTGCATGCAGAGAGCAGTTCTACACTGAAACAAGGAAATAAGCGACTTTATTTTATTAATGATATACTAAACTGTGAATGTTGTAATATAATTATGGATCTGCTAAAACAGCAATCTTTCCATATTCAAATTATGAAGTTTTCCTGCACACTGTGAATGAATAAAATGTTAGTTGCATGATTTTCTTAAAGGTACAGTGTGATTTAAGAGGCAGACTTTAGCTAAAATATTTTAATGAAACACAAATTCAGTCATTTACACTTTGGATAATAGTATGAGTAATAAGTTTTCAATATATTGGATAAAATAATCAATTCGCACTTTTTAACAGTTAAAACGGCATACACTGTAAAAAATAATCGTGATTTTAACGGTAAAAGACTGTAAAAATGGGACAGTGCAAAACTGTTAATTGGTTAACAGAAAGTTTCCATATTATATACAGTAAATAACTGTGATACAATTTTACTGTAAAATACCGTTAAATTTACAGTTTTTGAAAGTGAAAAAGAACAACTCATAATTTACAGTGAAAAAACGTAAATTGACATTCCCACAATTCCCTGCGTGACACTTAACATTTTATGTATTTTTGTTGAAATAACTATGTTTCCTCATAGTTTTCTCGTTTTTTTTTTTTTTTTTTTTTTTTAATCAGTTATGTAGATTAGGGTTTTAAGTTACATTTAATAAAGTTACATTTTTAATTTTAATTTATTTGCTTTTTTTTCATGTGCGTTACCATGATGGTGTTTAATGTTTGTGTGAATGATACTGTGCAGCTTCTTTATATAAGTATTAATCTTCTAATGGAAGTCTGCTTGCTTTGATTGTTTATGTAATTCTCATCATTACTGTGATGATTGTTGGTTGTAGTGTACTACAATGGTACAAAATAGATATTGATTTATCAAAAGGTTGATAAATCAACATTTTCATCAGAAAATAAAACACAGTTTATTACTGTAAGTTTTAAGTTAAATCTGTAAAACCATTACGTTCCTGACTATATTTTAACGGTGAAGTTCTGGCAATCACAGCTGCCGTTTTTTACCGTAAAAATTACGGATTTTTTTTTCAGTGTACAGTTTGTTTTCTCTTGTTATTTGGAAGTAAATGATTGTGGTAATAAAATGTATGTGTTCAAAATATTTGTTTAGCCATAACCAACTGCAAACTTTAATTTCAAACATATATGCATTTAATTTAAAACAACAAATACAACCGGAAATAATACTTATAAATACATAAAAAGAATAAAGCTTTACCAAAGTGTGATAAAAATGGAAATACTTCCTTAAATCACTTTCTTCTTCCTGTATATGCACTTACTTAGGGCCCTATAATTTCTGCGATCACGGAATAAAAAGCACACTCTTTTTACAACTAAAATAACAGTAAAGGGTAAAAAAAAATGAATTCCCAAAAATTAAAACGGAAAAAAAGGAATTTGCAAAAATTAAAACGGAAAAAACGGAATTTGGGAAAAAATAAAATGGAATTTGGGAAAAATGACACGGATTTTATAGGGCCCTACTTACTGTATGTGTTTCTTGGAAAATGGCTATTTTTGTGTGAACGTGCTATTTGTGTAATATGTGTAATATCTGATATCACCTTCCCTTTATAATGTCAGAGAGAATGAGAGCTGGAAGCAGAACAGAAAATACTGGACATTTCGAGGACATTTCTGCATTCACGCGAATCACCACCAACTCATTTCTTCACAAAAACTGTGAAATGTATTACAGTAACGTCATCTTGTCCAATCCGGCAAAATTCCAACCTTTTACTCAACTCTTATCTTCCCTGACCCACATCCCTCCTTTACTCTGCAATAGTCTGAGAGCTTTTACGAGATGAGCTTGATAAGCGGTCCTCTGGTAAACTAGCTTTGTTTAAATATCATAAAACCCTTCCTGGATCTCATATACCAATTATCAACATTACATATTTGCTCTGAGCAAATGCTATCTGGCAAGTGCAATGACTTATTACCGTACTGTTCCCGCATAAGTCTGGTTCTGTGTTAGCAGGAAAACTGACACCAGGAAATCTTCTTGATGGCTGAAGATGATAACGATACTGTTTTTCTGTTGTATTATTTCACTTGAAATAAGAACTGTGACATCAGTTGTGTTTTAATTCCTTTCTATGAAAAACTGTACTTGAAAACGCTCTGGAAAGTCCAGTTTTTTTTCCTACGAGGACGAATGGAAAACTGACCAGTACACAATTCTTATACACTATGCTATATTTTGTCCAGTTTCTAATGAGACGCGTGTCTTTCTGTTCCTTTTTCTCGGCCAGACTGCCCATATTTTCATGGTAATTTTAGCTTGTGTTTCTGCCTCAGGAGGTTCAGCGTTTTCAGTAATGAGCTTCACCGCTCCCATGCTGTTGACTGTATTGTTTATGTGAAACCGGATTAGTCAAGGTGACTTATTTGATGATTTTTTTTTAATAATGAGTAGGCTACTTATATCTTTTAATATAGGGGTGAATGGTTTGGAAAGTGTTCAAATAGATTTGGTAAAACTTTACAGGACGGTTTGTCATTTAACATTAGTTAACTGCCTTAGTTAACCTAACATGAACTAGGAATGAATAATACTTCTAGCATTTAATTAACCTTAGTTAATATCACATTAGTAGAATCAAAGATTGTATTTGTTAACATTAGTTAAAGCACTGTGACAAACAATAAACTGTATTTTTCTCTACTAACATTAACACATATGAATAAATACAGTAACAAATATATTGCCCATTGTTAGTTCATGTTAGTTAATTAATTAATGTTAACTAATGAACCTTATTTTTAACTGTTACCATAAATTTGAATGAAAAGTAGGCTACAGTTGATTTTTTCCCTCAGAAATTGAAATATCCTGATTTTTTTTAATAGCATTTTGTGTCATTAAGGGTTATATATTTACTTTTATAGTCTTTCAGAAAGCCTATGATATAATTTATAGATGCATATCATGTTTATGGCTACAAACATGACTATTAGGCTATGCCTGCATTGTTTAAAATACATGCTTTTCGCAATTTTATTATACGTGGCTAATTAACGTTTCTAGCTAAAATAAAACGTATTGTGCTCTATGTTTATCTTTTATTAGTAAATTAAACCGACAACATTAGCGTCCTCTTGTGGACAGATATCCGTATTTAGTCAGATTATCGTGTTTGTTTCAGAGAGAGAGAGAGCTCACGAGTCGTGTTAGTATGTTGTTGGTCTCAAATGTGTTAAATACCATACACTTTGTACACTACTATATCATCTAAACAGATCCTTTGACAAGCGAGAATGCACACATGGCGGGAATTTGTGCCCGAAGACTCGTGTAGAATTCGAAATTCAAAATATCACTGTTACTAGGAAACAGTATCTCTGTACATCAACAATGGGGAGGTGTTGTGTCAAGGAATACGTTTACAGTAAGACGGCAGATCTGGACGAGGAGAGAGAGAGGGAGAGAGAGAGAGAGAGAGGGGGAGGGGAGAGCATGTGAAGTACCAGGAATAGTATTACTGACAACCTACCCTTACTGGAAGAACCCTGGGCGGAGCCAAACTAGAACATGACGAGGAGGCACTACAAATAACACAGAAGTTCAGCACGACCAGCGAAGAGAAACACTAACTTCTCTTAGCGAGACACGAGCTGAGGAGACAAGTACTGTGGATATTACAGTTCTCATCTATCTAAAGAGACTCAAAGGTAAGAGAGGTTTGCAGAATTTGTTCTTGGTAAACTAATCAGAGTGCCAGCTCTGACATCTTTGTATTGGCTTAACTTAATACTTCTTACTCCTTAATACCTACATACTTTACACACTTTATTGGTAACACTTCATTTTATCATGTCATTGCTATGTTGCATGTAATGTTAGTTGTAGGCTAATAACTATAAGTTGTGCATTATTACATTAAAAAAAACATAAACTAAACCCTATACATGTAGTACTTGAATGAATCCTTACATTGTAACAAAGACATCTTAAAATAAAGTGTAACCCTTTATTTTAAGGTGCTCGTGTTACAGTGTAAAATACATAGTTAATAATAATTAACTGCATGTACTTACTATAGGGTTAGGTTTAGTTATTTGCACGTACAATTTATAGTTATTACTACTGTATGTAACAAGTACAATGCAAAATCAAGTTTTACCGACACTTATGTTCAGCCAGTATAAGGAGTAAGAGCCTATTAGCTAATAATATTTACAATTTGTCAATCAATAATAATGTACTTGAATAAGTTGGGTATCTACCCCTGTGTACTTCAATCTGCAGTGATAGAACAGTTAAAATGTCTTTGTTTGAAAACTGGCTTCAAACCCTTACCCCATTGTCTCATTGAACATGTGTTTCCTGTGGTACTCATCAAAGTCTTTCTCCACAGGCTCCTGCTTCCAGCACGCCATGGTAACCCACAGCAAGTTTGACTCCGCAATGAGCAGCAGCCTTTTTGACGCAAGCATGCGGCTGCCGACTCACCGTTACAAAACTTTCAGCTCAAGGCTGCAATACCAGATGGTGCAACATCGCCATCCGAATGCTCCAGGAGAGCGGCTTCTACTGGGGGTCAATCAGTGGAAAAGAGGCCAACCACTTGTTGAGCTCGGAGACTAGCGGGACCTTTCTGGTCAGGGACAGTTCGGACAACCGACACTTCTTCACGCTTGAGCGTAAAGACCGAGTCGGGCACCAAGAACTTGCGGGTTCAATGCGACAGCAAGTCCTTTTTCCTGCAGATCGGACTCCAAGAGCGCGCAGTCCGTGCCTCGCTTCGACTGCGTTTCTGAAGCTCGTCCATCACTACATGCCCTCGCCCAGAAGCGCCCTGTCCATTGGGAACTCAAGAAAGCGCCTACTGACATCTCACACTGGGGGAGAAAATCCCTCTGGAGCTTTTAAGACCCCTACCTTGCATAATGTCCTCCTTGCAACACCTCTGCAGGAAGACTGTGAACGGACATATAGACGTTTCTGACAAGAAAGAGCAGCTGCCCCAACAGCTCAAAGACTTCCTACAAGAGTACGATGCTCCCATTTAAACAACCGCTAGCCAATGGAGATGCACTGATCTGTGAGCTACGTCGAAGGAAGAAACGGGGAGCGATGAAGCTAGTCAAAGCCCCAAAGGTTCTCTAAGGCTTGATGGGCCAAAGAAGTATTGAACTGTCCATGGGTACATGGAGTTGGCGGGTACTATCACTGATGGATTCTCACGTGACTGATCTCCAAGCCTTGTTCTTGCCAGTGAATGGACATTTACTGTTCCTTCGCTTGTACCAGTGCCAGACCAATCTCTGCCTCTGCACTGCCCCGAATCTGCAGGGAGACTGCAAGCCATTTAACCGAAACCAGCCGCCACCGCCTTCTTCCAAGTAAATATTTGTGCATTTCAAGGGGAAAGGGAAGAAGTGAGTAACAGCACTGAGGCACAAGCTGTTGAGAAACGACTTCTGGCCGGGAACAAAAGAGTCAAAGCAGTTCGGATTAAACACACCAGGACTGAACATGTATAAAACATGACTTGTACTTGAAAGAGCGACACTTTGAAACAAAATGTCTGTGTTTTGTAGAGTCAACGTGTGTTTGTGTATGTGTCGGGAGCAGTTTAAAAGGCACTGCTGGTTATTGAATGTATTAACATTACATGAGTTTCACCTTGTCATACAAGACACTGTTTACATATATGAAGATTGGTTATCTTTTGTAAAGACATCTTATGATGTTACGTATTTATATTTATATGACAAAGAACATTTCAATAATTTATTAAAAAGCAGTATTTTTGTACAAATGAATTCCATGTCTTGGCTTTTTCATTTCTCAAACGTTTGATGAATCAGAGCTGCCGGCGCCTGTGATTCAGATTCCCACAGCTGGAAGGGTTAAGGTTGATTCAGAGATACTCACTTAAGCGAGCGGGAATGATCCTCCCCTCACTCTCTCCAACAAGGCCGTTCCAGTAATACTTTACTCAGTATTTAAAGGAACAACCTTTGGACAAGACAGGAGATATAATATGTGAGGAAAGATAAGCGGTTACATAGCCATTAAAATGTAATCACAAATGATAACATTTTATGGTTACACTTTATTTTAAGGTACTTTTGTTTCACTGTAACCAAACATTTAAGTATATTTACTTAGTATATTGGTTTGGTTTAGTGTTAGTTGTGTGTATGCCTAATTTTAAGTAAAGTACATGTAACAAAGATACTAAAATAAAGTGTTACCCATTTTATTTCCGAGTTACACTTAAGTTTGATTGTCCACTTCAGTAACTCTGCTTACTATAAGTAACTATGCAACTTATCCAACCTTATTTTCTTTTTGTATAAAGTACATTTTAAGCCCAATAAGGTATGAACAGTCAATAGCTTACTAGCCTACTCGTTCCTTTATTGTTACTATTCTATAGCAATATGAAACTATGAAAAAACAAATTGAATTATAGTGAATAAAACATTTTATTAAAAAAAGTTTATATAGTGTTCACTAAAACACTAAACTTTTTTTGTATTAAAATCTACCTTACAGACCATTTATATTTGTCTAGAAAACTCATTTCAAGCATTTAAGGCGACGCCTTTTTGATCAAAACCTTTATAATAAGAATCACTAATTCAGTCAAGCGTCCATATCTTTGACTAGTGTGTGTGTGTGTGTGTGTGTGTGTAGTAACAGCTGATCTCTTTATCTCTGAGTCTTTACTCGGTACAGATTGTGACGAAAGGGAAGAGGTGTGACTGTTTCGAACTCTTTTGAACTTGAAGTCTGCTGGGAAACCAGTCAGATTTGTAGTCACGCAATGTGCATGTAGTGTACTCAGACAGCTGGGGAGTGTGTGTGAGGATTCGTCTGAGAATGCGAGTGTGACAGAGACTTGTATTTGTGTGAGTAAGACAATGCATTAACAGAATAAATATGAATCCAATGGTATCAGTGTTCAGACCTTGATGAAGCGCTTTACACTGACATACAGTACACACATTTTCATTGAAAACTGCATACGGTGATTCATACATGTTCAAAAAAACATAATTGTGTTTTGGTTTCATGCTGTGCTAAATGATCCCCTTTTGCAATAAAACACAAACCAAATGCTTTAAGGTCATGGAATTATCCGACAACATTTTAAGTCTTGACTAATAGTTGAAAGAGAAAAAAGTCACCACAGAGAAGTGAGGTGCTTTCATACATTTTGTACTCAGAACCCTTTGCCTTTTTCTTCTTCCTGCTAGACTGACGTTTACAGTAAAACGAGAAAAATACACGCCTGTCTCGCAACACATGAGAGCTGTACCCAGGAAACAGTTTCATAGCAGCCACACAAAGGCATGCATCCAGACACGCATGTGCAGATCAGACCTTTACCAGAACTCACTGAGAGTCAGCTGTTTGTGGGCACGTTCTCTCAACTCTCTCAGTTTTGGGGAAAGTTACTTTTAAAAAGTAGTGATAGATTACTTTTGCGTTCCATTTTCTCACCTTGGTTGGGCGTCTTTGTTTGATTTTTAATAACATGATTAAAGGTTCAATACCTAAGATTTTTGCATTAAAATATCCCAAAATCACAAGGCCATATTTAGTTAAGATGATAACTTACAATATTCCAAATGTTTCAAGCTATGTTTAAATCGCGAGTAAATTGAGATTTTAACCAAGGAAACGGGGCGTGTGAGCAGGGGTGAGCTGGGAGTCGCCAGTCAATCGCGTCATATCCGCGTTACCTCAGTTTCCGCTCGTACTACGTGTAGTCCTGGATAAATGCGGAAGTTGTAGTTGTGCGTTTGCGTCTATCAAGCAACAAACGTCAGCTTGTTTCGCGCATTTGTAATGGAATGGAGCACATTCTGATTATTCTTTTCAATTATTCTCGGAATGTGAACTGTTGGCTGTAAAGGGGTCGCACACCGGACGAGAAGAGCCAGCGCCACGTCTCAGGACAAAGTCCAGTATCGCACACCGGACGAGAAGAGCCGCGCGCACGTCTAGGACAAAGTCCAGTATCGCACACCGGACGCGCACTTTTTCATCATGAAAGGAAGATAATGTCTGTTCTATGTTATGATTGTACTGTACAATTAAATACAATCGTTGCTGAGTCTGCAGTCTGAAAATTTTACATCAGAACATCTGTTCACTGAATGAATTGAGAATATCACCTGAAAAATCTAATAACATCAGCAATTGTCATTCAAGCAGCTGATTTCTGTAAATGAATACAAAACTAAATGCATATTGCAGCATAGGGCGAAGTCAGGATACATTAGCAACGATTTGACTTCAAACCCTCTCCACCATAGCTTCGTCCAGTGACTCGTACAGTAACATCTGTGATAACTAATTTACTTTTAAACCTGACTTTTCTTGCGGCTATTTCAGTTTAATGAAAAACAAGCATGTCATTAAACGCAACATTTATAGAAATCGAACTTTACCTCATCCATGACAACTAATTTTCGATTCCCGTCTGACTGATTTATCCACTGGTGGAGTTGAAAACAACAGTTCCCATTATTCCGCGTTCCTCCACGTCGTCATCAAGCAAAGCCGTTGTTGTTGTTTTGAATGTAGCGCCCTCTAGCGACATGCCAATCTTAGGTATTGAACCTTTAAGAGTTCTGTTTTTAAACTTGCGTCATTTATTTGAAAAAGTAACTTTAAAGGGATAGTTCAGTTTGAAATAAATTTTTGGTATGTTTTAGCTTGCCTCAAGGGCATCCAAGATGTAGGTGTCTTTGTTTCCACAGTATTTTCAATTTTGATATTTTTAGGTCAAATCGTTCTTGCCAGAGAAGTCCAAATTAAACATGATTTAATGACTCGTAAATGTAAGTACACATTGATGGCCTAAGAACACGAAACGAGCGGTTTGTGTGAGAAAAAGAACAGTATTTATATTGTTTTTACCTCTTGTAATCACAGTCACGTCCAAGTACTTTGAGAGCGAGGGCGCTTCGGTCCTTGCAACGCAAGAAACTTTTATTGTCAGCTGAAATTTCTTTGACTTCATATATTTACTTGTAAGTATATAATTTGTAAGTTAGGTCAATCCTAAAATTCAGTTGATAAAAATAATAATTATAAAATTAAAATTAATTAAGTTTAATGGTCACATGACATGCAGGCAAACAATTAAATAAAATTGTCATTTTATTTATTTTAATTATTTATTTTAATTTTAAAAATATGATTTAATTACCTGATAGCTTTTCATTAAACTCAAAAGCCCTCTGCAGTGCATCACGAACCCCAGTCTGGAAACCTTGACGTAATTTAATATTTAATGTACTTCATGTTGTTCATGACAAAGGAATATATTTTCTTTCTCTTTGTATTTTTATATCAAAATGGTAAACGATTATTATACTCAAATCAATGTAATAAACAAATTAGGTCAAAAGTAATCTAAAAGTAATCCAAAAGTAGTCAGATTATATTACCTTCAATGTGTATTGTAACGGATTACGTAACTTAACTACAATTTTTGTCATCATTACAGTTTGTAAGTAATCTACCCAGCTCTATTAAAAAGGTAATGCGTTACTTTACTAGTTACTTGAAAAGTAATCTGATTACATAACTCGCTTTACTTGTAATCCGTTACTCCCAACACTGTTTATTGTGCAGTCGACATAAAATAAAAAAAGAAATACAATGAAAGACAAGAATGAACAAACTACAAAATTAGTACTTGTCAAGTCATGGTCCATCCTCCCAGTGACCTTGATTTCAGATTTGAAACTGAAAGTTTTACATTATTGGAAGAAAGCGTTGCAAGTACTTGCACAACTGATGTCAAGGGGTTACAGGTGGTTTCCAGGGAACGGCTATGCTGTTTCTAAGCATGTATTTTCAATGGAAATTAGCTAAAGCCTGCTCAGAAAGTCTCTATGGCTGCATTTACATTACATGGCTCAAGTGACCCAATTTTGATTGTTTTCCTCCCACGTGGCGCAGATTGAAAATGACCTTGTAAGCAGAAAAAAAGCACATGGAATCCGATATTCTCAGATCGGTTTAAGGCCTCATTCATTTGTGGAAGTAAATCTGATATGAATCAGATATATGCATTTTTACCTGCCATGCCACAAAATGCAAACAGCAAATTCAATGCGAGTCGTACGTCATTGAAAAAGCGAAGGTGGCGAATGACGTCAACACCAACCGCGATCACATGACCCTATTCAAAACTCAGGCTGCACTCCTGTTTTTTCCTCCCTTATGACATCAATGTTTTGCTGACCTTTAAAAATCCTGAGGAAAGCAAAAGCTTGTATTATCACTTTGTCTGCGTCCAATACAAATTACACTGTTTTACTTCCTTTTTGGCCTAAGCTTTTCTGGGTCAGTACGTCTAACTTGGGTTGTTTCGGCAAGTGCATAGTGTTAATGCAGATATGGGATGTGGGTCAGTTTTTAAAACAAGATGCAAGATGTAAAAAAAATAATATGGCCAACAAATTGGAATTGGGCATCAAGACCTGCAGTGTAAATACGGCCCAAATGTTGCTAGATGAAGTAATGCATCACCTTTTGGATCTTTACATTTGTTTTCTCTCTTAAAGGAGTTACTCACCCCATGTCATCCAAGATGTCCATGTCTTTCTTTCTTCAGTCGAAAAGAAATTAAGGTTTTTGATGAAAACATTCCAGGATTTTTCTCCATATAATGCACTTCAATGGTTTCAAGGTTTCAGTGCAAACTGCAAACTGTTCAAAGGGCTTTAAACGACACCAGACGGTAAATAAGGGTCTTATAAAGCGAAACGATCACTCATTTAATAAATAACAAAGTTTAAGTTTTATGAGCTCAAATGGTCGCCTTGCTCTGTTCTGTCAATGCACGTTCGTGACTCTCCTGTTCGAACTCGTTCATCAAAATGAACGAATCTTTTTCCAAGTCGTTTGGTTCATTCAACGAACGAAATGAACGAATTGACTCGGAAAAGATTTGTTCATTTTGATGGACGAGTTCGAACAGGAGAGTCACGAACGTGCATCGCAGAACAGAGCAAGGCGAGCATTTGAGCTCATAAAACTTAAACTTTGTTATTTATTTTTTAATGAGCGATCGTTTCACTTGATAAGACCCTTATTCATCGTCAGGTGTCGTTTAAAGCCCTTTGAACAGTTTGCACTGATTCTGTCTTTTGGACCTTGAACCGTTTGGTTCCCATTGAAGTCCATTATATGGAGAAAATCCTGGAATGTTTTCATCAAAAACCTTAATTTCTTTTCGACTGAAGAAAGAAAGACATGGACATTTTGGATGACATGGGGTGAGTAAATTATCAGCAAAGGTTTTTCTAAAAGTGAACTACTCCTTTAATCAGTGCTTACTGTATTTTAATACAATATATAGCCAATACAGTTGTTCTCATTTACATATTTTCTGTCAGACGGCCGAACTAGATTTGTCACTAGTTGCTTTTATAAAAGTTTCTTACAGGGTGTGTAAAGTCTCTAAAATCACTAATTTTGGCAACATGTTGCTACGGTGTTCTCATTGAGTTGCTAGGTTTCGCCCTCAGGTCTCTTTTCTCATATCTACATGTGGATCTGTTTCCTCTTTCAGTGGAAGTCTATAATATAATTTTCCCATTTTATTGTCCACTTAGGAAAATTAGACCACACCTCTATCTAAAAGAGCAAAATGAGTTTGGAACAGAAGTTTAACACAGAGGATCAAGATAGATAGCACTACAAACGGTTTTTATTTTCAGTTGCTGTGATAAAAATAAAACACAAAAGATCCTTTCATGAGGTAATTATTTTTCAGTTTAATGCCAGCTGCCAGACTTTCCAGTGTACTCGTAATCAAATGTGAAATTCTCTAGTAGCCCGCTTGAGTGATCATGTGATTCCACAGAACTTCTTTTGTAATCACGCCAAACAGCGAGCTGTCATAAACCCTTCACGACGTCTCTTGCCTTTTCCTTTTTTCTCTTTCACAAGCCGTGTTGCCACCCCGCTATTGTCTTTCCTGAGCTCAACATGCTGGCTTGACAGGGCTCTTTTCTTAAGAATTAAGGAAGTTGTGGATTTAAAGAGAACCCATTCAGAGGAAGTACATGCGACACTAAATCAAATGTAAGTCAGACTAAAATATCAACGTTGAATTTCTCTCCAGCTAAGTGGAAGTATGAGGCTAAAATGATTCATCAACAACACTGAAGTCAAATATTAAGGAATTTACCAAAAACTACTGAGCTTGTTAGTAGTACAGCACTTTCCGTAACACTTCCTTTTAAGGTGACGTAGTGACACATTACTGTAATAATAACTAACTAACCCTAAACCATCTGACTGTAACTAGTATAGTGCATTAAAATTACTTGAGTAAGTGAAATAGAGTGTAACCCTCTTTTTATATTCACATTAATTATAATTTTTTTTGTTATCAACTTCCCAGAAAACTTATCTCAGAACTTTATGAAAATAAAGCGGCACCTCTATGGACACCTCGGGCGATAACCGATGCTGACGACATGAAGGGCTGTAGTAAAATGAGGAGACCGCGATCAGAGGGACGTCCCCTTACAAGCACCTCATTGTGTTTTTTCTTTTCTCTCATTTGCAGCTGTGGCGCTACGCTTTTCCATATGACGAAAGGGAAATGATGTAATCTGCATGCAGAGAAGCGGCTGTGCGAGGGTTGGCGTCAATATTTCGAAAGGCTTGTGCTCTGTCTGTACGTGTAGAGATTAAAACACACTGTTCCAGACGGACTCATAATCCAAGAGATCTCATTAATGCTTGTTTGGCATGTTTCTGTGATAAACAGTGGATACGAGTGAGTCACGTCACGTCTCACTCCTACTCATACAAGGGCAGTATGTAAACACACCTTCATATACATAATCACGCTCATTGTGGCCTAGGACTATGACTACTTTAGCCATGTGAGGACATGTTGCAGAATTATATAACACCCACCCAGCTGTATAACGCTCTCAGCGATGCAATGACATTTCAAGACTTTCTTTTTAATGTGTTTACAGGGTAACAAACAATTCCAACTTTTTATTAAAGTAAAGCTACAGAATAATAAAACTAGAGGTGCATCCAAATTCTTAAAGACTAACTGGAGGGCCTTGAAAAGCCCAACTAGAAATGTTTTGTTCTAAAAACGTTCTGGGAACATTACCACAAAGTTCTAACAATATTTTCAGCGGGTAGTTTTATTTTGGTTCCCAGAATGTTCTCCTAAAAGGAGCACAGGAAAAACTCAGTGATAAAAGTTAATGACATAATTAAAGGGGGGGTTTAGTCCGTTTTTTCTTTGCATAATTGTGTTTATGGGGTGTATTACAACATGTATTCGTTATTTGTTTTTTTTTTTAAGTCCTATTTTTCATAAATTTCACCTTTATTGTAAGCCGCGCTCACCTCTGTTGCTGGAACGACCGGTTGACTTCCTGATTCTATGAAACCACTCCCTCAGAAACTCTTTATGGGCTCAGATTGGTTAGTTTGTGCCGGTGTGTTGTGATTGGCTAAACTGCGAAGTGAGCGTTGTCCGGAACCGTCACGCCCCTTCCCTGTACGGGAGAATGTTGCATGTGGTCCGGTCAATGTAAATAATGCTGTCGATAGGCTTACTGCCGTATCAGTTTGAGCCCGAATCCGACCCAGAAAGCGCCGATGAAGAGAGACAGTCAGAACCTCCTCAAACACGTTTGTTACAAAACGTTTCTGAATGGTACGTGTTTGATTTATGATTATTCTATTATTACATAAGAAGTTTGATACCCTGTTATAATTGAAAATGCTAATGCTGCTTGTTAGCTTTTTGACATACGTTTTTATCTTGATTAAACATTTAATACAAATTATAGGGTTAGGGTTAGGGTTGAAAAAACATCTAAATAAATGGCTATTGTAAACAAACACTGTTGACATTGATCGCGTTTATGAACAAATCGCAAAATTACGTCATAAAGTAGCTATACCTGGCAAATACATTTAATAAATATATATGATTACTAATTAAGCTTCAAAGTGTACGCGTTTGTCAGAGAAACCCGAAATAACATAACAAAGTGACTATAAAAACGGCGATGGCATTTGTTTACGTCCTTGCTAAAACGAAACCATTAACGTTACGTCTAAAATTATACTAATACATTTAAAACGATTAAGTCTTACTTACAGGTTGTTGCCCAACAAGTGCTGCATCTGGTTTTAACGTTGGAACAGCTTCAGGTTTGAGCAAAAGTTTCTTGTGTAATCCGGCATTGAATTGGTGTAGATTCAGGAAGCTGTCTTCAGTGAAATGTGCCGCACAAAGAGCTAAATTACGATTGTAATTGTCAGAAACATTATTAAACATAAATGTTAGCCATTGTTGACGGACTAGAGCATCCGAAGGAAGCCCGAACACAGAAGACCTGACATCTGGATGAAAATAGCACACTTTAGACGGCATGGCTAAGTTAGCTCTCCCCTGTAACTCTTCCTCTTCGGCAATGACGCAGCTATATGCGCATGTCCTATTTTTCCATATTCCGGAGGGAGTGGTTGATGCAAATGTGGGGGTTAGTGACGTACCATAACCCAGCTGTAGTCCAAATCCAGTCGTTTTTGTAGGCAATTATACTTCCTGGTTTATAAAAGACGATATCTCTGCTTACACTGAACTTTCAGCGCTGCAACTTTGCAGATACTGTTCATGCACCAACAGCAACATTACACACTATTTAAAATCAAAAATGTGAGACAGGAAAAAAAAACCCCTTTAAGTGATAAATTGAGTGATGATTGAGCATTATTGAAGATACCTGATGTTAACAAGCAGAATCACTGAAGGAGAAAATCACTATTTTCAGGCCCTGTTTACACAAAACGCTCACGGATGAAAACGTAAAAATATGTTATCGGATGTGCCTTTTCGTTTACACGGCGACGGCGTTTTTGAGGCTTAAAAACGCAAAAAAGTGAAACCACCCTCCAGAGTGGAAATCTTAAAAACGCTCCACCGTCGCGTTCCCGTGTAAAGGGTAAAAACGCGAAAGTCTGCTTGACAGTGAAGGTTGTACGCAGGCGCGTGGACTTGGTGGTGTTGTAGTATGCACTCCTAGCCACCTGGAGTGCATACTACATTGAATTTCTCAGACATTTGCGTCACCATTTGCACGCAAATATCCCACACAAAACGCTCGTCTAAATGCAGAATAAAAAATGATGACGCAACGCCACTTTTGCGTTTTCTCTACAGAATCATTTTGCGTGTAAACATAGCCTAAGTCACCATTATGGTGATCAGTGTGTGCTTTAGTTGGGCTCTTGACCCTTACATTTTTTACTTTAGATTTTGTTTGACTGTTGTAACTGAGTTATACCTGCCTGACAAACAAAGGGAAAAGGTGATATGAGGTTGTTGGTTATGTTTTGACATAATAATAACTTTACCTGAATCACAATACTAATTTAGAGCCTAATCTTTGACTTATATTGGTGACAAAATAAATATTTAATTAGGAAAAGGACAGTTCAGATCATAATTTATTCATACTGCAATGCATGATGGGAGCCATGAATGAGTTTTGATTGGTGGCACCCAGAATGCACTGCAACATGGTTTATTATAGTCACCATTGTTGAGATTCACAGGCTGAAATCTAAATCTTTTGATCAGAAATATTAATAATATTTAGGATTCTATAGAAAATGCTACAAATTGTATGATGTAGAATCACCAGGCTGCTGTAATCAACAAGGTAAACCTAATTACCGGTATCTAAATTCTAGTCATCTGTTGTAAGTCACTTTGGTTAAAAGTATCTGTTAAATGTAAAAGTAAATGTTAAATGGATGTTTAGTGATTCAAGTCAAATGATGATTACGGCTAAACATTACCATCACCACCTGAATACCATTCTCTTTGTCCATGTGGCAGTTACAACTCAATTACAACAGCCAAACAAAATCCAAAGTTAATAATTTAAGGGTCAAGAGCCCAACTAAAGCAAACACTGATCATCATAATGGTGACTTAAAATTAGATTTTCTTCATCAGTGATTCTGCTTGTTACAATCAGGTGTCTTCAATAATGCTCAATCATCACACAACATAATTATCAAATTAATCTTAAGTGTTCATTTAACACTCATATTTGAACATTTTAACTCTTTGATTGTGGAGTCAAATAAACTCCCAGGAGAGTTAATTTAACACTGGAGTTTTTGCTGTGTAGGATAACATTCTTGCTTTAACACATCACATTACAAGAATGTTTTAAAAAATGCATTCCGTCATCTCAGGCCTCAATGATATCCTCAAAACATTTAGTGAATGTTGATTTGATAATGTTCCTTCTTTGTTATTAAGGAACTTTGTATAATCTTTTATCTCAACAACTTTCCCAAAACATCCTCAAAATGTTACAGTTAAAACGTTTTATCTTAGTTAACATTTAACCTTATAGAAACATTATTTGAAATGAGAAAACATCCTTAAAACATTCTTTGAACATTTCTTTAAAACATTAACCAAATAGGGAATGTTAGCCAATGTTCTGAGAATGTTCCCTGCTAGCTGGGCAGCATTATTCAATGTGTTAATGTAATTTCCACTGAAACAGGAAGACAGGGCGGGACAGCTTTGCTTGATAAAGAAAATGACTTCACAAACTCACACGTGACATAAAGATGCTGCACTCAAGCGTTCCAGACACAACGACGCGTCAGCCATCTTGGAACAGTCAACATATCAGACGCTGTCATCACTCACAGTAAAATGCTATGCTTTTTCCAAGATGCCACAGCAATTTTGGTTTTAAACACTGTAAAGATTTAAATTCCTGAAGAAGTGGGATAACCTTCCACAGGTTAGAATGTGTTGGGTTGTGTTTTTATATGTATTAACTCAATATTACAGGTTTTAAATGATGGTAACTTGTTTATATTTTGTTTGCTAACTCCATCTTGTTTTGTGTTAATGATAAACTAAATCATTTGCTGAAGTCCATTGCAAATATAGATATGTGCACAACTACGGTTGCACTCGCTCTTGAGGGTTGACGTAGCAGCTTTGACTGTTCCAATATGGCTAACGGCTAACTTGTAGCAGCCCATAGAAACAGCCGCTAATCTATTTATGTATATCTATGGTATGTGTATCTATGGTTGGGGAGGTCACGCATGAATCAACCCATTGTTTACTAGAGGATTATACATCCAGGATACACATTCCTAACAATAAACTGAAACGAACACTTATATCCAGCAATTAATATTTGTTTTCGTGCAGCACTCCTTCTCCTCATTTGTAAACAGTTCTTGGCGCAAATGTCACGCGAGAGGTCGTGAACCCAACCATCTTGTAAACACGATTCACAGAGCTGGACAAAGGAGAGCATCTGTTGATTAAAAGTAAAAAAATAATAATAATTCTCAAAGTGTCTAATCGTTTCGCTTAAAAATGCGTCAGCTCTGGTTGTGTGGAGCCCTTTGAAGCCACCAAAATATGGATTTTGGACTGTTGAAAATGATCTACGCACCATTCATTTGCATTAGATGGAGAAAAATCCTGGAAAGTTTTCCTCCAAAACCAAAATTTCCATTCGCCTGAGGAAACAAAGTCATATACATATTGGATCAGGAAATATTACATTTTGGGTGAACTATTCTTATACACTTCCCGGACAAAAAAAGTCCCTGTTTGGATTTAGGCAAATGCTTAAAGGGATACTCCACTTTTTTGGAAATAGGTTCATTTTACCACTCCCCAGGGTTAAACAGTTGGGTTTTACCATTTTCAAATCCATTCAGCTGATTTTTTGATATTTAGAAGAATATCAGTAACCAGACAGTTTCTGGTCTCATTGACTTCCATAGTAGGAAAAAAAATATACTATGGAAGTCAATGAGACCAGAAACTGTCTGGTTACTGATATTCTTCTAAATATAAAAAACAACAACGGATGAATACATTCGAAAACGGTAAAACCCAACTGTTTAACTCTGGGAGATGGTAAATGAGTCTATTTCCAAAAAAAGTGGAGTATCCCTTTAAGAGTCTATGACTGGATCCTTTTTGTAGTGATTATAATGTCTGGCAACAGTTCTTCTAAGCCTAATTGATGGAGTGTGTAGCTTTTCATTTTTTAAACAACCACGTCATCATGATCATATTCCAGGACGATAATGTCAAAATTCATCAGGCTCAGATTGTGAAAGAATGGTTGTGAGGAGCATGAAGAATCATTTTCACACATGAATCGGCTGCTCTGAGTCCAGATCTTACATTAATTGAAAGTCTTTGGGATGTGCTGGAGGAGACTTTACAGAGTGCTGGACTCTTGGACTGTCAATACAAGATCTTGACCAAAGAATGATGCATCTCTTGATGGAAATCAACATTGATATCTATCAAGAGCCGCATAGGTTTTGGTTAGGGTCTTATAATGACAACATTGAATTGACACATAAAAAGTTTTCAGTTTTTAAAAGAAAACCTCTGACTTTACGGTCACATTTCAAAAGAGTCCATGAGCTTCATGTCTCTACATGACTTGGGTCGCTCCTCCAGTCTGTGAGATTTTCCAAGCAATGTATTAGCAAGGCAAAATTGTAAGAATCACAATCCTCAGCACTGGGGACAAGTTTGCATGCAAGTATTGGGACAAGTTACAGCACTATTGGAACACGTTGCATGCCAAAGACTTTCTTTCACTCACCTAATAAGCATGAGCAGTTAAGCATGAGGTATTGCATTCCTCAGTTAGCAAGCTAATCTTTCTCAAAGAGCACTTCTCTGAAATGGCTAAAATGCTCTCATACAGGATGTTACTAATCTTGATTACTAACTATCTTAAATGACATTACAGCCGTGTGCATATCTGTCAGCATTGCTCAATATAAAGGCAAAATGAGCACTGCGACATCCTGCCTACAACAGCATGCTAAAATAGCAGCGCAACAGAGTTCATGGAAACAACGAAAAGCAGATGATGTCATGCGTATTCTTATCCTAAATGAGGAACAATTTGCATAACTATGGAAAAACTATTTATACTTCAGAACAGGTGGATAAGCTAACACATTCTCATCCCAATTCGTCATATAACTGACGTTTTGGGACGTCTTTTGACCATTCGTCAATCTACGACTTTTTAGGGCCCCCTTAAACGTCGATAGATGACGATCCCGGGTCGTCATACAACTGACGCTTTACCTTTAACGTCAGTTAGGTGACGAGTTGGGTTTAGGGTTAGGTTTAGGTCTGGGGCGAGTTCAGGATCCCATAACGTCATCTTCCGACGTTTAAGGGGGCCCTAAAAAGTCGTATATTGACGAATGGTCAAAAGACGTCCCAAAACGTCAGTTATATGACGAATTGGGATGAGACTGCGCTGGATAAGCGTGCTTTCATTTCTATAGGTGGCATGTGCTTCAAGTTTCCATACAACTTTGGATGAGACTTAAAACAGCATATGTTACCACTTTGTATCTAAAATATTTAAAAGGTGTTTTCGCTCTAAAGCCCCAGCAGAGTGTTCCCTGATTCAGACGAATTCAGGGGGAACAAGGGTAAAAATACCAGACGGACCAGTCAGAAGCCCTGAGGGCGATCTAGTTCTTCTCTGGAGTTCTGCTGTTTTGATGTGAAACAGAGATAAAGAGCTCGCAGGAATCCCCGGTGCTCCCAGTGGAACTGTGACAATATTCTCACTCATCTGAGCACATATTTCTATTTTTAATGCCAGAAGCGATAATGATAGCTTCGGGCAGACAACCGCATCAGCTGGTTTGGATTGGTGTTTCAGAGAAATACAGAATTAGCAGTGAGGACATTCAGTGCCATTTTAGAAGTATGTCATGCGTTGCTATTACGTAATGAGTGAACCACACCTCACGACTGCTGAGGTGAGTTTTAACAATGAAACGGCATTTGAGTTTTAACAATGAAAACAAATGTATTACCTCATTACACAACACATTTTGGTAATTACATAGTCATTTCACATTGTTATGTCATTTAAGACAACACAATGTTAAGAGTTTTTTAAAAGACGACAATACTGTTGCTGAATTGGGAACGCATACTAGTATACTACTCTTACTATGTTTACAATCTCTTTCCATGATAGAAATAGCAAGTACGCTCAGTATGCGGTTCCGGATTCAGCATAGGACAACAATATTCCGAATATAAAGCGGATTAAAACAATACTCTGATTAAGAAACTACTATGTAAATAGTGATTTCTGATTACCTTAATCCGGCTAAATTCATACTCGAAGTAAACACAAATTCAATTAATGGGTCTAATTCATACACACACCATAATCACACTGATACGGTGTTGGAGTTTTCACCGTATTTTGCGACAGGACACGCAGATATTATGAAAAATACACGGATAAAGTGACCCGGGTTTGACCCGGGTTAGTTTGATTTTGGTTCATTCACACTGCTTGTGATTTTTCGGAATAGTTCGGAGTGCGTTCACACACAACCCATAAAAATCCCGTAAAGACACGTGACATCAATGTGACATAATGTCTCAGAAGCGTCTTAAGTTTGCTTCTAAGCTGATATTTCTCTTCGAGAATCCACACTTGTGCATTTTTTTGTCTGACTCGATCATAAACTAGCACATTATGTAGCGTTTCACTAGCTGGCGAACGATCCCGGCTTCATTACGACGTGGCATTGATTACGGCTTTTGTTCACAACTTCTGGCAATAGAGTGCCGACATGATGACGTCACTTTGTAGGACAACTGGACGTTACCGGCATATGGGTTCCCTCGATCGAAAAGCTATTCATTTTCTCTATAGACTTTTGGAAAATCGCAAAAAATAAGATCTGTGTTTAACAAAAAGATGCGACCCTTACACGTTTTGTCTATCAAGATGATCTTTACAAGTTAATCCAAAATGTATATATTTTGACACCTATATAAAGTTTTTAAAAAACACAAGCAGACACAATAAAGTTTAAAAAACCAACAGCAGGTTATAACTGGTATGTTTTATTTCATACTGTAGATCAAAACGTGAAAATATTTAGAGGCTTTGTAAACCACAGACCTTATTTCAGGCGATTTAGCAAAAACCCATTCAAAAAACCTGTAGACTTTAGAGCGAGGGAACCAGGAGTGCTAAAATGCTAACGTGTTGTGGCCTATATAGTGACGTAATAACTTAGGTACTCTATAGACTGAGCACATAACACGTATAAATGCTAACGCGTTTTGGCCTACAAAGTGACGTAATAACTTAGGCACTCTATAGACTGAGCACATAACACGTATGTTCACAAATTCACGTTTTTGTAGTTTAGATGGAGATAATAAAGGTGTCGTTTTCAAAAACTTGCACTTTGAAACCTGTTTTTAGGCCACCAAAACGTTTTTAGTTGAAAATGTTGTCGTGTAAACAGCCCCTTAGTAGACTGTCAGGTTGGGGTTAGTAGGATAAGTTGATAAGTTACTTATGTTAGTCGAATGTCTAAAGTGACTATTAAAATAAAGTGTTGTCTCAGTACTTTCTTCACTTTGATGTCTAAATCATTTTTTTAGCATTTCTAACCTAGTGATCTTTAAAATGCATGATTGTACTATCTTTCTTTAAAATACCAGTTGCTTCATTATTTTGCCATTTACAACGATGACATTTTTCATTTTTCCAAATGCCCTTTGGTCCTCCTACATCTCTGTTGACACAACATACATTGTCATATGATTAGCTATGAGTTTCATTGTGTAGAAAGGGAACCAATTTAAAATGTCACTAGATGATTTAGTTTGAATGGATTGGAGTTTCCATGTCCTATACAGTAGTTACATAGAAAAGGCTTAATGCTCACATGTGACTCTACAATGAATGCCAAAACCAAACGAGAACAAAGAAAAGGTCAAAATATTTCAGGTCCTTTGTTTCATTTTCATCCCTGGACAGTTTCTTATTACTGTAAAAGTGCTTAAAGCAAAGCAAAGAAAGTAGAAAGTGAAAAAAGGAAAGAAGAGAAAGAGTTAAAAGGTGATTCATTGCGATTCTCAAAGTTTAAAGCCTTATTGAATATCCTTTCTTTGTATGATCATTCAGCGGGTTTTCTCATGTAAAGGGTGTATAGTATGAGAACTATTATGTCATTTCTGGTGGCTCTATCAACACAGTTCATTAAAAACATGGAATAATTAAACAGCCTTTTAGCTTTTCCTCGAAATAAGCATTAATATTTGATTTTGCACCACGGAAGGTTGTGCTTCAAATCCGACCCTAATAAAGTAAAACAAAACAGCTGAACATGTAAAGACATATAAAAAGACTATATTAGTCTTGTAAGTTTCACACATAATAACTTCCCCTCTAGTACTTACCCAAATGTTAATGTTAATCTATCTTCTCCCTTTATTCAAATATATTAAGAATGTTGTAATCATAATGCTTATAATGCAATATACAGATGTTAAAAAAATTACCAACATTTTCCCAAAATTAAAAACTTGGTAACACTTTATTTCGATAGTCCACTGTGGCGAGCAGTGGACGCTTTTAGACACGCACTTGCGAACTTCCCTAAGCACTTCCCTCGGGAGAATCCCTGACGCCATTTTGAAGTGCGTTCCACTTAAGTGGGCGAGGGAAGTTTATATGGACAGACCCTCGCTCACTCGATTCTACCGTAAAAAAAGTTAAAGGTCATAAGTCAACTACATGTCAACTAACTGTCATTTGATTATTAGTAGACTGTCTTTTTAAGGAGTAGTTCACTTTTAAAAAAACTTTTGCTGA
Organism: Hybognathus amarus; assembly: GCA_030378365.1. Lineage (NCBI taxonomy): Eukaryota > Metazoa > Chordata > Actinopteri > Cypriniformes > Leuciscidae > Hybognathus > Hybognathus amarus. The sequence goes on from JAQIUQ010007281.1 coordinate 207,804, forward strand.
TCCTTTACTCACCCTCACGTCATCCAAGATGTCCATGTCTTTCTTTCTTCAGATGAAAAGAAATTAAGGTTCCTGATGAAAACATTCCAGCATTTTCTCCATGTAATGGACTTCAATGGGAACTAAACGGTTCAAGGTCCAAAAGACAGTTTCAGTGCAAACTGTTCAAAGGGCTTTAAACGACACCAGACAATGAATAAGGGTCTTATCAAGCGAAACGATCGCTCATTTAAAAAATAAATAACAAAGTTTAAGTTTTATAAGCTTGAACAAATCTTTTTCAAGTCATTTGGTTCATTCAACAAACGAAATTATAGAATTGACTCGGAAAAAGATTTGTCTTCGAACGAGTTTGAACAGGAGAGTCACGAACATGCGTCACAGATAGGGTTTGGGTATTGAGAATCAAGATTCGATTGGAACCGGGACTAACTTTCCGCTTTTCCCGGAATCGTTCAAAAGTTAAAATTTCGATTCCTAGTTTCGCTATTCACAGTCCGCCGACTGGAAGAAGAAATCGCTGAACAACACCAACGAAGAAGCATCTAACGGAAATGTTGGCATAACCGCGCAAGTCGAACATGAGTAGCTGACGTCGGCGGTCCAAAGTGTGGCTTCACTTTTCTAAAAATAACGAAATCGGCAAAATGCAAAATTTTGACAAAAGGAGTATTTCCTTCAGAAAGGAGTATTTCCTTCAGAAAGACCATTGGTTAGCAAGGTTAGCTAAACTTTTTTGACCCTGCCTCTTAAAAGAATCGGAATCGAGAATCGTTAGGAACCGGAATCGAAACAAGGAATCGGAATCAGAATCGTTCAAATTCAAACGATACCCAACCCTAGTCACAGAACAGAGCAAGGCGAGCATTTAAGCTTATAAAACTTAAACTTTGTTATTTATTTATTAAATGAGCGATCGTTTCGCTTGATAAGACCCTTATTCATCGTCTGGAATCGTTTAAAGCCCTTTGAACAGTTTGCACTGAAACTGTCTTTTGGACCTTGAACCATTTGGTTACTAGTAAAGTTCATTATATGGAGAAAAATCCTGAAATGTTTTCATCAAAAACCTTAATTTCTTGCGACTGAAGAAAGACATGGACATCTTGGATGACATGGGGGTGAGTAAATTATCAGCAAAAGTTTTTTTTTTTTTAAGTGAACTAATCCTTTAATATCTTCAAACACTTTTATTTTGTTGGTCCCCCAACAGATAACAGGCTATAAGTATCTTGGCAAATACTAGTCAACTTATTCTCCTAACCCGAACCCTAACACCTAATAACCTAACGGTCCACTGACAGTCAACTCTACTAATACTCTAATAAGAGTTAATTGACTTGTAGTTGCAAAGTTACTTATAGATAGTAGAATGTCTAATTTAGACTATCGAAATCAAGTGGAATCAAAAACTTTTTTCCATAATAAATCTGATGAAACATAACCAATCTCTCAGCACAGTCCAAACACTGAAGAACATTATAATGCCTCCTGCATTTTTGCCAGTGTGAGATAAAGGTCTGTCTAAGATTAAGCTGGAGAACGATGGAGAACGCCGTCTCTCTGTGATCTTCAGTGACACTTATCATAACAGGTCACAGCATGAATCACACCAGATCTCCGTCATTCACCGTTCTGCTCTTTTTCCTACAGCACGGTTTGCTGGAACACAATAATACAAAAGAGGATATACATTCATATTTGCATTCAAGATTTTCTCCAGTTCCAAAGCCTAAATCAAAGTAAGTTTTCTCCAAACAAGTACCTACAGTATCACTGATCCAAAAAAAGGGCGAGAGAAAAGAGAGACAGCAATGTGCATGCTCGTTTCAACTGGAAAAGACAAGCGGAACTACTCCCAGAGAGAGAGAGAGAGAGAGAGGAGAGAGAGAAAACCACTGCAACCATGGTGACCACTCCAGATTACAGCCAGAGACTCTTACGTCAATGGAAACCTCAAAGCACAAAGCCCAGCACAAACACAGCCCTTGGTGAATCCATGGAAACAAGCTGCCCACCTGAACTAAATATGATATTATTGTACCGTTGCTGTTGCCATAGAGCCCACATAGAAAAGAAGAAACATTAAAGAAATACGTTTCCAAAGAAATTATGTTAAAACTCAACCTAAAGTCCCTGACATGACACGTGCAAAGCACAGGATTATTTACTCGCCCTCAAGCCATCACAAACCCTAATATTTCCATATCACAACAGTTTACAGTACCACATAATAGCCCATATAACTTGTGTTACATATTCCAAGTCATTTCCAATTATCAATTTTGGTGGGAACTGACAGAGTCGTGGTTTCTTTCCATTTTCCCCTATTTTGGCCTAAAAAGCTCATTTGAAATCAATTTTGTTGTGTCATTATCTCCGTATTTAAAATGATTTGCATCCTGCTTTACAATGCACAAGATCTTACACTGAAAACGCAAAGTAACTCACTACCTCTTAACGTTTACTCTTGGAATTCTTAAAATGGGAACAATGCAAGTCAACACCATTATGACTAAACGTTTACTAAGAAGTATTTCCTACTAAAGTAAGGCCATATTTGACTCTGTTAAACGCTGAGGCGTTTTAACCAGCCCGTTTTCATCCCAAAGCGCCATATACAACGCTTTTGCAAAAGCGTAAATATCCAACGCACATGGCACTAGGGCTGTAATCAACCAAAGAAAACCTTAGTCGACCAAGGTCTTGTCCTGCGCGACGATTAGTCGAACAAAAAAAAAAAAAAAAACGGATGTTTTGATTGAACATTTTTTAAACAATTGTCATAGAGCATTTATAAAACAACAACGAAAAAACATCGAAAATTTTTTTAACTGAAAGTGAGGAGCTCTGTCCTTGGTCTATAGTGACAGTCACAATCGCGCACCTGATCACACCACACGCTACAAAATAATATAACTGCTATCTGCCACATAATGAAAAATCCTAACAAAAGCTCTCGTTACAGGCTGTATTCTTCTTTACTTACAAAGCTATGGGTTAACTTTTGTCCAGCCGATCTGTTAGGCGTTTTAAAACAACAGACAAAATAGCCTAAAAAACAATCTGAAATCTAGGCTCTGTTGTAAGATAGCATATACGTTTAATTTCGTTTTGTTACATTATTTAGGCTACTTTCAAATGAGTCAAGTGTACAGATAAAAACCTATTAAGAAAACAATCTATTGAGTCAGTATGATAAAGCCGTTAAAAGAGCTGCTCACATCTTTTGCGCGCTCAAGTTCGATTTCAAATAGGCACGCGATGTGCGCGCTCATAATGGAGCAACGCGTCGCCACCGTCGCCTACCTCCACAAAAATGTAGCCAGACAAAAGATTTAGATTTCTTGGACATTCTGTCGACTAAAGTAGCGTGAACTGAATGAATACAGCAAAACTACCTACCGGTACATCCTTTACTGAGCGCGAGCAGCAGCGCAGCCAGTAGGTGCGGTTCCCGAGTGTGTTATGTGTGTGCGCTAAACTGTGGCGCATTTACAAGAAATAGCCTAAATTAAAGCATTTAAAGATGGGGATAAAACATAGGCTAATTATATTTAGAATACAGTAATAAATAACTGCTTTATAAAAGAATAAATATCAAGGAGTAAATCATTGAAAATGTATTTCTATTGGCAAAAAAAAAAATGCGACTGGTTCAAACCAATAAGAATTTCAGTCGACCAAGACGGCATCGAACTAATTAGTCGACTAAACGACTAAAGTTGACAGCCCTACATGGCACCCTTTAGCGTCAAATGAGACGTAAAAATAAATCGGGCAGAAGGCGCCTCCTAGTGGTCTAACCCTACCCCATACCTAAACTTAACCATAACCGAAGCGTCTCATTTGGCGCTAAAGGGTGCCATGTGCGTTGGATATTTACGCTTTTGCAAAAGTGTCATATATGGCGCCTTGGGATGAGAATGCGTTGGTTTAACAAGACAGCCCTGGGCCCATATGCAAAAAAATAAAAAATGTAACGGGCCCCATCAATTAAACTTGCTCACCAGGAAAATGGTGTTTAATTAAAAGCCAGGGCACATGGCTATTTGGAAAAAGTGAATGCCACATCCTTTTTTTCCTCTGTTTTCTCTAATAGGGTAGCCTGTTTTCTACTGTATAATCAACCGTGTTTTATTTAAAGCCAATTTTGCCAGCGGTGAAGTACCTCTTCAGCCGGTCATATAAACAGGACTATTTCATCACAAAACAGTGCAGGATGCCAAAGCAGCAGATCATTGTGCTTTAGTTGGTTTACACATAAACACTGTGTTCTTAAAAAAGATTTGTCACACTGCCGGAAACACAGCACAGTAAAGGCATTGTGCCGAGATGCTCTCTCGTAATAGTGGAATACTCTGAGCGTTGGCCAATATTACAAAAAATGGTAAGATGCTGGCTTGCATTGCATGTGAAGATATTGTGTCACAGCAGAGTGTCATTGATCAATCTACAGTGCAATAGAACTGATAAAGGTTATAAGAGATTTACTGGAAAGACAGAAATATGTACTTTTCAACACCTGTCAGTGAACATTGTACATGTTTTTCTATGGACTGTGGGGGACTATGTGTGTGTGTGTCCACATCAAAACCCCCAGTGTTAAATTAACACTGAGTTGGACTCATATAAACACTGAAGCATTGTTAAAGTAACACTGAAGCAGTGTTAAAGTTAATGAGGTAATTATGAGAATAATTGAGTGATGATTGAGCATTATTAAAGATAACAAGCAGAATCAAGTAATTTCAAGTCACCATTATGCTGATCAGTGTTTGCTTTAGTTTGGCTCTTGATCCTTTAATCATTAACTTTAGATTTTGTTTGGCTGCTGTATGTAAGTTATAACAGCCAGATGTATATATGGAAAAGGTGATCTGATGGTGTTGGTTGTGTTTTAACATAGCCAGTTTTTCACAATCATTATTTCACAACCATCGTTTTCTGGGTTTTCACAATTGCACAATTAGAATATAAACAATCCAGATTATAGTCATTAATGCATTTGTAATAAAATAACATCAACAACACAAAAATTGTAAGTGTAAATTAGTAAATCAGATGCTGGGTTTTAACACTGTTTCACAATCAGCAGAAGATGAGCAGTTTGATGTCATTTCTTGTTGCTTTCTCAATTAAAGAATTAAGCAACACGATTGCTGTGCTGAAATGCAAGTTCCAGGTAACACGCCGTGGTTCTCACACATCAGCTGCTGTGTCAACAGCCAGGCACTTCCTCTTTCTCAGAAGTTATGTACATGATGCATGCTATCTTTACGCCACAGAGGTGGGCAAGATCGCACGCTGCCTTTCACAGCTCTCCCAGTGTTCGACAGAAACTCACACCTCATCTAGACCCCAAAGGTCAGCTGTTTGTTCGGCCTGATCAAAAATCTAGCGTTATTCTGTGTCAAATCAACCTGAGGTCCCTGGCTAAAAAAGGGTCCCTGTTTCCTGGTTCTTTGTGTGAAAGAAATACATAAATAAAGAAGAAAGGGTAACACTTTACAATAATGGGTGCACTAATATGCATTAATTCATGCTTAACTAATGCACAGATAATCATGAGTTAATGTATAACTCATGAAGAACTAAACCATTAATTAATGATTACTGCATCAGCAACTAATAAAGAGTCTATATGATTAATAGTTTAAGTAATACATGAATTCAATAAATTCAATGTGTCATTGTGCATTAATTCCTTAATAACATATTTTATTAACTAATAGTGTAAATTAATGTGTTAATTACCACAATTAGTCAAAGCTATGCACTTTAACTTCCAGTTGTCTGCTTTAATTAATCATTAGCTAATGACTTGCAAAGGTATCATTATGTTATGACTTTACTTGTTGGGGCACATCATTATTAACTAGTCATTTAGTAATTTGCACATGAATTTGCACTAATAATTAACTAATTAATCATGTATTAATGCATATTAGTGTACCTGCCATATTATCTGGAAGTTAAAATACAAGGCTTTGGCTCATTCTGGTAATTGACATATTAATTAACACTATTAGTTAAAAAAATGAGTTATTATGGAATTAATCCACAATTACATCAATTTAATTAATAACAATTCATGTATGAACTAATACATTAACCTTACAGACTCTTAATTAGTACCTAATGTGGTAATCATTAATGAATAGCTTAGATAATCATTAGTTATACATTAATTCAGTATTATCTGTGCATTAGTTCAGCATGAATTAATGCTTATTATTGCACCCGTATTGTAAAGTGTAATGTAAAATAATATGTATATTTATGTATAGCATGATATATATATATAGCATGTGTGTGTATATATATATATATATATATATATATGCATGTGTGTGTGTGTATATATATATATATATATATATATATATATATATATATATATATATAGACTTAATTTTGAAAGTCCACTATAGACATTCTACTAACTATATGTAACTTTGCAGCAAAATGTCAACTATCAGTGATTAGAGGATTATGACTTTATTTTGTTGGTCCCCCAACAGATATTCTACTGACTATGAGTAACTTGGCAACTACAAATCAACTCCTAACCCGAACCCTAACACCTAACAGTTTACTGACAGTCTACTACACTCTAATACTTTAACAGAGAAAATAGTTTCTACACCAATTTTTTTTTCAGTCTATGGTACATTCTGATTCATGGTGAGCTAGATAAACAATTACTGTCATCTACATTAGCTAATCAGCAACACAATGTTTCCATACTTGCATTATCGTAAGACACATACAACCACACCGAGTCGTGAACACACATTCATCTGAGTAACATCTTTTTTATATACTTCTTCTCACACTTGTCAAAGCTTTACAGTAACTAAACGTTTAGATTTCCTCTCATGGAAACCCAGATCAGAGACGATCTTCGAGTGGTCTTTACAGACCCTGTTTTGTGGTTTCACATTCTTTTTGACTCAGTCTGTAGAACAAAAAAGACCCTCAACACACACTGTACTAAACACCGCACACACTCTCAGTATGTATCACATCCACTACTGCGGTCATGTTTCTCTTTATTATATGTGTATGTGTGTGTGTGTATTTCCACTACTGCGGATCTCTCAGTGCCATTATGAGACCTCATCTATTGTAACATCCTGTCAGTTTTCCAGGAATCAGAAGCAAGCGACAGGTGTTCACACATTTTTGCGGTTCAGAAGTTTAGCAGAAGGAGAACAAGTTCAAATAGCACAAGGTCGTCAGGTGAGGAAAAAGCCTCAACTGGCTGTGAAGCAAAGATAAGATATATATTTAACCCCCAGCCTGGGGCGAGAGCATGTGAGGACAAGGGCATTGAATCAAAGTGGAGAATCTGTTAGAGACACCCAGATGAAAACTGTGTTACTCAGACATTGCACTGTCATTACTCAGGAGAATTATAGCTTGGAGTTATTGTGTTTCATTTACAGGGATATCCACTTCTTTTGGAAATAGTCTCATTTTACAACTCCCTCATCGTTAAACAGTTGGGTTTTACCAATTTTAAATGTGTTCAGACGATTTTTTTTTATATTTAGAAGAATATCAGTAGCCAGACAGTTTCTGGTCTCATTGACTTCCATATATATTTTTTTTCCTACTATGGTAGTCAATGAGACCAGAAACTGTCTGGTTACTGATATTCTTCTAAATATCAGAAAATCGGCTGAATGGATTTGAAAACGTTAAAACCCAACTGTTTAACTCTGGGGAGTGGTAAAATGAGCATATTTCCAAAAAAAGTGGAGTATCCCTTTAAGGATGAACAGGATAATTTTGATGTTATCACAGAATCATTTCTGAGAATGTCAGACTGATTTGTAGACTGATTTCTCTGACTTCAAAAACATTTGTCCCTGATGTTTCTTCTAAAATCCCTTAGAAGAAATATAAGTATAAAAAGCATTTGTTCACGTATTGTAGTAAAAAAATATCCACCTAATTCAACTTCATATTCAGTTGCTGCCATTAATAATCAAATTGGCTGTACAACTTTGGTTAAATTATTTTGATGAGTACACTGCACCCACAGACGCTGACCAAGTGTCAAACATTTTAAAACACCCACATCTAAACCTCTGTTCATAAACGTTTGACTGAAATAGTCAGTCTGGTTAGTAATAAGTGAAGCTGGTAATGCTGTTTGTGGAGTTGTTTAATCTTCCTTTGGTGAGATCTTCAGAGATTTAATGTCTTTTTTTTATCTTCATCTGATTTAATCTAAGACTGTGACTGGAAATCAGTTGTAGTTCTTGTGTTTCTCTTTCCTTCAGTGATTCAGCTTGTTAACAGCAGGTGTTCATCACTAATACTCAATCATCACTCATTTAGCCACTTAATTATCTCATAAACTTTAACACTGCTTCAGTGTTACTTTAACATAGTGCTGGGCGGTAAACCAGTTCAAACCAAAAACCGGTTTATATTTTCGTCACGATTTTGATTTTGAATAAACCGGCATACCGGTGTATTTAATTACACAACGTTCGGAACGACCGTTACGCTGCGCGACCATAGAGTGCGCGACACTGTTTCAGACGGACCCTTTACCCGTTGCACTACTAAGCACCGACGAGGGTAAACAAACAGCAGCGCTCTGTTACGTTACATGGACGATGGATGCTGAAGAATTAGTACAACATGACAGTGATGACACCGAAGAAGAATTTGTGCCAAAAAGAGGAGCCGGGTCTGACAGCACAACCATTTTATGTAGGTGCTGTCGGGCTAAAATTCTCCGCTGGGGAGAATGACCCGGCAACACAAGCAATTTGCTCCAGCGCCTTAGCCGCAAACATGTCTTGGAATATCAAGAATGTATTAAATTAAAGTCAGCCGCGGATTTAGCGCCCTCCACATCAGCATGTAACACAGGGAAAGCTAAAGAAAAGTCGAGCCAAATATTGTTTCCATTATACAGGATAATCCTGTGTGCCAAGTAAGTTAGCACTTTATATTTATTTTGTGTTTGTTCTGGTTTCGAAGCAATACTTTTGAAGGAATAACGTTAACTAATGCAAGTTGCATAATTTTGTTTTAATTTTTTAATAGACCTCAAAAGCAATGCAAGACAAGATTTCCTTTTATATTTACTTGAATGCACGTAATGTTCCTGGATTTGTACTTGAACTAGCAAAAGTATTCCAAGTTGTTCTAATTGTGTTGTTTAAAATAAAAGTTCTGTATTTTGACTGCAGTTGTCTTTGCATTTTGATTCCTCACTTCATTAGAATCATGAATGGCTCTTATTTGAAAACAACAGCATAATTTTCTGGGGCCATGCAAACCTGTATTACTAGTGTGGAATTATTCTACAATATTCACCAATGACCGTAAAATAGACCATCCTAAGTCAATAAAAAGTCTAAGAAAAACGCGCTGTTTTAGTGTGTGCCCTTTAAATGCAAATAAGCTGCTGCTGCCGGCACAGGGGGCGGAGCTTCATGAGCTTGCTCTCAGTATCTCAGGACAATTTCATCTCACTGAATGATGATAATATCAGAAACTCTCAGTAACGGTGTTCATTTCCAGTCGGACAATAACGCCTACAGAGTCAGAGTGCTGTATAGAGATGGAACAGGTAAAGTTTAGTAGTTTAATTACGGTTATTATAATGTATTTGTCATCTGCTTTTATGTATCCATTATTTATTAATAGCCGACAAGTCTGCTGTTTTGGACCTGGGGCCTCATTTATAAAACTTTGCGTAGGATTTGCGTCAGAAGTGGCGTACGGATGAAACATAGGACGTGCGTACGCACAGAAATATTCTGATTTATAAAACCGTGCGGACGCACATCCTACACATTTTTCCCTTAATAAATCACAATTAATTCTAAATGTAGCGCAGCTTTTGCGGCTTCATGTCACGCCCATAGTTGCCCATAAATAGTCCGTGAAACGCCCACAAGTTATTATTCACCGATTGCGAAATCATGTTAAACACAGAGAGGATTTTAAAAAAAAAACGTAACTTCACTCAATGTGAAGTAGAAGTTATCGTTTGCAAGGTGGAAAAGAGAAAAATGATGTTTGGAGGGCACAGTGTGGGCATTACTAATGCAAAAAAAGGCACTTGAGTGGTAAATGGTTGGAGACGCCATAAATGCTGTAGCCTCACAACCTCGGACTGTGGCCGAAATAAAAAAGAAATGGTCAGAGGTTAAAAAGCGTCTAGTCATTAATTCAATCAGAGAGGTGGCCAAGGAGTTGGGCGAAATCAAGACTGTCTTAACTGAAATAAACTGCACAATGAGGGAATTCTTGAATAAATAATATATTTTTCCACACCTTTTGTTGTGAAGATGATGCGTTCACTCCGAATCCTTCCATTTAATTTCCACATCTTCTAAGAGCGCAAGATCAGCTATTATGCGTCATTACGCATTGTGATGGTGCATTTTATTTCCACCCATTTAATTCTGCATCTGACAAGCTACAGATGTCGGTTATAATCTACTTGGAAATGGGAAATAGTTCAGCGCAAATGTAATTTCTTGCAGCTTTCTGAATGGGTGAGACATACGTCATAGCCTACGTTATTTTATCAAAAATAAAACAAACTAAAGGCAAATGCATGAATACCATGATTCCGTAGCTGATGAAGACATTTTTACTATGAAAACAACTTTCCCCAAGTGGACAAATAATACATCTGTTTATCAATCTATCTATATATCTCCCTAATTATCTATCTATTTGACTGACTATCTAATTGCTATATCTGCTCCGTTAGACGGACACATTGGCGAGAATATCAGTTTTGTACATTATTTCGTTTTGTTTACCATCTTATTAATGAGGATGAATTGTATAACATGCCTATATTGCAGAACATATTTCACTTTTTGGAAATATGTGTTAATTTGCATTTCTGTTGCAGATCGATCAAACGGTGTTCGTGTAGGCTGTTAATTGTAAGACTTGCTTTGTGAAGTCTTCGTGTTATTTATGAGAGTCATTTATTTTACACAACGGTCTACAGTTTCACACACTTTCACATGTTTTTTCCAACTGCCGACGGTGTCGCCATTTCTCATTTCACCCGTTTTTGTGCGTACGCCTGGGTCAGAGCTTGCGTGAAGGACCACACATTTTACCGTCAAGTTTGCTTTTTATAAATACCAACTATTGCGTAGAGAGCGGCGTACGCCTTCTTTTGTGCGTACGCAACGTTTATAAATGAGGCCCCAGGTCCGAATGATGATCAAACATATACTGATGAGTTTAATAAAGTTTACTGTACATCACACAAAAGGTGAAGCGTAAGTTTTACTTCAGAAAATCACCGTAAGAGCTGAGTAAACACAGTAAGTTATAAGAAGTGCGCAAGTTGAGGGAGCATTCCTGTGGCGGACGTTAGTCGGAAAACTGTTCTACTGACGTCATTAAAGAAGGAAGTAGAGGGATGTAGTCCAAACGGGCCGTTTGATGTAGGCTACTTCTGTTAAAGAGCCCCTATCATGGATTTTTGAAAATGACTGTTCATATGGTGTGAAATATAGCTCTAAGGGAATGAAAACATCCTGCAAAGGTTTATATCTGAAAGTGCACCGTATATAAAGTTATTGTCTTTCAAAAGTGAGAGTCGATTCTGAGTCTATGAAATGAATTGTTTTTGAAACGAGTCATTCGCTGGTTCGTCGTGACGTAGAGACATTGGCCGCGCCCAGTTACTGCGCGCGCAGATGGAAGTGTAAATTTGAAGTCTACACATTCAAATACTTCATCATAGCATCATGTCGAGAAGACGCTGTGTTCTACAATGCAAAGATAGTTCAGCCACTTTGTTTTCATTGTCCAGGGACGAGCATGTGAAGAATCGATGGTTAGAAGTTCATATTTGCAACGATGACCACAACCAGTATAGCCCGATTGTGTTCTCATCATTTTAATTACGTAATCGTTCAAAAAACATAAATGAATTCAAATGTGGATTCGCAAGCGGTTGTTCCTGAAGGAGGGCTCAGTAACTTACTTACCCAGTGTATATGGATCAGCTTCCTCCTCTGAATCACAACCTGTAAGTATTATTAATAATTGTTGCTTTTACGGGTTTTGAACGGTTTCTAGCATCGTCGTGAGGAGGGAAGGCGCGAGGAGTATGTGTGCGCGCGCTGCGTGTGTGTGTGTGTGTGTGTGTGAGTTACGCTAAGTGCAGCTTCTAGATCTCCAATGTAAATTTTTTTTAAATATGTGAAATGTTTGTCGCTGTTATTGGAGTTGTCATAAAGAATAGAGCGTCTTGTAGTACTGCAGTGCTTTATCAATATGTTTATGCGTTATGCTAACAAACAATAACTGACTGGGTCTGTCATCTGACCAATCACCGCCGATTAGCGTCACGCAAAGGAGTGGTTTGGAAAAATGAGTCGTTGTACGAATCATTTGGGAGTCGGTGAGCAAATCAGTTAAAGATAAATGCATATTATAAGACAAATAAAGTGTTTTTTATCCTTGCATGCATGTTAAACTGATTTTGGGAACTCCTAAAACAAAAATAGGAACATTTCAAATGCTATGATGGGGCTCTTTAAATAAAATATCTCGCTTGACACTGAACTTTGAGCTTTATCATTTTACAGATATTATTTATACTCTAACAACAACATTACACACTAACTAAAGTTTGAAACATGGGATCACGAAGAACGGGACCTTTAAGTGAATGTAAACAGTTGAGAAAGAAATTCTCATTCTCATACGCATGTGTAGCAGTATACTGTATCTTAAAGTGACAGCGGCCTAATAAACCTGCTGCCAAATTATTAGATAATATTACAAATATCTACATGCAGTTTTCCCTATGGTATCGATGTCAAAATTGTGGCCAGTGAAATGCTGAGTGGCTAGAAAACCACCAGCCACAGTGGCTGGTGAACAGAAAGTTCATGTCAAGCCCTGTCAACACCACAAAAACCAACCCAACAGAGGCCCACCAGCAACCTAGGAATAACCAGGAAAGCATGGAGGAGATAATCTGGTCTGATGAGAAATGTCTGAGGTCATGCTGAAATCGTATATGTTTCGTTGCTTATTATGGGGAATCTGAAGAGGGTCAGAGATCTCTTCTGAACCTCTAGAGGAGGCAATGTGAGATTGAGGTTTTTTTTTTTGTGGGAGAAACATCTTAAAGGCTGGCTCTTCATTTGCACTCCATTTGATCCAATTGACTTTTAGAAATGATGAAGATATACACTCACCGGCCACTTTATTAGGTACACCTGCCCAACTGCTCGTTAACACTTAATTTCTAAGCAGCCAATCACATGGTCGCAACTCAGTGCATTTAGGCATGTAGACATGGTCAAGACAATCTCCTGCAGTTCAAACCGAGCATCAGTATGGGGAAGAAAGGTGATTTGAGTGACTTTGAACGTGGCATGATTGTTGGTGCCAGAAGGGCTGGTCTGAGTATTTCAGAAACTGCTAATCTACTGGGATTTTCACTCACAACCATCTCTAGGGTTTACAGAGAATGGTCCGAAAAGAAAAAACATCCAGTGAGCGGCAGTTCTGTGGGCGGAAATGCCTTGTTGATGCCAGAGGTCAGAGGAGAATGGCCAGACTGGTTCGAGCTGATAGAAGGGCAACAGTGACTCAAATAACCACCCGTTACAACCAAGGTGGGCAGAAGAGCATCTCTGAACGCACAGTACGTCGAACTTTGAGGCAGATGGGCTACAGCAGCAGAAGACCACACCGGGTGCCACTCCTTTCAGCTAAGAACAGGAAACTGAGGCTACAATTTGCACAAGCTCATCGAAATTGGACAATAGAAGATTGGAAAAACGTTGCCTGGTCTGATGAGTCTCGATATCTGCTGCGACATTCGGATGGTAGGGTCAGAATTTGGCGTCTACAACATGAAAGCATGGATCCATCCTGCCTTGTATCAACGGTTCAGGCTGGTGGTGGTGGTGTCATGGTGTGGGGAATATTTTCTTGGCACTCTTTGGGCCCCTTGGTACCAATTGAGCATCGTTGCAACGCCACAGCCTACCTGAGTATTGTTGCTGACCATGTCCATCCCTTTATGACCACAATGTACCCAACTTCTGATGGCTACTTTCAGCAGGATAATGCGCCATGTCATAAAGCTGGAATCATCTCAGACTGGTTTCTTGAACATGACAATGAGTTCGCTGTACTCAAATGGCCTCCACAGTCACCAGATCTCAATCCAATAGAGCATCTTTGGGATGTGGTGGAACGGGAGATTCGCATCATGGATGTGCAGCCGACAAATCTGCGGCAACTGTGTGATGCCATCATGTCAATATGGACCAAACTCCCTGAGGAATGCTTCCAGCACCTTGTTGAATCTATGCCACAAAGAATTGAGGCAGTTCTGAAGGCAAAAGGGGTCCAACCCGTTACTAGCATGGGGTACCTAATAAAGTGGCCAGTGAGTGTAGATAGATGTTCTCTATAGGTACTGTAGGTGAGAGCTGTCCATGAGTGGGTGAGTTAGAAAATGTGAAAGTAAGGTATGTCTCTTTCTTCAGTGATTCAAAGAAGTGTCTGAGAAACGTGACTCATTTGTGGCTTCAGGAATCCCTCCGATGATCACAATGTGTCATCAACTTATGATTCAGAGAGTAATGCCATGTTTCTTTTGTTCTCAGTTCATTTCTTCCCGGTTTTTGAAAAGATCTTTCCAATAGCCCTCTATGGCGTACACTATATTTAAGCAATATTTCATTAGCAAGAATCCAATGTGTTGACATTCACAGCAGTTATATTTTGCTATTTATATTAGCTTTTATATTACAGAAAATATGGGTGGTGGTTTACTCATAACAATTCAATGCAGCCGTATGACCCAGAGAGAAGACATCCTGGCTACTCACCGCTCTGACAGGAAATGACATACACGGAGGCCTTGGCGCTAACCGAACACTCATAAACTCACGGGCATATGATCACTCCTGAAAAACCCTGCCGCTCCTTTTGAGTAAACGTGAGCTGGGCCAAAGAGTTTGGATGTGTGTGCTGTGACACCTCCAATATTTCCTTTATCTTACAGGGAGCATTTATTTGAAGCTTGTAGGCTCTTTTAGGCTTACAGTAAATGTTTAACCCTCTGGGTTGTTCGGCCCAAATGGACCCGAAGCATTCAAATAAAATATTTTTAAAAAATCACAGCTTCTTCGGAATGGTCAGAAATTTGGTGACTTTGTTGGTATTTGGTATATGAACACCCAAACAAATTGGGGACAGGATGTGAACAGTCTAAGTGGTTGTAAAAAAAATAGTCACACACCCCCATAGGAAATGAATGGGAAATTGGCAAAAATGTGAAAAAACAGAGTTTTTTGGTGCGTACAATCTACAAATCAGCCACAATCCATAAAAAAGCACAACAGTGAAGGGGTGAATCTATAAAACATCAAGAGTGCAAAACAGACACAGCCACACACACACACTTTTATACACTTCCACACTCATAAATTCAGATTACATAAATCTGTTTTGAATTTTTAAAAATCACAGCTTCATCGGAATGTTACGAAACTAGGTGACTTTTATGGTATTAGGTATGTGAACACACAAAAAAATTGGGGACAGGATGTGAACAGTCTAAGTGGTTGTAAAAAAATAGTCACTCAGGACCTTCGGGTTCAAATGGACCCCCATAGGAAATGAATGTGAAATTGTAAAAAATTTGAAAACTGAAAGAATTGCATTTTTATTAAGTTAGAATAAGTTAGAATTAAACATTGGGTAACAAAATGCTTTCCATTTGTTCTCTTTCCAATGCAATGTTCAGATTTGATTGTATAATAAATTAAAACTGGCACTTCAAATTACCATCTAAACCAACCAAACAAACAAAAAACAAGACAAAAATAGTCTTTGAGAATCTATAAAACATCAAGAGTGCAAAACAGACACAGCCACACACACACACACAAACCGGGAGGTAAAAATATATGTTTTTATATTTTAAAAATCAACAACCTAAAAAAAAAATGGTATATATTTGCAAAAATCACTAGAATCCCCAAGCCTTTCTACAGAGAGCTGTACTGTAAATCCACTATAGTGGTAAAAATGTGCTATTGCGTGATAAAAATGCTCAGTGTGTCTACCAGATGACATCTATCTTTTTTCAAAAATTGCTTTTATGAGGCCTAGGCTTCACTCTAAAATGTAATACAGCTTTGATAAAAAAAATTTTTTTTTAAATGAAAATAAAAAAAATTATATTATGTTCAATGGGAAAAAATGGGCCATAATTATTGCATAAATATTAATTATAAATCATAAAATTATCTCAAAACACCAAAAAAGAAAAGAAAAAAATATATAAAAAAACAAGTAAAAAAAATTATGATTTTTTTTTTAAATATGAATCCTGCCCTTTTGACCCAGAACACCCCAAGTGTGACTGTTAAACGAACAACCCCAGAGGTTAGTTAATATGTATATATATATATATATATATATATATATATATATATATATATATATATATATATATAAATATATATACACACACACATACATACATTTAAGCAATATACACATTAAGGGCCCTATCATACACTTGTGCAATGCAGCGCCAGGTGCGACGCAAGCATTTTTTCTAGTTTCAGCCTGACGCAGTTATCATTTTCACGTCCTGCGCCACATTGTTTAAATAGCAACATTGTTGCCAGTAGATCACGAGCAGATCTTTTCACTCCCATCAGTCGATTGTTTTTATCTTTTTTACATACATGAAATGAAAAATATACATTGTACTGCATGTTAGCTTGTTTATTTAGCTCAAACCTAACCTAGTCAAACCTGACAAGGCGGTTTACATGATACAGTTTTCAACGTTTTTGAAAACGATACATTATTTTCTTCATGTAAACTACAAAAACACACATTTGTGAAAAAGTGATGTCATGCACATGCGTATTACTTGTTCAGTCTTTAGGCGTGTAGTATTTCTTTACAAAGTGACATCGCCACCAACTGGCCTGGCATAAATAATACGGTGATTTTAATCATTTTCATGGATTTAGTGCATCATTGTTGTGTAAACTTCTGAATAGAGCTGTTCTGGCCTCGCAACTTTCCAATGCTGTCCTTGACTGTTAGTTAAATCTATTGTTTTAAGAAATACCAAATCGTGGAACTGTGTTGACAAAACATGAGACCATAGTTATCTATCGCCGCTTTTGGAAAACGCTTCCCAGGTCAGTTTGCATAAACAAATGGTGCAATGTTTAATCTCTTTTCCACCATCAACATTTTTTTTGTGAGACCGTGCCCTTCCTAGCTGATCCCGGCCAGTTGGCAGATTCACGTTTCATTTTCCACTGTGGTGCTGTGAAATCAAGATTAGAACATGCACTAGACTTCTGACGCAGGACAAGCCGATGGTCTGATATTGTAAACATTGGAGTTTGCACACAATAGAGGGTGATCACATTGCAACATGTAGATAGGGTAGATATACTGTTTGTGTTTTAACGAGTTAGCTTACATAATGGACCTCACTGACGACCATCAAACCATAATCAAGCCGATAACCATCATCACGTCTCCAGCACGACAGAGCACGATTAGCTAACATGCTAAGAAAGCCAGGCCATGAATGGTTTACAATTGTCCTGTGCCAAAATATGTTAAAATTAGAGCTGTCAGTTAAACGCGTTATTAACGGCGTTAACGCAAACCCATTTTAACGGCGTTAATTTTTTATCGCGCGATTAACGGTCTTTTGTCCTAGCAAACTTTGTAGTTTTTTCACATACTTTTGCAATAGGACGCGGCATGCGTCCTGATCCATTTCAGCGTCTCGCGCTCGTCATCCACTCAAAGCCGGCTCGCAAGCCCAAACGAGTGTGTGCGGCGTGCCTGTTGTTTTGTTTCCGGTCTAGCTAGATCCGCTTGCGCTTTGGTCGAAGAAGCAACGAAACGTCTCCGCGGCGCAAGCTATGAATGGGTTTCAGAGGGCAGCGCAGGACGTTTTGTGCCGCACACACTCGTTTCAGCTTGCGAGCCGGCCAAATAGTAACGTTATGTTTTGAGTGGATGACGAGCGCGAGACGCCGAAATGGATGCCAATGAGATTCTGAATGTAAAGTTTACTTTTAAAAAGTTGCCAAATTGTCCCATTGACAAGACCAAAGCGATCTGTATGTTTTGTCATTATGAACTGAGCTATCATCATCGCAGCACGTCCAGCCTGAAACACCACTTGATGATGGCCAAGCAAACACACACCACACAAACACAGATGATGCAAATTCTCCACCCCTCGTCAATATCAGGACCTCGTCAGTATTTCTTTCACCCTTTTATTGATGGACAGTGTTACATTGTGTGAGAGATTATTTAGGCTATATATGTTAGAGTGAAATTGAACACTATTCCAATGTTATTTTCAATAATAATAATTAAAAAAAAAACATTTGCACTAAACAAGCCAATCCACTTTTCCATGTTGATAAGAGCATTAAAATGAGAAAAAAATGTAACAAAAAGAAATCAAAAGACATTAAGAATAGATAAAAATGTGCGATTAATTCGCAAGTTAACTATGACATTAATGCGATTAATCGCGATTAAATATTTTAATCGTTTGACAGCACTAGTTAAAATAGAATTGGAACCGAAACAATTTTTTATTCTGTTTAGCCCGATGGTAGAAAATCACTTTTTGTGGGTGTGTGGTGATTGTTAGCAATGCACCTTTTGTCTGTAAACATTTTATTTCTATTTATATATATATATATATATATATATATATATATATATATATATATATATACTGAATACACCTGTGTTATTATGAATACAAAAGAAAAAAGATCAACAGGAAACATTGTAGCTCGAGAATGTAAAAACCCACTAACTGCAACAGTTTCGCCCACACACGTTCACATGTTCATCTGGGCGTTGAACACACCCTAATTCTCAAAACAGCTCTTTCTTAACATTCATATCTGACTGGGTTATAATTAGTCAAACCTCTTCTACCTGGAAATGCTTTGAACTATTCTGCCATTGTGAGCTTCTATGGAGACTTGTTCAAATAATTGCAAAGGCTTTACCACAGATTGTCTGTCGCCGGAAACAGTACCGGCGACTTATTTAAATTCAGACAAGTATTTGTCTCTAAAAAAAAAAATCAACTCTCAAACATACTGAACATTCTCCATACAGACAGATGCACACAAGCTCCATTCATGAGAATGTAGATAGCTATATCCATTCATTCATGCCTTGAGATATCCTCTTCCTGGAATCTGCTACAGATAATTTTCCCCCATTCAAATCCATCCAAATCCATTGCTCTGCCTATCTGGAGATATAAGCCACCAGGTCATGTGTATTAAAACCAGTTTGATTCATGTATTTTTATGAATAGGGCATTTATTGTTAAGTGGAAGTACACTGGTGAAAATTGTTCTGTAGTGAAGTAAATGCAAAAGAAAAACGAAAAATGTTACTTCAGCCAAGAATTTACAAAACAAAAGTAAATTCTACATTTGTACTCAATTCAAGCTTGTAGAAATTAAAGCGTAAATATCAATAATGTAAAATTAGGTAAAACCTACTTATAATAATAGTGTTCCCATCATCATGCACTGGGGCATGAGTAATTTTAAAAGTTTTTTTTATTGCTTTCCAGCTGTATTTACACTGTTTCATCATTGCTTTTGTTGTTAAGTTTGGTTATTTGCCATTTTGTGACTTTTGGAATAATTCTACTCAAAATGACACTTTCATACACAAAAACAATTCATTGAATGTTACCATCATTGTGTATTATTGTGCACCAAGTATGAGGTCTCTGTGTTCATGCAATGTTATTTTTACTATGTAGATACAGTATGGAAGTTATACAATATATCTTGTGTATTATTAACTTGCATGTTTTTGGGAAAAGCATACTCTTTAAAAGTGTTTTAATATTGTTTGAGTAAAAATGTATTTTTGTCAAATTTATTAACCCTAAAACCGTATTCTGGACAAATGTGGGCAAAATAGTATTGATTTATTTTTTAAAAAATACTTCCCTTGATCTGAGCGGTACAAGACTTGGCTACTTTTCCTAAGTTTGCCTCCTGAACACACACACAATTTCTTTTGACTCAATTCTGCAATGTTAAGTGGGTGAAAAAAAATTCTAAAATATTTTTTATTATGGGTGGGTGCATTCTAAAATAAGCCAAAATAAGACACCAGGTGACAGCAGTCACTTCATATTTAGGTTTTAGCTCTAAGAACTTATTGGAATGATATTTTAGTGTAGTTTTACAAATAAAACTACATAGTAATTAATTTACATTGAAATAATTTACATAGAAAATATGGTACTTTTTTAAATAAATAAATTCAAAAATACCCCTAAAATAAAAAAAACACCATAAATGGATAGACACAACTTTATCGAAGACAGTGATATAACATTTATTATAAATAAAAGTTAGGATCACACCTGAGTCCTCTGTGCCCACATTTGTCCACAATTACAGGATTAAAGGCTATAAAGTGAATACGGTTTGAGGGCTACCTAGATGTTACTTAATTCTATTTGTGAAATTAAATAAATAAAGTATAATTAAGTAATAATTACTTAAATACTTTGACTAAATGTCAAAGGAATGTTAAGTTAAATAGTAAGTAAATTTTACTTGATAATAACAGGTAAGTTGTACAGAGCAGTGGCAGTTAAAATGTGTTAGTGCAAATTGTTATGAGGAATTGTCATCAAGTAAATCCTACAAATGATTTTGTTTAGCCTGCCAGGGTAAAACAGTATAACAATTTGACAAAATTGGCATTAATAAAACATCTACACTCATCTACTTATTTGTAGTATTTCCACAAGCAAACTGAAATTAACCAAACGTGTAAGATGTTATCTAAAAGCAGCCGTTGTAGCCACATTTCTTGCTAGAGGTAAATTACTCACTTGAACATTTGTTTTAAATATTATAAAATCATTTGTTTGTAGATGTAGTTTCATTATATTCTGTGATGACGAGAGATGAACTCTCAGATGAAATATGGAGCAGGTGTCTGTGAAGTTTGTGGGAGGTGTAGGGCTCATTTTGACAATTAACATTGTTGGCACTTATATAAACTAATAGGAAGTCAGTCAAATTATGAACTACATGAATGTTATTGCTCAAGACATGTGCAATTGCACTCTCAGAAAATAAAGTAGAGAATTGTACCTTTAGGGGTTGATTTTGTACCCTTGTTCCAAAATTTTTATTTCCTTTATTTTAAGGTTATTTCAAGGCTACTCAAATACATTGATAAGTTAAATCTACCGTAAATAATTAAAGTATCATTAAAACCTTTAAACAACAAATTTTACCCAACTTTTAAGTTGACATAATAATGATTTGTCCTGAATCCCTGAACTCATTTGGAGTCTAATCTCTGACGTAAATGTATACTATTGATTTCAGCATCACTGTGATTCTACAGCATAAGATCCAGATTTTTTTAAATAATCTAAACAATTTCTAGAAAAATGTTCAGATAAAATGAAACCTTTCCCTTTAGCCACACACAGACATCAAGAATCTGTGTATGAATCTCAACAATGGTGACAAACAGAATATGGTATAAGGAAAATTACTTAGACAATTGAGATAATAATTTATTCAAACCGCCATGAATGAGTTTTGATTAGTGGCACCCAGAATGCACTACAGCATGATTTCTAATTGTCGACCATTGTTGAGATTCATAGGCTGATTATTGATGTCAGTGTGTCTCAGTAAAAAGCAATTTCAAAGTCTTATGATCGAAGCAACTATTAAGTCAAGTCAAGTCACCTTTATTTATTTAGCGCTTTTTGCAATACAGATTGTATCAAAGCAGCTTCACGGTGATAACATGAAAATAATACAACACAGATCAATACTATTGTTGATTTAAATGTCACCAACTAAGCAAGCCAAAAGCCAAGGCAACTGTGGCAAGGAATCAAAACTCCACCAGGTGACAGAATGGAGAAAAAAATGTCTACAGACATAACTGTCTAAAAGTGATTTTTGAATCATATCAAACTATGATTATGTCAAAACATAACCAACACCATCAGATCAACTTTTCTCATCTGGCAGTTATAACTCAAATACAACTGCCCAACTAAAGCAAACACTGATCATCATAATGGTGTCTTAAATATTAGATTTTCTCCTTCAGTGATTCAGAGACATTTCCAGTGATCCTGTTTGTAAACATCAGGTGTATTCAATAATGGTCAATCATCACTTTAAAGGGGGGGTTTACTCCGTATTTTCTTTGCATGATTGTGTTTCTGGGGTGCAATATAACATGTATCCGTGGTTTTTCTTTTTTTAAAAGTCTTATTTTTCATAAATTTCACCTTTTTTGTAAGTCGCGCTCTTCTCTCCCCTCTGAACGAGCAGTTGACTTCCTGAGTCTATGAAAACACTCCCTCAGAATCACGTGGTCGGCTCTCAGATTGGTTCGTTTGGGCCGGTGTGTTGTGATTGGCTAAACTGTCGCTCACGTTGTCCGGAAGGTTAACGCCCATTACCTTTACGGGCGCGAAACGGACATGCCAAAGGTGGATACCAGAGACGGTGGATACATGTAAATAATGATGTGGAGACTGCAGTATCAGTGAGGCAGAATCAGACCGAGAAAGCCGCGATGAATCGAGTCAAGCAGAACCTCACCACACACGGCTCTTAATAAAGGTTTCTGAATGATAATTTGCCTCATTTTTTAAACATATACACGTTTGTTTTACACAATAGCATCTGACTGGCAACGATAGCAATTGACTGGCTAACGTTACTAATGTTAAACACAAACAGCGTTGACAAGTTTATGTTCTTGATCAAATTGAAAATAACGTCATAAAGCATATATACATGAAAAAATACATTTACAACATTAGTACTTTTACAAAATTCAGGTCCTTAATGTTTGTACGCGTTTGTCATAGACACAAAATAGCCTAACTAACTAGTAGCCCATAAAGCCTACAAAGCCAGCGCTGGCATTTGAGAATAAATAAAACACAAGGCTACGTCGGGAATTATACATGCAAATACATTTAAAATGATTAAGTCTTAGCCTACTTACAGGTTGTTGTGTCCCAACAATTGCTGCCTCTGGTTTTAAAGTTGGATCTGCTTCATGTCTTAGAAAAAGTTTATTGTTGAGTCCTGTGTTGAATTCGTGGAGATTGTGGAAGCTGTCTCACGTAAATGCGCAGCACAGAGAGCTAGATTACGATTGTCACTTTCAGGAATATAATCAAACATAAATTGTATCCATTGTTGTCGAAGTACAGCGTCTGTGGGAAGCCCGAAACACAGAAGACTGACAGCTGGGTGAACACAACTCACTCGACGCATGCCCTTTCCTGCATATTCCGGAGGGAGGGGTTGATGCAAATGTGTGGGTTAGTGACGTACCATAACCCAGCTGTAGTCCCAATCGAGTCATTTTTGTAGGCAATTATACTTCCTGATTTTTAAAAGACGATATCTCTGCTTACACTAAACTTTCAGTGCTGCAACTTTGCAGATACTCTTCATGCACCAATAGCAACATTACACACTATTTAAAATGAAAAAATGAGATCCTAGAAAACCCCCCCTTTAACTTTAACACACTTTCAACACAGGAGAATTCATTTTTTTCACAGGAGAGTTTTTGCTTTGTACCTTAACCTTTAACCCTCAGGTGCTCTTCGGTTATTTCTGACCGAAAAATTGTAAAATTTTAAAAATCACAGCTTCATCGGAATGTTACGAAACTTGGTGACTTTTATGGCATTGAGTATGTGAATACAAAAAAAAATTGAGGTCATGATCCGAGCAGGCTAAGTGTTCGTAAAAAAAAAATAGTCACACTTGTGCTCTTCGGTTAAAGATGACCGACCATAGGAAATGAATGGGAAATTGACAAAAACTTTGAGAATTTTTGTGTGTACAATCTACAAATCGGCCACGATGCAGAAAAAAGTGCTCAGCATTGAAGGGGTGACACTCTAAAACATCAAGAGTGCAAAACAGACATACCCACCCCTACACACACACACACTTTTATACACAAAAACATCAATAAATTGTGATTAAAGAAATCTGTTTTGAATATTTAAACATCACAGCTTCTTCAGAAAATTACGAAACTTGGTGACTTTTATGGCATTGGGTATGTGAACACAAAAAAAAACTGAGGTCATGATTCAAGCAATTTAAGTGGTCGTAAAAAAAATTAGCCACACTTGACTCACACACCAATACATTTTGATTACAAAAAGTATGTTTTGAATTTTTAATCAAAACATCAGGTTCATCGTAATGTTACGATGGTGACTTTTATGGCATTTTGTATGTGAACACACAAAAAAATTTAGGTCATAATCTGAGCATGCAAAGTGGTCTTAAAAAAATAGTCACACTTGTGGTCTTTGGTAAAAAATGACCCCCATAGGAAATGAATGGGAAATTGTAAAAAACAAAAGGTTTTTTGTCAATTTTTTTTTTATATAAGACATAGTTTGAGATTGTTTCAACTATATATTCAAATCCACCAAAAAAAAAGTGTTCATAAACAGCTGGGGAATTCACATACCTCTCCATAGAGAGCTGTACATGTCATCTAGTGGTTACACCATGATTTTATGTTTTTTTTCTATACTATAACCAGATGGTGCTAATTTTCTTCAAAAAATATTTTTTTTTCTGAAGGCCTAAACTCTATATTAAACTAAAATACTGCATTAATATTTTTTGAAAAAAAAATATATATATAGAAAAATATATATATTTTTCCATGGCAAAAATAAACCATAAATATTGCATAAATATTAATAAATGCAATTAAATTGTCTCAAAATACTAAATT
This sequence comes from Hybognathus amarus, assembly GCA_030378365.1. NCBI lineage: Eukaryota > Metazoa > Chordata > Actinopteri > Cypriniformes > Leuciscidae > Hybognathus > Hybognathus amarus. The sequence continues at coordinate 232,683 of JAQIUQ010007281.1, forward strand.
AAAAAGAATAAATATTATAGAACAAAAATAAATTGCATTGGTTTTACTGGGATGAAGAAAGTTTCATTTTTAGGTGTCCGGTCACTTTTGACCGGGAAGATGAGGGTAAAAAGAAAGGGTATGTACCTTTAAATGCTTGGAAACATATATGTACCTTTTTTGTCCTAAAAAGGTAAATATATGTACCTTGAGGTCCAAATAATAAGCCCTGGGTACATTAGTGTAGATTATACCTTGGGGACAAAAAATTGACTCTTACTGTACCTTTTTTTCTGACAGTATGCTAACTTTAAATAACCCATTTTTTTTACTGAAGCAGTCAAAGCTGCTGTAATCTACTGCATTCCAATTTGATGTGGTAATGTTGCATCATCCACAACATGTTTACTGCAAACATTGAGGTAATACTGTAGTTTTTTTACTGAAGTTTATATTTAAATGGGAAACCTGGGCTTTTGTTACCAGTTAGGAACGCTTTTATAACTTCCACGGAAATTCCTGTTGGCACTGGTGTGCAATGAACGTTGACGGATAGATAGAGAACCTATCACCATTCATTGCACACCATCAAACGTGTGTAAACACAGGATGCAATTTAACTTTGGGTAAAAAAAAACATGCCCTTCATTTACTGTCATGGATTGCCACTGTTGACAGCGCTGTTTGCACAGCTGTCATATACTGTGTGCACTGTGCAGAACAGTGTCAAAATAATTCAGTTTTAAAGAGTCATGCTGTCTTGCTTTTTTCTTGAGGACCGATAATCTGGTGACCTAACATAGTACTGTAAACAATATGCAAAATCACAGCACAGTGCAAATGTGTATGAAACATGTCCTTCTGTTCTCGCTTTCTGCTCGCAGTTCGCATGCAGATGAAATAGTCTGAGAAAATATAAACTGACAGGAAAATGTTTAAAAGTGAATTGTTTCAAGATTAATAACATGCTGTTGAAGAAGGCCAAAAAAAAAATAGTTCTACCAGAAAGACTTGTACGTATAATAACGTAACAAAGCAACATTTATTAACATACTTACTGTTACTAGAATGTTATTTAACTAAAGAAATATGTGTTATATAGTCCAAAACTATTTAAAGGTGGAATACCTAAGATTTTTGCATTAAAATATCCCAAAATCACAAGGCCAGTGTTATATATTTAGTTAAGATGATAACGTACAATCTTCCAAATGTTTCAAACAATGTTTAAATCGCGAGAAAATTGAGATTTTAACCAAGGAAACGGGGCGTGTGAGCAGGGGTGAGCTGGGAGTCGCCAGTCAATCGTGTCATATTTCCGCGTTACCTCGGTTTCCGCTCGTACTACATGTAGTCCTGGATAAATGCGGAAGTTGTAGTTGTGCGTTAGCGTCTATCAAGCAACAAACGTCAGCTTGTTTCGCACATTTGTTATGGAATGGAGCACAATTATTCTTTTCAATTATTCTCGGAATGTGAACTGTTGGCTGTAATGGGGGTCGCACACCGAACGAGAAGAGCCACGCCACGTCTAGGACAAAGTCCAGTATCGCACACCGGACGCGGCACTTTCTCATCAGTATATGGCCAGCAATATTGTTATGTTTAATGACATGAAAGGAAGATAATGTCTGTTCTATGTTATGATTGTACTGTACAATTAAATAAAATAAAAACCTCAGCGCATCCGTTCACTGAATGAATTGAGAATCTCACCTGAAAAATCTAATAACATCAGCAATTGTCATTCAAGCAGCTGATTTCTGTAAATGAATGCAAAACTAAATGCATATTGCAGCATAGGGCGAAGTCAGGATACATTAGCAACGATTTGACTTCAAACCCTCTCCACCATAGCTTCGTCCAGTTACTCGTACAGTAACATCTGTGATAACTAATTTAATTTTAAACCTGACTTTTCTTGCGGCTAATTCAGTTTAATGAAAAACAAGCATGTCATTAAACGCAACATTTATAGAAATCGAACTTTACCTCATCCATGACAACTAATTTTCGATTCCCGTCTGACTGATTTATCCACGGTGGAGTTGAAAACAACAGTTCCCATTATTCCGCGTTCCTCCACGTCGTCATCAAGCAAAGCCGTTGTTGTTGTTGTTTTGAATGTAGCGCCCTCTAGCGCCATGCAATCTTAGGTATTGCAGCTTTAATAGTTAAAAACAATACACTTCGGCATCAGCACTCATCATGCAAACCTCAACAATGGTGACAGTCAAAAAATAATTCAGCTGAATAATTAAGTCATGCCGCAGTGCATGCTGAGAGTCATAAATGTGTTTTGTATGCTGGCATGAAGAATGTCACCATTGTTGTTTCATATGCTGAATGTTGATGTCTGTGAGTGTATAAGTGGCACAATGCAAGTTTTAAACAGAGCCTTAAAGGGCGGGTTTACTGCGATTTCACTTTTTTCATTTCAAATAGTGTGTAATGTTGCTGTTGGTGCATGAACAGTATCTGCAAAGTTGCAGCACTGAAAGTTTAGTGTAAGCAGAGATATCGTCTTTTAAAAATCAGGAAGTATAATTGCCTACAAAAACGACTCGATTGGGACTACAGCTGGGTTATGGTACGTCACTAACCCACACATTTGCATCAACCCTCCCTCCGGAATATGCAGGAAAGGGCATGACCATATTTCAGCAGCTCCTCGTCGAGTGAGTTGTGTTCACGCAGCTGTCAGGTCTTCTGTGTTTTGGGCTTCCCACGGACACTATACTTCGACAACAATGGATACAATTTATGTTTGATTATATTCCTGAAAGTGACGATCGTAATCTAGCTCTCTGTGCTGCGCATTTACGAGACAGCTTCCAGAATCTCCACGAGTTCAACACTGGATTAACGTAAACAAGAAACTGTTTCTAAATCATGAAGCAGATCCAACTTTAAAACCAGCAGTTAAAAGTCAGCAGTTGTTGGGCCACAACCTGTAAGTAGGCTAAGACTTCATCATTTTAAATGTATAATTCCCGACGTAGCGTTGTGTTTTTTTTGTTTTGTTTTTTTCAAATGCCAGCGCTGGCTTTGTAGGCTTTATAGGCTACTGGTTATGCTATTTTGTGTCTACGGCAAACGCGTACAAACATTATGGACCTGAATTTTGTATAAGTACTAATGTTGTAAATGTATTTTTCATATATATATGCTTTATGACGTTATTTTCGATTTGATCAAGAACGTAAACCTGCAAACGCTGTTTGTGTTTAACATTAGTTAGCCAGTCAGTTGCTATCGTTGCCAGTCATGCTATGGTGTAAAACAAACGTGTATAAAGTTAAAAAATGAAGCAAATTATCATTCAGAAACCTTTAAGAGCCGTGTGTGGTGAGGTTCTGCTTGACTCGATTCATCGCGGCTTTCTCGGTCTGATTCTGCCTCAGACTGATACTGCAGTCTCGAACATCATTATTTACGTGTATCCACCGTCTATGGTATCCACATTTGGCATGCCCTGCCCGTTTCGCCCGTAAAGGTCATGGGCGTTAATCTTCCGGACAACGTGAGCGACAGTTTAGCCAATCACAACACACCGGCCCAACGAACCAATCTGAGCCCACTACGTGTTTCTGAGGGAGTGTTTTCATAGACTCAGGAAGTGAACCGCTCGTTCAGGGGACAGGGGAGAGCGCAGATGACAATAAAGGTGAATTTATGAAAAATAAGACTTAAAAAAAGAAAAAACACGGATACATGTTATATTGCACCCCATAAACACAATCATGCAAAGAAAAAGAGCAGTAAACCACCCCTTTAACAAATTCAGTATTTTGTAGATACACTAGCAGAAATGAACATTCAGAATCTGAAACATAATGTTGTTACGGATATTTTTTTCATATATCGAGTTTCTTATTTTTCAATTCCTAAAGTAATCACTTACAGAAAAAGCAGTAATTTGTCAGTTATTAAAATAGCCATGTAGATCTGCTTTTCAATGTAGAAATGTTATCCATAAACATCTGCATTTACTGATCAAGCAACGGTTGTGAGGTATGTTAAGAGTCAAGAGCCCAACTAAAGCGAACACTGATCTCCATGATGGTAATCTCTAACGTAACATTTTCAATAAGTCAACATCTAGACCTTTGTTAATTCTCAATAAGATCTTCTGTAGACTTGTAACATTAATAAAGTCAGTCTGGTTAGTAATAAGTGAAGCTGGTAATGCTGTTTGTGGAGTTGTTTAATCAGATCTTGAGAGAGTTCAAGTCTTTTATCTTCTAGTTCATCTAAGGCTTCATGTTCATTTCATGAACATCACTCTAACCTTTAAATAACATTCTAGTAACATTTAGGAAACTGGACATTTATGTTCTTGGAATGTTAGAAATCAACGTTCCTAGAATGTTGAATTTTAAATCAAAATTAAGTTGAAAGAACATTTGAGGAACATTATACCTTTTAAAACACGTTCCTCTAACGTCAAGAAAACTGGACATTTTTCATGTTCTCAGAACCAACACGGAATATTTAGAGAACGTGCTTAGAACAAAAGTCTGTTAGCTGGGAAGTGATTTAACAATTGAGTATTCCTGGCAGAACTTACGCTAATGCTTTAATTTTCCTCAACAACCTTGACAGGCGATGAACAGAGGATAAAGATTTGCTATTCCAGGCTTTACGAGAAAGCCAAGCCCTCCTTGCTGTCATGACAACTATATGTGGTGTGATGCAAGGCAGAGGCTCATATAGGTGGTTGGGAAACTAGCTGAATTCTGCATTCATTATCTCTGGGTAAGAGATAATTAATGCTCAGTTCAAGTAGTTATGTTGTTAAACCTTGGGTGTGAGTTATATTTCAATAATTCAATGGACCAGAGTCAATTACTTTATTTAAACTAGGGTTACCACACATCAAGTCTTTGTTCAGATGTTGTATTTTAAGAAGTCTGTCATGTTTTTGTGCTTAAAACGCTTGAATTGTCTGTAGGACTAATTTCTTGCACTTCTAATCTTACTCCTCCATTGCTAATTCCTAAACTCTAGTAATGGAGTAATGGAGGCTTCAGCCATTGACAGCAAACTAATGCAGATATTGAAGATTGATTGGTTGGTTGGTTGATTGATTGGAAATACTTTAGCTGTGCGTTTACTGGAAAATAACTGCACACTTTGGAACGTCCAATGACCAATCAAAATCAAGCATTCAAGAGTGCCAAATAATAATCCAAAATAAGCAGTCCAAACATTATTAATTTTGCTCTTGGTGTGAAAAGACCATTAGTTGGTGATTTGATTTTGCTCTTTTATTTATTGTAAAATGTAATTGGCCATTGATTGGTGATAACAGCACTCCATAGAGGCTAAATACAGAAAACAGTCACATGTACATGCAAGAAATAGCTAGCAGCCACTGGTGTACATCACTGCACAGCACCCTTTACAAACCAAACAAAGGATTTAACAATCTGCTCTCTAAGCATGCGTGAGATTCTTCAGGTCTGAATGTGTCTTTCGAGGCTGCCCCATCCCGTAAATGCCTGCCTGACGTGGACACACAGGAACTCTGTTTATCAGAACATCATATGAAGAATTCTACTCAGAGGAATTCCATTACATTGTAAATTAGTATCACAATGCTAAAACATTCCTGGCAATCTTGCTCAGTAACAGTTGTTTTTTGTCAATCAGCAACACACTTAACGTCATTGTATGAGCCAAGCGTCTAAAACCCTTCCCGTCATTCACAAAAAAGAGATTTGCTATGACATATACAAATATATTTTATTTTATTTAACTGAAGCCTGAATTTAAAAAATGTTTCACTTTCAAAAATGAATGGCATCGTCTACTGTAAGTCTCAGACTCAGCCTGTGCCACAGTTTTCATTCATTTTGAATTATTCCTTAATTCATTTCTGTGCATCTGTGCTGTTCAACTGATTCACGGGGAACGAGAACTCTTCCGTCAGTGCCAAACAAGAGGAATTGATATGAGCTGGGAACACATGCTGGGAAATTTAGAGCTATTTTTCAGGGGCTTTTTTGGGAAGCTCATATCCCTCCAGTCTGTGGTAATGCCTTCTGCTCTGAAAGGAATAGTTCATTCAAAGCACAAAAAGAGCTGTGTAAAATTTCTTCAAAATATACTGTACTTCTGGGGTTCGCAGAAAAAGAATACAGATTTAAAATCAACACACACACAAATGACAGTGCCAGGTAAAATATAGTTTCATTATGTCTAGTTAACAGCCCTTTATTGTGATAATGTCATATTTTAATCTAGCCAGATGAGTCATATAGCATTTTATGGTGGATTGAGTTCCACTTAATAAATGGAGGGTTGACTGTGAGAATGGCACAGATTTCCCTTGAATTTTGTGTTTAATGGCATGTTTAAACTCTTCCAAGTTAGTGTAAATATAACAATCGACATTCCGAAGAACAATTAATCACTTAACAACAACGACTCATAGCTTTGCCAGAACCTTACCTTACAGGAACAAACTCACACTAAGCACAAAACAGCTGTATTTGGAGAAGCAGCATCAAGATATTTGTTCTTTTGCACTAAGAACTGTATTATTATTTTATTATTATTACTTATGTTGTCCATGAAACTTATATTGTCCAAATATACATATATATTAGTTCTCAATAAATATTGTTAAGCCATATCAAGTTGTTACAAACATTTATTTCAAAAAAATAAAAAAGTAATGAACAAGGCACTCAAACAACACTTTTGCGTATGTTCGTTAAGGCACAGCAAACAGTAAAAATCGTATACTAAAGGCATCAGCCAACCATGCAATCCAGCGTCCACCGTCAGATACTCTCCCTGATGCTGTGTCCATTTCGAATCACCTAAAAAACTGTATTCCATTGTTCCTATGTTTCCATATGTCTCGTGTGAGTTACTGGAGGAGTTTTTAACGCAGCAGTGACTTCCCAGCAAACACAGAATGTTCCCCTAACGTTCCCCTAACGTTCCCGTATGGTTCATATTTGCTTATTTTTTTGGGAACCAAATAAGAACGTTCTGGGAACGTTCCTGTAGGCTATTTTTAGGTTTAATTTTGTAGCATAAGGAGAACGTTCTGGGATCGTTACCTGTAGGTTATTTTTGTAGGATTCTCCTAAAGGAACGTTCCCCTAACCTTAAGGGAACGTTTATTTACGTTTAGAAAACTTTCCTGGGGAACCAATAGGGAACGTTCTGGGAACCAAAACTGAACTGTTCCCAGAACCTAAAATTGTTTGCTGGGTTCCAGGCATGGTAAAACAGTGCGGAATTGTGAGAAACTCCTCTACTGACCGAGCTAAAACACATCGAAAACAATACTGTTTTACTGTGGGAATCCAACCAACATGGCGGAGAGGGGAGGGGCTCTGTACAATGACGTCGACTCCTCATTCTCAATTGACCACACAGCAAAATCCCCAGTGTTAAATTAACACCTGAAAAGTGTGAATTATATAAACTCTGAGCAGAGTGTTAAATGAACACTGATGCAGTGTTAAAGTTAATGAGATAATTCAGTGAATCATTATTGAAGACACCTGATGTTATCAAGCAGAATCACTGAAGGAGAAAAACGGAATTTATAAGTCACCATTATGCAGTGTTGGGGAAGCTACTCTGAAACTGTAGTTTGACAAGCTACTCGTAAGTTAAAGTAGTTTAACTACAGTCAAGCTACCCATTTAGAAAAGTAGTTAGCTACACTACAAGTTACAATCAAAAAGTAGCTAGCTACATTGAAACTACTTTTGCTTTTTGAACAACGTATATTATAAATAACTGAATAAGTGTCTGAGGAATGTTTTAAGTAAAACATTTAGTGTTTAAAACAAGGCAATGCAATTACGATTTCAAAGAGTATTGCTTTATTACACGCAACACTCAAATATATCTGACTGTTTGTCAAAAGTGCAACAAAAAGCCTAGAACATTGCAAGAACGAAATATACATCCAACGTAAATTGCATGTTGAACATTTTCTCAAAAATACTGATTGAACTTGGACAAATGAGCCATGGGTAATTAACGTTAGTTGTTTCTCCATCCTCCAAATCTGCCGTCATGTCTTGCTATATAATCATAATATGGGTGTGTCAACCCACTTCTGTACGTCAGTGAACCGTTAGCCGCAAGATGTGTGATTAAACGACAGGTGGCGGTAATGGCAAAAAATGAGTTTGTAATCTAAGAAGAAAAAGAATATCCTTGTATCGTGCAGATTCGCGCAGACTCGACAATGTAGCAATGTAGCTATGTAGCTTTTGCCCGCGCTACACCGCTACTTGCTGCAAAAAGTAGTTAGCTACTGGAAAAGCTACACTGTTTAAAAAGCAACTGAGCTACTGCCAAGCTACTGAAATATGTAGTTAAGTTAGTAGCTACGCTACTTGTAGTTAACTACTCCCCAACACTGCCATTATGGTGATCAGTGTTTGCTTTAGTTGGGCTCTTGCCTCTTAATCATTAACTTTAGATTTTGTTTGGCTGCAGTACATGAGTTATAACAGTCAGATGAACAAATAGTAAAGGTGATCTAATAGTGATGGTTGTGTTTTCACATAATCATTATTTCACAATCATTTTGGACAGACAAACCCAATCTTATAGAATACCGGCATCAAAGTCAAGTCTAGTTACCTTTATATAGTGCTTACCAATACAGAATGTTTCAAAGCAACTTTACAGAGATAACAGGAAAAGATTATATTATGCAAACATTCATTTCCGCGGTACAGCAGCTCTAAAAGAAAACAGTGTCATTGTTGAGATTCAGTTCTGTTGTAAAGATGATCAATTATTAAATTAGATCATTTAACCTATAAAGCATTTCTTCAGAAAACAGTGATGTCATTATCCAGCTCAGTTGTTTGTTCAGTTTAGTTCATATTATATCCTACTTGCTGACTAAGCAAGCCAGTTGATGTTAGTGTTGAAGGTATGGTGACGCGAAGACGCCATTTAAAATGTATTTGCAGATATTTATGGTTGCAAGACATTAACTGGACTGGACTGATGAAACCTGTGATGATTAGTCTACTATTTAAACATGAATATGATTTAAACAATAGATCTACATAACATTCACATGCAGTTCCAACGCATTCTCATGCTTTAGCATCATATACAGTAGAACGCTATATGACAAAACGACGCTATACTACGCACAAGGCACCCGTTATCGTTAATATAACACGCGCTGTGATGGGTAGGTTTAGGTGTGGGGTCGGGTAGGGTAGTCTCATATTACGCTAAAGGATTTATGACGCCTTGGGTTCGCGTGTTATATTAACGATAAAGGGTGCCGTGTGCGTAGTATAGCGCCGTTTTGTCATATAGCGATGTGCTATATGACGCTATATTAGGGCTGTGTATTGGCAAGAATCTGGCGATACGATACAGTATCGCGATACATGGGTCACGATTCAATATATTGCAATATATTGCTATACTGTCCATAAGGCGATATATTGTGATTTTTTAGGACTATAGTAGGACTATAATTTTAGAAAAAGTAATATTTAAAAAAAAAAAAGACATGATGTGAATTAAAGTCAAACAAGTTTACTTTAGGTAAACAATTCAGTACTCAGAAAATCAAACTACCAGTTTGGGATTGTGGTTCACAAGTTCATTACAAAAACTTTGGTTAAATGTGTTTTTAGAAGTTGGTCATAAACTTGATAGACTTGGGGTCGCACACCGGACGATAAGCGCAGGGCAGCACCGCGCCACATCTAGGAAAACTCAGGTTATTGTACACCAGACGCGCACTTTCTCATCAGTGTATGGCCAGCAATATTGTTATGTAATGACATGAAAGGAAGATAATGTCTGTTCTATGTTATGATTGTACTATACAATTAAATACAATCGTTGCTGAGTCTGCAGTCTGAAAACTTTACCTCAGAGCATCCGTTAACTGAATGAATTGAGAATCTCACCTGAAAAATCCAATAACATCAGCAATTGTCATTCAAGCAGCTGATTTCTGTAAATGAATGAAAAACTAAAGGTATATTGCAGCATAGGGCGATGTCAGGATACATTAGCAACGCTTCAATTTTATATAAAACTATGTAAATGGCGCTCTGTGGCGCAGCAGGATTTTGAACACGGTCCTGAGCCGTTGCTGGGCGACGCCGGTGTGTGTACACTCACAGAGAATAATGTGTTCGAATTTAAAAGATGTGGCGCTGAGCTTCTCGTCTGGTGTGCGACGCCCTTTAGACTCTCCGCCGAAACCGTTTCACTGCTGCTCACGCGTGACGCGACGGTCCTGCTCGACGCTATGCGCGGCTACTGCTCGCGGTGTGAATGAACGCACTCATTGATTATGAGCGCCAAACAAAATACGCTCTGCTCCCGCGCCGAACTTGTAAAGACACAGTTCACAAACTGCATGGTTCCTGTCGATATTGGTAGTGCTCTCTTTACTCTGGAAACCAAAATGATTCCACACTTCGGAACGGAATAGAGCGGGAGCCGGTCTTTACACGGGGTTCAGCCATATCTTTGTTGTTTACGTTAGGCTAGTGCGTCTATGAACAGCCGCAAAAAAAAAAATCAATATTGCGTCTTCTGAAAATCGATACAGTATCGCAAAATAAAATATCGCAATACTCAGTGTATCCACTTTTTCTTACACCCCTAATATGTGACGCTAAAGGATGAGAACGGGCTCGCAGTTCATAGGGGGTATAATAGAGGGAATGCGCGTGACGTCACCTCCGGCCGGAGTGCTGCAGTTTCTCACAGTGAGTGCCAAAAAGACTGAGCGGCTGTATACATAGGCTGTATATGTGTTCAGCGTGAATGCCGCGAAAACAAACACAACACATATAAAGTGGGAAAGAGCTTTTGCAGAACTGACTTAACAAAAAATCGGAAATATATTTTTACAGACTGCGATAGAAAAGAGGAGCAAATGGATCACTGCAATTCAAAGAAACAACTGGACTCCAGTCAGCGGAAGGTGGATTTGCAGTTATGATTTTGTGTCAATATGCTGAATTTAGCTGTAAAACCATACCCATATATTTTGTATTGTTATATATATATTAACAACTCATCAATTAAATATGTATCATTCCATATTCTGCATTATTGGATATTTTTTTTAATAAACACTGACTAAAAAAAAACTATAAAGTTTTAGGGCTGGACGATATGATGATATATAGGCTATATATAACACTGATCTAAGTAATCACCCAGATTTAAACCTATATTGTATTTATATAAAACATTCACAGGCAAATTTGCTTTATGTTTACCGTCTATATTGCTTCTATTTCCCCGGTGTCGAAATCAGGCAAACATAAATGTCAGGCGACACGATTCCTGGCTGCATGTCAATAATATCCATGGATCACGATCTTTAGTAAGTTGTAAGGAACACTATATTGAGTCCAACATTTAATTTACATTGATAAAATTGTTCGTTTTAGTCGCATTTTCGCAGTTTCCCCTATTAAATCCAGTCACTCAGCAGATCTTCTGCCACTCGGTCAGGCTGAAAGGGGTTGTTCCGGCGGGAAAGTCACGTGTATGCATTCCCTCTATATACTTGCCCTGAATTAAATTATTGCAAGTTTATATCTCACAATTCTGAGGGCAAAAATATGATTTTTTTCTTAGCATAGCGAATAGCAATAAAAAAGTACAAAAAAAAACTTTTTTTATCCTGTGGCAGAAACAAGCTTTCATAGACTGTCCAGATAGGCTCCGCCCATGTAAGACTGGAAAAATGGGTTGAAGAGATCAACCTCACCACAGGTCTGAGACAAAGGACATTGCTTGCAAATTAACATTTGAACACCTCTCACATACACACACTCCTTACCCGCATTGCCCACTCTTGCGAAGATCACCCAAACTCACACAAGTATGGTTTTAATGTGAATGATTATCTTGAAGGATGTGTCTAGAATCATTTTAAAGGTCTCACAGTGACTGGTACAGATGTCTCATTCTCACAGAAGTAAATCAAAAGGTAATTCGGTTTTAAGAGTTTAGGAATAACTGGCACACGAAGGAATGTGGTCTCTAGGCTCTCCAAAAGGTGTAAATTCATGAGTGCTCAACCTCAACCCTCTTCAGTAGCAAGTATCATGATCTGTAATCTCAAATACACTACACAGAAAAAAAAAAGATTCAGCCTCTGCTATTTAAACTCTCACTCTCAATCATCAATTTTGTATAGTAATATTAATGCGAGCTGTGCTTATGCGCTCATATGAGTTCAGGCATTATGATGTCACTGACTGAGATATACCATGTCAAATCAAGCCATTCCCTACATTCCTCATTTAACCTTTCTTTGTCAAGAGCTAGCAGAATCGGCAACAATGAGCTCATTGTTGGCGCAATTGATCAAGGTTAAAGTTTGTACAAGGCAAACAACTCTGTGTTCATGCCTGATCCATTGTCATGAATGAGCTCAGCTGAATGATCCCAATGAGTAGGAGCGGTATGAATGGTAAATGCCAGCGATTCAACTTAATGGTCAAAATGGAAATATGTAAAAAGTTTTGTTACAAAACATTATGAGTAAAAGGAAGTTTTGTTGTTGTTTTTTTACATTGAGTGCAACGGGAATCTGTGGGCCCAAAGTCAATAGGTTTTTTGAATGAGTTTTTGGTAAATGCCTGAAATACTACGTAGCGATCATTTAAAAGTTTTCCTTAACTTAGTTTTACATGGGACTACAGAAGTTCATTAATAGGCAAACTCGTTGGATTCATTTTGTTTTGATGGTTCCTTTAACACGTTCTGTTGACTATAAGGAACCTTGCACCTTCATGTCTACTAACTCTCATTAGAGTATTAGTAGAGTACTAGTACACTTTTGACCATACCTCAACATCCGAACGTTTCAGGGCACCCTTTAACGTCAGTTAGATGACGCTATCCTAGGGCGTCATCTAACTGACGCTTTACCTTCAGCGTCAGTTAGATGACGCGGGTAGGTTTAGGTCTGGGTAGGGTTAAGGTTAGCATCATCTAACTGACGTTAAAGGGTGCCCTAAAGCGTTGGATGTTGATGTATGGTCAAAAGCGTCCCAGCAGCACAGCCATGTGGGGCCCACATGGGTTTGACCTGGGCTAGGGCTGTAGTCAACCAAAGAAATCCTTGGTCGACCAAAGTCTTGTCCTGCGCAACGTTTCAGTCGACCAAAAAAAAAAAAGATGTTTTGATTGAACATTTTTGAGCAATTTTCATAGAGCATTTATAAAACAACAACGAAAAAACATCAAATATATTTAAAACTACAACAATAATACAATTCTTTGCAAATTAAGTGATTTTTTTTAACTGCAAAGTGAGGAGCACTGTCCTGACAGTCACAATCGCGCACCTGACCTGATCACACCACACGCTACAAAAAAATATAACTGCTATCTGCCACATAATGGAAAATCCAAACAAAAGCTCTCGTTTACACAGAGGCTGTATATTCTTCTTTACTTTCAGAGCTATGGGTTAACTTTCGTCCAGCCGATCTCAGGCGTTTTAAAACAAACACACAAAAAACCCAAATAGCCTAAAAACAATCCTAATAATAACAGGTAGGACCGCATATAGGTTTATTTTCGTTCTGTTACATTATTTAGGCTATTTTCAAATGCGTTAAGTGTAGAAATAAAAACAAAAACATATAGAAAACACAATCTATTGAGTCAGCATGATAAAGCCGTTAAAGGGACTGCTCACGTCTTTTGCGCACTCAAGTTCCGATTTCAAATGTAGGCGCGCGCATAATGGAAGCAACGCGTCGCGGTTTGACGCGCTCTTTTTTTCCAAGTGCGTCCACGCCACATTGAGACAGAAACATATAGTGGATAAAAACCTAAAAACCAAAACAAGTAGCGTTCTAACTCAATGAATACAGCAAACGTATATCTCTTACTGCAGCGTGCAGCCAGTCACAGGTGCGGACCGAGTGTTATGTGTGTGCGCTAAACTGTGGCGCGGTTAAAAAATAGCCTAAATTAAAGCATTTAAAGTTGGGGATAAAACATAGGCTGTATTATATTTAGAATACAGTAATATATAACTGCTTATAAAGGAATAAATATCACGGAGTGGCCTAAATCATTGAAAATTTATTTTTTATTGGTAAAAAAAAAAATGCAACTGGTGGACCAATAAGAATGTCAGTCGACCAAGACGGCATCGAGCGATTAGTTCGACTAAACGACTAAAGTTGACAGCCCTAACCTGGGCTATCTAACTGGGACCCAGCTAGTTTTGTCCATGGTTTCCATGTAGGCCCCACATGGGTTTGCCCAGATGAACTGAACACTGCTCAGTGTGCACACTACAGGCTGTTAAATGTAAAACATATCAGTGTTGGTGTTAACGAAATAATTAATTAATTGAATAATGATTTAGCATTATTGATGAACACCTGCTGATAACAAGCAGAATCAATCAAAGAAATACATTAAATTTCTTTTGACTTTATTTCTGTCAGACATCTACAGAAGTTCTTATTGAGAATTAACAGAGGTTAAGATGTTGATGGTTTATTGAAAATAATAGCTTGTCACCATTATGGTGATTAACGTTTGTTTTAGTTGGCCTCTTAATTTTTTAACATTAGTTTTTCTCTGCTCGGTTGTGTCTGTTATGTTGAGAACAGCAAAAGAAAATGCAATTTATGTCCACGGTAGGCATGTAGGGGTCAGTTAGATGACGTCTTGGGATGAGAAAAGGCTGGTTAGGGTTAGAATAAGTTGACATGTAGTTGCATAGTCACTAATTGTCAGTATGTTGTTGGAGGAGCATCACAATGAAGAGTTAGCATATTAAGCAGAGAGTCTACTAATACTCTAATGAGAATTGGTAGACATGTTACAAAGTTACTTATAGTTAACAATGTTCAAAAGGGACCATCAAAATGAGGTGATACCAACTTATCCGGTCACTGGTCGCTTTCACGTCCTCACTGTGTTTATAATCCCAGTCTCTGAAAACTTTTAAAACTAGATATCTACAGAGTTGTCAGAAGCCTAAAGGTGGTGCTGTGCTGACAACACACAGTCTCAAACAAAAGAACGCAGCAATATCACGCTTTTCAGATAATCGATTACAGCTAAATCATTTGTTATCATATAATTAAATATTTGAGATTTGTATGTTAAATGCATTAGAAGAAAAACATGGCCATTGAAATATGACACTATATATTACAACCTTGATGAACTCAAAAACTGCTTTTTTCTTCAATCATTTAAACACCAAAACTTGTTCAATAATGAGAACATACTGTAACAGACCAATCATCACAATTGTCAACCTTTTTAGTCTGAAGCGATTGTGTCCGTGTTCAGGTTTTGATATTTAATTGTTTGTGTTCATCCCCCAATCTTCACATTAAGTTTGTTTTTAAACTGTAAGCTGGATCGGATGAGAAAATCTTGCCTGCATTGGGAAAAAATGATTTGAGAACCTCTGAGAAAACTAGTCATGTACTCCAATAGTGTGATGGAAACTGACATGTTCCCAAATAACAACCTAACAAGACTCCCACTGCAAACGTTGAAAAATGACCTCAGAGACGAAAAGCTACAGATGTGATGTGTTCAGTACGCCAGGACGGACCACACATGGATTTCTGCAATATTCCTGTCACCTTCCATGGTTAACTACAGTAGGTTTTACACAAAAGATTTAATAGATACAGTATGTGATGCACATTATAGCATGTGAATATTGCTTTAAAGTTTAAGGGTGTCTTACTGTAAACTGAATCATCTGACAAGCATTTGCATGATTTTAGAGAGACATCTAGTGGCTACATTATTATTGCCAATTAAGTCAAACAGGTTAACCCTGACATAAAAATTTCATTTTAACTAGGAGGCGAAAAGAAATCCACATGTGATGGTGTTATGTTTAATAAATGCAATTTTTATATAATTTAGTGTCAAAATACTATAGTATATAGCAAAATTGCTTCCCACAAAACAGAAGAAAGTACATAAAATATTTTAAAAAAATAAAATAAATTAGATTAGAATAGAATTTAGCCTCTGCTGCAATCTAGAACACAGACTGTTAAAGTGAGAAGAGCAACAAAACGAATTGTCTGTATAAACACCCAAGTATTTATATGATGAAACCTGTTCAATAATATAAACATGTATTATTACAGGGCTATCATTTTTTTTATATATAAATAAATATTAAAGGGGAAATGAAGCAGTGAATCAAGTTTACATGATTTACAAGACAGATTTCCAATATAATCAACAATTATATAAGAAAAATGACAAATGTAAACATTTAGAAGAAAAAATAAAAACACTTTATATCTTCCGCCACCAGGGCGCCGCCATTGTGGAGATATTCTAACATGTGCCGTCACGGGGTTGGTTGGCTCAGACTCCATCCATAGACAGTAAGTGAATATCGCGAACATTAAACTGTTTACACCAGTGTTTTGACCGCGAACGACTAATGTTAGGTACAGTCATTAGACAAAAAGACGACGTCTAATGTTATATGTTGACAAACTGCACATAGAAACATTGTTCGCGATGTCTGCCGTCATATTCTGGTACCGCTTCCTTTTACAGTACAGTACTTACAGTGTACTTACCTGAGAAAGTACTGGCTAATATAAGGCAAGTACATGGAACAGGGGTAGGTTTAGGGGTAGGTTCAGGGTTAGTACTAGTTATTACCCAGTGATTGTAGTTACTAAAATAAATACATAGTATTTACATGGGTAACTGGCCTGTTAAAGGAAGCGTTACCCATATTTCCGTCTCGTCAACAACATGTAAGTTAGCATCTATTTGTTTAAGGGGAAATGAAACGTCCCATGTTTTCGCACTGGTAGTGCTAGCGTTAGCTACCGTAGCTACAGCCTACATGTACTACATGTACTAGGAAAAGTGTCTCCGCTCTGACATCCTTCAGGGAAAGCATCGCCGCTTCCAACACGTCTCACTACCTCACGGAACAGCATATTCAGTAAACATGCGCGCCGGTGATGCAGAATTGACCACGCAATACATGCTCAAGATCAACCTCTTGACAGCAGATGGACTTTGACACTGGTAGGCATCGCAGTACGACAGCCACACTGACACCTGGTGGCGATGCAAACCCGCTCTTCGCCCCAAACCCCCATCGGCTTTTCTACACAGCAACGTAACTTACATGTTGTTGACGAGACGGGAATATGATGGCAGACATCGCGAACAATGTTTCTATGTGCAGTTTGTCAACATATAACATTAGACGTCGTCTTTTTGTCTAATGACTGTACCTAACATTAGTCGTTCGCGGTCAAAACACTGGTGTAAACAGTTTAATGTCGCGATATTCACTTACTGTCTATGGATAGAGCCTGAGCCAACCAACCCCGTGACGTCACATGTTAGAATACTCCACAATGGCGGCGCCCTGGCGGCGAAAGATATAAAGTTTTTTCTTTTTTTCTTCTAAATGTTTACATTTGTCATGTTTCTTATATAATTGTTGATTATATTGGAAATCCATCTTGTAAATCATGTAAACTTGATTCACTGATTCATTTCCCCTTTAACTGTGATTGACAGGGGAAAACACAGTAATAACACAGGGATCATTCAGAATATCTAGTCATCTCTGAACAAAAACATGCTTAGCACATTGGACAGCACTGAGGGCAAGTGTCTTGCACTGCACACACAGCAAAACCCCCAATGTTAAATTAACACTCTGAGTGTGGACTCATATAAACACTGAAGAGTGCTAAAGTTAATGAGATAAGTGAATAATAGTGATGATTGAGCGTTATTGAAGACACCTGATGTTAACAAGCAGAATCACTGAAGGAGAAAACCGTAATTTTAAGTCACTATTATGGTGATCAGTGTGTGTTTTAGTTGGGCTCTTGACCCTCACATCATTAACTTTAGATTTTGTTTGGCTGCTGTTACAGCCAGATGAACACTTATAAAATGTGATCTGACTGTGTTGGTTGTGTTTTAACATCATCATTATTTCACAAATATTTGACCTGAATCACTGAACTTGCATACAGGCTAATTTCTGAGTTAGGTTTACTTTATTAATTATAGCAGCACTGTTCTTGTACGGCATCATATTTTTAGCCTTTTCAATGAAACCAAATGATCATATATTTATATATATAAAATACTTTTGGCATACACAGACATCAATAATTACCATATAAATCTCAGCAATGGTGACAAACAGATCACTTCTGAACAGAAACTCATTATTTATTCATGCAGCAATGCATGATTGGAGCCATGAATGAGTTTTTATTGGGGGAACCCAGAATGCACCGCAACATGCTTTATAATTGTCACCATTGTTGAGATTCACAGGCTGATTCTTGATGGTTTTTTTGTACTAAAACCTGTATCAAACAAACAAAACTATATATATATATATATATATATATATATATATATATATATATATATATATATATATATATATATATATATATATAATTAATTGTGATTAATCGCATCCAAAATAAAAGTCTGTTTACATAATATATTTGTGTGCTGTATATAATTATTTTGTATATATAAATACCTATGCATGCATGTATATATTTAAGAATTATTTGCACTTAAATTCTGTATATATATATATATATATATATATATATATATATATATATATATATATATATATATATATAAATACATAATCTATATTATATAAATATTTTATATATGAATAACACATTTTCTTAAATATATACATGCTTGTGTGTGTATTTATATATACAAAATAATTATATACAGCACACACAAATATATTATGTAAACACAGACTTTTATTTTGGATGCGATTAATCGCAATTAATTTTTGCACAGCCCTAATATATATATATATATATATATATATGCTCCGATCAGGATTTTTGGGGCCGATCACGATCACCGATTACTGGAAGCTGTATCACCCGATACCGATACCGATCACCGATTATAGAGTCTATTTGAAGCCTTCTATTTATCATGTAGCATTATTATTAAACTATATTTAACAACAATGTACATTAAGTATTACATTTAAGAGAAGACAATGTATCATGAATTTACACCTGTGTATTTATCAGACATGAAAACAGGTCAGGGGTGAAAAAGGTGAGAATGATATTACCCCTCTAGGGGGGTCCGAGGGGGGCCAATTATTTTATAGTCTACTATAAAATTAAGAAAATAAATATAGCACAAATGTATAGCACAGCTGTTTAATGAGGCAGCAACTTATGATAGATAGGACAGAACAAAAAAATGCAATTAATAATCTTTCATTGTGCAAAATTATTATGATATGATTATGAAAGACTCTTATGAAAAGATTTATGAAAGATTGTGAATAGAGTGCGGCACACAGCGCTTATGCGCATCACGAGCGCTGAATGATGCGCTTGAGGCAACATGAGTCACAGCGCGCAGCTCTTCGAGTCGTTTGGAAAAGTTCTAAGCACAAAGGAAATACATTCGATGCATAGTGTATTATACAGTATCTATCTATGCAATAGTTTATTGAGCCTTTTCTTTTAACAGTTTTACATTTCAGTTACTGTGCGCGTGAAGAACAATGATAGTGCTCTCCAGTGTTGTGATACAGAAAGGAACATGATTGAGGAACTACAGCAAGAGAGTCAATTTATGCAAAACCAGAGCTTTATCTACAGATCAAGTATAATAATATTAACATTTATTCATCTTGGAGAGAGTTTTCATTCGTTGCTGAACGCGACGCGCTGTGCTGTTTTAATGCTGAATGGAGAATGACTGATGACGCGCTGTTTGAACGTGAATGGAGAATGACTGACAGCGGAGGGAAAAGTTTACGTGAACTTGCATTTAATGACTTAAACATTCATTTCTATCTCACATTATACTACAGTATGGCTTCATATATATTATGAGTTTTTGAACTCAACCTGAGCGCTCGTTGCCGCGGCCATCAGTGGACACAGTGTTCGTCTGTAGCTCGCGCAGTCTTCACTCGGACGCGCGCGTTCCGTTGCGGGACAGACTCTAATCTTTCTTTACATGTTGATCACAGTTTGACAAGCAGACAGCGGCGTGGTACACACATTGCAGATGGATTGCTAGTGAATTGCTTTTTCACACACCTTGTACAATTGCCAGACAGCTGAAGCCATTTTTACCAGGGCATAAAATAATTGTCTCGGCGCGTTTTGTGTCATCTGATCGGCTGTTTCTGGATTCGGCCTTTATAGAGACCGCCGATCACACATCCCAAAGCAATTATCGGCCGATCGTGATCGCGACCGATAAATCGGAGCACCAAAACGCCATTTATTGTTTGAATTTCGTGATCAAATAGACAGAATCTGAAAGATTACACCTTGCTTATTATCGAAAGTAACAAAACACGGAGCTTGTTATTTGGTGTTAATGGTGGTTAGGCTACAAAACTGAATTTATTGTGTACTGTTTACATAAGACATGAGGTCCATTGAGCCGGGCTGGGCGGGGCCGGGTAGCAGGGGGCGGGGCGGGGCGTGTTCGGTATGCAATGACAGTATCGCCGATTCGAATCATGAGTTCAGTATCAGGTTTTTTCGGTTCCGTTCGACATCGTTACACCCCTAATATATATATATATAAATATATATATATATATATATATATATCAGTTTTTAAATTTTATATATAGTTTTACACACACACACACACACACATACATATATATATACTGTATATATATATATATATATATATATATATATACAGCTATGAAAAAATTAAGAGACCACTGCCAAATCAGCAGTTGCTCTGGATTTATTATTGATATTATAAATAATAAATCCAGAGCAACTGCTGATTTGGCAGTGGTCTCTTAATTTTTTCCATAGCTGTATATATATATATATATATATATATATATTAGGGGTGTAACGATACACGTATTTGTATCTGAACTGTGTCGGTATCGAGGCTTTCGGTTCATTCGGTTTACACTTTCCTGCCGACCAACATTCCGTTATTCAAATGTAGCGCGCGTGTCAAGCGCATTCATAATGTAAGAGACGTTGGCGAGACCACAACATTGCCCAACATCAAATGGCAAATGCAATGAAATAAATAAAAAAAATAAATAATGTAAGTGGAACGAAACTGAGCTACTTGTTATTGTGTGGTTGTTTGGATGACGGACCGTTTATCAGTTTGGACCAATGCAGCGCGAGCTGATCTTCATCATCGACACTGTTACTACACAGCCAAATCCAGTAAAGAAAACATTTGAATTCGTCACTGAAGTAGTAACATCGCTGCGAGATCTAGTGAGAAACATTCACATTTCTCCGTTATTGACCGATTAAACAGCGCTGTACGTGGAAACCAGGAAGAAACATTGTGCCATGAATGAACTATCCAGTGTCCACACAGTGGAGCAAAAAGTGGGTATGCGCTATATGCGGCGCATGGGGCGCAGCACAATGGGGGCGCCAAAGCGATGGTAAAAAAATTTTTTTTGAAAAAAATCTATATATATATATATATTGTATTTCTATATGTAGTTGCTGCTGTGCATTTCTAAATCATTTCTGCATTCCTTCAATGTTATATATAATTTTAGAGGACTTAACAGTCAGGCTAGAGTAGGCGCCCCTCATGGAGAAGGGGGCGGGTAATATCGCGAGCGGGCGGGGGCGCCGTGAGTGCTGAGAAGCAGGTACGGGTAGTGAGAAAAAGAAAGAGAGAAAAGGAGATGGCATGTCAACTGATGCGACAGCAGCTAAATAACTGCATGCATTGCTGAAAGCCAACAGGTAGGATTTAAAATGTGACATCCAGGCATGTAGGCTATCTATATCTCGGTGGCCGGGACTACCGGGAGATTCCCGCTGGGCGACGTGCTTTTTCAGCCTATATATCTCATCCTTTTTATTTATTTATCCTAACGGCCCACAAAACTCGTACATCGGTGGCCCATTTGTTTGTTGTTTGTTTTTTGTTTAATCGGCGGCGCTGGGTTAGTGCCGGTGTAATGCATTGGTCAAAAAAAGTCAGCTTTAGTTTTTTTTTCTGACACACTGGCCATGAAACATGTCTTTATGCGCTTATATCTTTCAAGTATAGAAATTAGTGCAAAACTAATTATGAAAGTTTCCTTTATTTTTCAGTGCATTTGTTTTACAATAGCTTTTATGGCTATTACTATCATGGGATTAATATTATAACTATTATTATGTAGTAGTGTAATGTAGACAGACACTAACTAAAAGAGGTTCAAATTTTTCTTTGTTTAATTTGCACCCTGAATATGGGTTGGAACTTTTAATTTTGAACTCTCAAAGTGCACCAGACTGCTGAATTTAACATTACAGAACACAAAATTTTCTTACGGGGGAGCATGCCCCCGAACCCCCTAGTAGAAACAGAGGTCAACCTACCACAGTTTTACCTAAAACCTTGTGAGAAACACTTGTATTGCTGTTCCAATGGAGCTTATAGTTTTCTTAGGGGGGTTCATCAAGGTGGAGTAGCTATAGTGTAATTGTATTAAATAACAACAATTTTGCACTTATTTAATCTGTTAGCTCTCATTTGTTCCTACTCACTTTTTACACGGCACACTTACATTACAATGTAATGTAATGTGATGGGGGGGGGGGGGGCGCTAAAATTGTTGCTGCATACCCCTCTGAAACTGGGTAGTTGCGCCCCTGTGTCCACAGATCAGCAACATCACCATGGATTTACTGTATAACACTACTATCTGTAAGTTTGGCAGGAATATGTAGGCTATAATACTTTCAAGTAACATCATGTCGGTTGTATTTTGACATTATGAATATAATTGCTGCCCTCAAATGTTAATCTAAAATAAAACCTTTGTTTACAACTACTACAATATTACATTTCATTTTGTCCAAGGAGCTGTTTTGTTTTAGATGCTACTAAGAAAAAGTCAAGAAATAGTTCCATCATTGCTCAAAGTTAAAAAATATCATACTTTATGATGTTAGTTTTAATAAAATATTACTAAAAAAAATTAAAACAAGGAAATTTCTCTGCCATTCTTTTTGCTGTATTTGAAACTGTACCGTATCGAACCGAACCGTGACACAAGTGTATCGTACTTCGAACCGAACCATGAATTTTGTGAACCGTTACACCCCTATATATATATATATATATATATATATATATATAGATATATTCTGCTTTCTTTATAAAAGGTTTGAAATCCTATACTGTGCAAATGGTTGCTAAATAATGTTTGTTTTAACACAACCAACACAATCAGATCACCTTTTCATTTTTTTTATCATCTGGCTGTTACACTCCCTGCAGCCAGACAAAATCTAAAGTTAATGATTCAAGGGTCAATGATTTAAGCTGCTCCTCAATGCATTACAGCACAGTCAGCGTGTAGAGAGCCAGAATCAAACTGCTGATGACTTCTGTGGGTTTGCACTGAGATCTCAGAGGACTCATCAACCACTATACTACATCACGCTCTTTGACATGCCGGTCCAGTATCTCTGTCTGTTCCTCCACTCCGGAAGACATGTACCTGTTCAGTGCCGTCTCAAAAGGATGATGTAGGGAAAAAAAACACGTATTATGATCACTGTTGGAGCTTAAGAGAGTAGATGGAAATAAAATGAAAATATTTTCACCGATACAGCTTTTGAGGCATCCTTTTCCAGTACAGGTTCCTGAGCCTGTGTCTATTCCGATCATTTCCACGGCAGAAGATCGGTTCAACCCCAGCCATAAAAACTTGCTAGTGTCTAGAACAGACCTGGAGAGTGGAGAAATGCTGCCGCTGTCTATAAATATATAAATATATAAAACTGGGAGCAGTAGAGAGACCCAGAGTGATTGGTAAATTACATGCAAAGATAAGTGAATAATAGTGATAATTGAGCATCATTGAAGATACCTGATGATAACAAGCAGAATCACTGAAGGAGAAAACCGTAATTTTAAGTCACTTGATGGTGATCAGTGTGTGTTTCAATTGGGCTCTTGACCCTCACATCATTAACCTCACATAATCAATTATTAATTGATTTGCTACAGATAGATGGAAATAAATTAGAAGTAATTTGTTTTGTATTTAGCTAAAGGTTAAAAATAAATTAAGACTTGAAAAGTGTGTTATTAACTTCTTCCTACTCCTTTTTTGAACATGGTAATTTCTAATTTGAACCATTTACAATCATTTTGGAAGATTGTGCTGATAAGTACATTAATTTATGTAGCCGTTATTATAATTGTATATGCATGTTTGTATATATATACACTCACCGGCCACTTTATTAGGTACCCCATGCTAGTAATGGGTTGGACCCCTTTTGCCTTCAGAACTGCCTCAATTCTTCGTGGCATAGATTCAACAAGGTGCTGGAAGCATTCCTCAGGGAGTTTGGCCATATTGACATGATGGCATCACACAGTTGCCACAGATTTGTCGGCTGCACATCCATGATGCGAATCTCCCGTTCCACCACATCCCAAAGATGCTCTATTGGATTGAGATCTGGTGACTGTGGAGGCCATTTGAGTACAGCGAACTCATTGTCATGTTCAAGAAACCAGTCTGAGATGATTCCAGCTTTATGACATGGCGCATTATCCTGCTGAAAGTAGCCATCAGAAGTTGGGTACATTGTGGTCATAAAGGGATGGACATGGTCAGCAACAATACTCAGGTAGGCTGTGGCGTTGCAACAATGCTCAATTGGTACCAAGGGGACCAAAGAGTACCAAGAAAATATTCCCCACACCATGACACCACCACCACCAGCCTGAACCGTTGATACAAGGCAGGATGGATCCATGCTTTCATGTTGTAGACGCCAAATTCTGACCCTACCATCCGAATGTCGCAGCAGAAATCGAGACTCATCAGACCAGGCAACGTTTTTCCAATCTTCTATTGTCCAATTTCGATGAGCTTGTGCAAATTGTAGCCTCAGTTTCCTGTTCTTAGCTGAAAGGAGTGGCACCCGGTGTGGTCTTCTGCTGCTGTAGCCCATCTGCCTCAAAGTTCGACGTACTGTGCGTTCAGAGAGTGCTCTTCTGCCCACCTTGGTTGTAACGGGTGGTTATTTGAGTCACTGTTGCCCTTCTATCAGCTCGAACCAGTCTGGCCATTCTCCTCTGACCTCTGGCATCAACAAGGCATTTCCGCCCACAGAACTGCCGCTCACTGGATGTTTTTTTTTTTTTTGGACCATTCTCTGTAAACCCTAGAGATGGTTGTGCGTGAAAATCCCAGTAGATTAGCAGTTTCTGAAATACTCAGACCAGCCCTTCTGGCACCAACAATCATGCCACGTTCAAAGTCACTCAAATCACCTTTCTTCCCCATACTGATGCTCGGTTTGAACTGCAGGAGATTGTCTTGACCATGTCTACATGCCTAAATGCACTGAGTTGCCGCCATGTGATTGGCTGCTTAGAAATTAAGTGTTAGTGGCCGGTGAGTGTATATATATATATATATATCATTTTTTTTTTTTTTTTCTTTTTTTACACATTCAAAATAAAGTATAATGCTACTGCAGCAGTGTTACGTCACGGTTCGTTCCTCAAGTCTCATGCAGCCGGTTCACGACTGGCTCCAGTCTGCCAGGCCGAGAACAGGCTCTGGCTCCAGAAGAAACCATTCTGGTTTAAAAGAAGTATGAGAGTTCTTGAGCTGATTGAGATTTCATTCTTGCAGTGTTTCTTCTTGAAAATAGCAGTTGTCTTTCAGGGTTCCTGCACACTTTTTAAAGTAAGCTTTTTTAAAGTAAAGACCTTTTTAAGACCTGAAGAAATCAAATATAAATACTATACATTAGGGTGTGCAAAATTGAAAAAATATATCTCAGATATTTCAACGTTTTGTTGATAATAATTAGATGATATTTTACTGATTGTGTTTTTGTACTGGTGCCATGGCTGGTTTAGGCCTGTTGTTGACAGCAGACTCACGATGTTCATATTTTTCATATTCAGGCATGTGATTGGCTAAGGACAAAAAAGCAGGAAAATATACCGAGCCGCATCCCATGCCCCCCACCCCCCATCCATCCCTGCCAAATATAGTCTTTACTGTATAAATTATAAATTGATTCATATTAAAGCTACTATTTAAGTTCTAAGTCAAGAGCAGTGACTGATTTTTTCCTCTGTGTTTTGTTGTTTTATTATCATTAAATAGATAGTTCTCCTAAAAATTGTAATTGTCATCATTTACTCTCTCAAGTTGTTTTAAACTTGAATAAGTTTATTTCTTCTGTTAAAGTTATTTGGAAGAATGTGGGTAACCAAACAGTGGATGTACCCCAGTGATTTCCATAGTACATTTTTCCCTATGGAAGTCAATAGGGACCAGCAACTGGTAAACCACATTCTGGTTAACCACATTCTTCAAAATATCTTCTTTTGAGTTCAGCACAAGAAATAAATTAATACAGGTTTGGAACAATATTACAGTGAATAAATAATGACAGAATTTTTATTTTTGGGTCAACTATCCCTTTAAGGACAAGCGGCTGCATGTTTATTATTAGGGCTACTGTCACTTTAAGACCTGTACGCGACGCGTCTAATATACACGGGCATTTGACAAGCAGATTTCTCTCAATTTTCTCCGTTTGCTTTCAGTTTAGACATAACCAAATTTTCTTCTGTAAACCGTGCCTGTATTTGAGAGTATTAGCGAAATAAGACTCGAAAGATAACTTAGTCCAGCAACCAGGCGCTGTTAGACAAGCTTTTAGTGCATGTGCGCGTCGGATGTTCGCGCTCAGAACAGTAGCATCAGCAGGGAATGACGTTTAACCGGCAAGGCTTTAAAGCACATGCAAATAATGAACTTTTGTGAACTCACTGAACTGATTTGGCCGTTCCTCTGCGTTAATATTTTATGTGAGTATTTGTCGCGTTGTACACTAATGCTGTTGAGACCGAGGCGTCAGAACTGCAACTGATAGAATGCACGATATACATATTTCTACAAAAGCAGTCAGCAGCTTGCTTGGAGCAAGGATCATAGCGCAAATTTGAACTATATCGATATATCGCCCAGCCCTACTGGGGACCTAACGGTGATGTTCTTGTAAACTGACAACGATAACACAGTAGCGCGAGAGCGACTGAGGTACGAAATTGAGCAGGTGAACAAGCTGAACGCAAGAACGTCCTTGTTGATATTGAGAATTTGTACGCACGTCAGCCAGTTATGTCCTCATATCCTCTCCTTTTCACTCCGGCAGCCGACCAAGCCGACACCAGTCCCCCTCCCCCTTTTATTTTTTTTACAGATCTGCATGATTCACGTAGGTCACATTTTCAGGTTCGAAAATCCGGAATTCCGGATTAATCCGGAAAAATCACATCCCTGCATATTCTATGCAGTAGTGTTGTCACAATACTAGAATTTCTAACTTCGATATCAATACCTTGAAAAATATCGATATTCGATACCATTTTTCGATACCACAGAGAAAAAAAACTGCACAATATTAAGGGGGAAGTTTTTTTTTTATTTAAAGCTAAATATAACAAGTCTAGAACATGACAATGAGGTACATTTTACATGAACAAAAATGTCCTGAGTTCTATTTGTTAATATTTTTAATTGGACCAGAGCTAACATGATCTGTTGTACACTGAAAATAATGACTTTGTGGTATGGTAAAATCTATTACATTAATTCATGTAATTTATACATTGTAAAATCAAGATTAAGTTGGAACTAGAATAAATTGTGTAAATTTTAATTAAGATATTAATTTAATAACTTAACTGAGAAGAACGAGTAAATTTGATCAAATATTTACAAATACTATTTAATGTTTTATAGTCACACCACATTCACCTAAAAATACTAAGTACATTTTAATCTGAAAAGCAAAGTGCGTTTGAATCTGCGCACGTTTTTTTTTTTTACTACAAGATCCGGTTTCTGCAGTTGTGGCAGAGACGGTGAGACGGTCGGTTTGGGGTGTCGCTTTTACATGGCTGACTTATTTTCGGTAAGTTTTGACTTTTCTAATCTATATTTTATGATAACAACTATGTTTTCAATTTGATGGTTTGATTATTGCATATACTTTTACGGTTCAAAATGAACTGAACGTGAGTAAGCGCCGCCATTATCCAGCTGCAGTCCTATCTATAAAGTTGAGACGTGTAGTTAGAAGTGTTTTTGGAGAAAAAGTCACCCAGTCTGGTTAACTTCAGAGTAATTGAACTAATGTTAGCTGGCCGTGATAGTTCAAACTGTCATGTTACGTTCTGTAAGGAAATCGATGTACCGTACTGGCTGTGTGTGTGTGTTCTAACTTACATAATAATGTAAGCCGTTAGCCTCATTTAAAAGCGTCTGCGTTAGTCGTTTTTATATCCGCTGAAAATTTCGCAACACGTAATTTATCAAATCTAGTCTGCACCAAAGAAGGACAATTTGGTTAATATTGACGTTATGAGCAGGTGAACTTGGATACCAATTAAACATTGATGTGTAGCAGCAAGTGCCTTATGATGTCAGCCATTTTATTTAAGTGTGCTAACGGTATGAGGTCCGGTCACATTTTTTTATGAACATAAAATATAATGTTTTTAAAACCCAACTTTAAAGGTTTTAAAAACTAAAGGCAAGCCCCTCCACCTCATTGCAATGCCAATTGTCAGGCTCAAACTCGTCACAAAAAATTCAATGCTGTATTAAAAGGCATTAAAACACAATGTAAATGAAAACTCAATGCAACAATTTGTTTCTCTCAACAGGTAACAGAACAATGACTGGTCTGATGGCAACATTAGTTTCATACAGGCAAGTAGAAATCATTGTAACAATACCATAATATTGCTGCTCTTATTTTTCCCTGTTTTTTAGTGTGTAAATGTAATATGA
This sequence comes from Hybognathus amarus, assembly GCA_030378365.1. Classification (NCBI taxonomy): domain Eukaryota; kingdom Metazoa; phylum Chordata; class Actinopteri; order Cypriniformes; family Leuciscidae; genus Hybognathus; species Hybognathus amarus. The sequence goes on from JAQIUQ010007281.1 coordinate 261,541, forward strand.
ATTGTCAATACATTTGGCATTAACTTTTAGAGTATTATTTTCACAAACTGTGTCTGTTCTTTTACAGGGTGACCTTGTTCTCAGGAGGAACCAATACAGTGCTAGTTGTACAGTATGTGGCCGCCATGTTGGATTTTTGATTAGCGAGTGTGTGGTTAGACATTACCGGTTTCACCTTTCACCCGCTGCGGGGAGTCGGATAAAGCCGAAAATCTCTTATAGTTGTTTATAGAATCAATTATATCACTTAAATTATTACTAAGATATATATTACTATCACATGAGCAAATGGCAATTAAATACACGGATGAAAAGTAAGATTAATGAAAAGATCAATTGTAGCCTATCACAGGGCAAACGTGTGAATGTTCACACGGTATTGTATGCAGACAACTCTTATCATAATTTTAAAACTATTTACAGAAGATATAATTCTCATTGCGTATGCAGCATGAGTCCAAGACAATCTTCCGTTCGCAAACAGTTGTATTTCATTCATTAATCTGACTTTTCATCTGTGCATTTAATTGCCATTTGCTCGTGTGATAGTAATATATAATTTAAGAGATTTTCGGCTTTCTCCGGCTCCCTGCACCGGGCGTAAAGCGAAAGAGGTATCATACACAAACTGAACAGTCAGGGCAAGTTGTGTCATTTTTGTGTATTTCATTGTGACATTGTTATTGTGTATTCTATCGTGTCATTTTATTGTGTTTTAGTTATTGTAAATTATCAGAGAGCTTACTGAATCAGTTGATGTGAAGATTACTGATTTAATGGTTAAATGTGAATGTTGATATAATAAACTGTTCAACTTTATTGTATTTAATTGTGATTTGTAATAAAAGTATTTAATGCAGAGAAAATTATTACTTTTTTGGTAACATGTAAAAAAGCAAAATTTACATAGTTTAATGAATATATATTACTCACTATTATTAAGTAATTCAAGATGTGAAATGAACAGACATTATAAAATCTACTTAATTCATAACAGTCAATATTGCAGATTTATAAAATTTACTTGATATTTTCACAACAGTGATGTTCCTTTTAAAATTAAATTTACTTAATTACTTTCAATAAATACAACCAGCTAAGTTAAATATAATTAAGTAACATTTACTTAATGTCTTCACAAATGTTGCATTTAGAGTTAGGTAAATTTTACTTGATACTGGCAAGTAAGTTGTACTTGATATCGCAGCAGTAAAATTTACTTAGAAAAACTGAGTGCAAATTGTTACAATGATTTTATCAAGTAAATCCTACAAGTTGTTTTTATCAGTGTATTTTTATTACTGTTATCAAAGATTAAAATATACTATAATAACATAAAAGCACTTAACAGTATCAAATTGGTGGATAGATTGTCAGTAATGTATAATAATAAGATTAAACATTCAATTTTCAGTTAAAGGCATTTTATTATTGAATTATGAGATGCCACTTTCTGTTTAGTTTAATTAGTCTGTGTAATCCAATTGATCATAATCGGTAATGAAGGCAAATTGCAGAATTAAATAATAGAGTTAAATAGGCACAAGCTAATTTACATTTGACCACATGCAGTTACAATATTTACTTGTCTAAGATTCCTCAGTCAGATTATGTTAACTTTAAGAAAACGGTGAAAAAACTAGACAACACAGACTCATAACAACAAACATAGGCAATCTTGGTTAATGTTTCAGAAAAGTTCAAATGAAAAGAGTTAGTGTTTCCTTGAGGATTTTAATTAGCAGTGGGGACAGGTCTGTCCAAACAAAAAACACCCCTGATGCTGAGCATATATGCTGCTAAAAGGTAACTTTACCACTGGAGCCTGTTCCTAAGTCTGTTTTCATTCTCCGACATGCCTGCTCGCGTGTGTTGTTAGTGCGTGTCCGCACTATTCTCCGAACTTGCTCGCTCGCGGTGTGTTGTTAATGCGTGTCCGCACTATTCTCCGACATTGCTCGCTCGCGGTGTGTTGTTAATGCGTGTCCGCGCTATTCTACGACATGCCTGCTCGCGGTGTGTTGTTAATGCGTGTCCGCACTATTCTCCGAACTTGCTCGCTCGCGGTGTGTTGTTAATGCGTGTCCGCACTATTCTCCGACTTGCTCGCTCGCGGTGTGTTGTTAATGCGTGTCCGCACTATTCTCCGACTTGTTCGCTCGCGGTGTGTTGTTAATGCGTGTCCGCGCTATTCAACGACATGCCTGCTCGCGGTGTGTTTTTAATGCGCACTTTTCTCCGACATTAACTTCACTTTTGCTATTTAACCAGAGCAAATGAGACGAGTGCGTCACGTGTGGTGTTTGTCAACGCGCCTTTGGAGAGAAGTGAAAGTGACCGCACGGCTAGTATCGATACTTCGGGAAATTAGTATTGGTATCGTTCAGATATTTCAGGTATCGATATTTATCGAAATATCGATATTTTTGACAACACTACTATGCAGTGGTCAGTTCACAGCAGTGACAGAAATGACAATATTTGCCACCTTAAATTAATTTCCAGGGGCATTTTCACCTATGGAGATTTTTTTTTTCTAAACTTAGAGTTATGCATCACGTATTATGTCCAATACTAACATTCAAATTAAATTATACAGTAACTATCCTTATTTATACAATAATACTTAATTACACAATAATTACATAATGTAGTAGGCCTACCACTGTTAGCAGTCAAATTAAACCATTCAATCAAAAATCCATCTTTGCAGTGCAGAGGTGACACAGAAGCGCAGAGGTATACACTCCATTTACAATTGCATGAATAAAGCTATATGTTTTTTTAAAATCAATATTCAGTATTTAAATATGAAATGATTTCTAATTTTAACGTTTTACTTTTAAATATGAAACTAAAACCGCCAGTAGGTGGCGGTAAATCACTGTCTTAATAAGCGAGTTGAGGGAATCGTTCATTCCACCGATTTGTTCAAACGGCTGGTTCATTCGGGAACGAAGCAAGTGATTGAATCGTTAAAATGATTCGTTCAAAACGCGGATTTCATTCAAGAAATCATCGCAGTCTGTTGCATTGAGACTCTGCTTACGGTTTCATTTTGAAATTCTAGTCGGCGAAATAAAGGGAAAACAAACAATATTGATAATGTTATGTATAAAAACTAACTCACAATGTCAATTTATTTTTAATTTAACTATTGTATAACAAATATCACACTTGTGCACGGGAAAACGGCACTCTTACTGATGTGAGATTCTAATATAAGAACATAATATGATATAAATATAAGGCAAAAACTAATTTGGGGACATACCTATAACCATAGACATAATAAATGCATGTCTATGCCTATAACTGCACACATCACGCAGTGAAAGCACGAGAGACAACTGCGATGTCAGCTCACACTCACAGTGCCTCATACATCGTTAAAACAATTAGAATATCATAATAGACAATACACATCGCACACCCCTAAGCACATAAAGAATGAACTTACGACTGAACTGACATTTGCCAACTTTCTTCTCTCCTCCTCTCTCGCGTGCAGGAGACAGACGTTATTCTGCCGCGAATGTGATGTGACGCGAATTGTCACGTGAACAAGCAAATCCACAAAGATAGTATAGGCCAATAAAAAAATAATACGGACGCAAATTAGATGGTTTTAATTTAGAAAACATTTAGATATGACTAAGTCGAAGTGTCATCTAAAATTTAAGACCTTTCATTAGTAAAAATAAGACTTTTTAAGGATCCGCGGGAACCCTGTCTTTACTTTTCAAATAACTTGCTGCTAACACACACTGTAAAACCTTGCTGTAAAAAAACTGCCAATTTCTGACAGTATCACATGATCATACATTTCCATTAAAATGGTAATATACCATTAAAAACAATGCATTCTGGGTAATAACAGTCATTTTCCTGAAAATAGCTACAGGAATATACTGTGAATTAACAGCGCTCAAAGGCGACACTAAGAGTCTGTTTAAAATCACATACCCTCATTCACTATTCCCTACATGCATTGCCACATGAATAATTTATGCAACCGAATAATTTTATATTTGAATATTTTTTGTCACTATTGTTGAGGTTTTTATGATGTTTTGATGTCTAAGTGTGTCTCAGTATTTTAAAAAAAAACAATTTTAATGCACATGATGATCTTTTGATCTCAACAGAGGAATTTATTAAATTTTTTACTCATTAATGCTTCAGCTTCTTAATTTAAATATAGCTGCGAGCAGCCATTGCCGGGCCCAGCCGGTGGCACCGCACCCCGGTGCCTAAAGGCACCGGGATGGCGGTACCGCCAGCTTTGGCCCTCCATCGCTGCTCGCAGCTATATTTATATATATATATATATATATATAAAGCCGGTGGCACCGCCACCTTGGTGCCTTTAGGGTTATTCTGCACGACGTGCAAAAACGTAACCCCTGCTTTGGAATACATACTAATATGTATTTCACAATTGGAATACATACTAACATACTAGTCAGAACTGAATAGTTGATATCTGAATGACAGATCACCATAGAAGTCAATGGAAAAAATGTGACTAGTAGTAACAAAAGAATAGTTACTAGTCACCATTGAAAATAAGTACTAGTGTCTAATGAATACGTACTAGTATCTATTTAATAGGTACTAGTATCTAATGAATAAGTACTAGTAACTAATTAATAAGCATTTGTATGTAATGAATAAGGACTAGCATCTAATGAATAAGTACTAGTATCTAATAAATAAGGACTAGTGTCTAATGAATAAGTACTAGTATCTTTAAAAAGGTACTAGTACCTGAAAGAATAAACTCTAGTATCTAAAAGAAAAGGCACTAGTATCTAAAGAATAAGCACTAGTAGCTAATGAATAAGTACTAGTACTTAATGGAATAGATACTAGTATCTAAAGAATAAGTACTAGTAGCATGAAAATAGAGACTAGTAGGTTAAAATGATTAAATGTTAAAACGGTTTGCCATATCTCTATCTGTCGTTTCGACTAGTCACAATTACGTTACAGATATCTTAAATGATAATACAAACTATCCAAAATGTAATTACGACTAGAAAGACGTTGTTGATATCTACAGTGTTAATTACGAATAGTTCAAACTTAGCTTTTAAATGTTAAAAGGGCTTGCCATACAGAAGTGTAGGCTCAGAGAGACACTCAACATTTTCAAACCAAAATATCTGACTTTCTGTGGGTCCTAGCTCATGAGTGTAAATTAGAAAGTTGTCCGGCTTGAGGAGAATATATGAATATATGAAACGATGAGAATGAACATGTGTACTGAGTTTCATAATATTACATGCAAGCGTGTTTGATTTATGGACCAAGTTTTGGACCCCGTTCCAGGGGGCGCTGTCTAGCCCCCTTGCCACACCCCGGGATACCATCTTCAGCCCGGCTCTGATGGCTGTGGGATCTGACCTGTGTGCAAAGTTTCAAGAGTTTTCAAACCCATTAAGGGCCCCAAAAGCCGCTGAGAGACTCAAAATCATCAAAAAAAAGGAATGTTAAAGTTTGATGCGTTGCTATGGCAACATTATCTTAGATATTGAATAATGCTTTCACAGCTCTTCATCTGGCGTGTGTTTACATTATACAGATGAAGTTTGAAGCAAATCGGGTAAAAGTAAGAGTGTGATTTCAAAGCATTTTGAAAGTGAAACACTTTCTGCTGCCAGTTGGTGGCGCTATATATTTGACTCACAATAGTCACATCCATGTGATCGGCCACTTACAACAAACACACTGCTGAAGTTTCATCAAGATCAGTTAATGTATGCAGAAGTTAACACACTTCCTTTTTGATTTATTTACTTACTTTTTCGATTTATGGACCAAGTTAATTTAATTAATACACTAATTATATAAAACTATTGTCAATGCACTACAATTAAACAGGTTATATGCCTTTACTTATAAAAAAATAAAAATAAAAACTTATTTAAAAAATACCAGGCTTAAGAAATGTATTTACTTTAGCAGGCCAGACACACAGTGAAATGATTAAGCCCCCTCCCCCTACACACAAACACACACACACACACACACACACACACACACACACACAGACTGTGTGTCAAGAGACTCAAAATCACACACACACGACTGTGTGACAGGCAAAGACAGGTCTAGGCTCAGAAAGAGCATGATCATATTCAAACTACAATATCTGACTTTCTGTGGGTTTGAGCTTATTATTGTTAATTAGAAAGTTGTTTGGCTTGAATAGAACAATATACATGGCAAGTTTTGTAACTGTCAGTAAAACTAACCAAGTTATAACACACTTTATGTGTCCTTTTTTAGTCAAAAAAATCTGCCACGGCCAAACCGTTCTAGATATCACAAATCCGTCCGGAATTTAGCATCCTCAATGTCTTGACTTCATGCATATTAAGTTTGGTGGTGATTGGTAACAGCATGGGTTGTAATTTGATGTTTTTCTAGGACATTTATTTAAAAAAAAACATAATTCCCGACTTCCGTTCGAACTGTCGGAAAACTTAGAGCACGAAAGTTGTTTGGCCTGATGTGATCTATGAGTGTACCGAGTTTCATATTAATCCATGCACGTGTGTTTGATTTATGGACAAATGTTCGAATCCCTAAAAGAATGCATCCTAAAAGAATGGTAAAGTTTGATGCGTCGCCATGGCAACAGTTTCAAAGATATCAAGAATCCATTCATAGGTCTTCATCTGCCGTGTATTTACATTATACAGATGAAGTTTGAAGCAAATTGGGTAAAAATAAGAGGGTGATTTCAAAGCATTTTGAAAGTGACACACTTCCTGCTGCCAGTTGGTGGCGCTATAACTTTGACTCACAATAGTCACATCCATGTGATCGTCCTCTTACAGCGAACGCACTGCTGAAGTTTCATCCAGATCAGTTAATGTATGCTGAAGTTATGACACACTTCCTGTTTCACGTTTCTCGCCATAGTTTCGTTTCCTCGCCACGGCCAAACCGTTCGAGATATCAAAAATCCCCACTGCAAACTTTCATCCTCAATGTCTTGACTTAACGCTGACCGAGTTTCGTCGAATTTGGATCAGAGCTCTAGGAGGAGTATTTAAAAGTTCATTGCATGTGTTTTACAAAAAAACCTCAATAGCCAACTTCCTGTTGGGCTGGGGTAAAAGTAAGAACGCGAGGTATAGATGAAATTCTGCTATCGACATGTGTACCGAGTTTCATATTATTACATGCAAGTGTGTTTGAGTTATGGACCAGGTGTTCGGACCCCCATTCCAGGGGGCGCTGACGAGCCGCCCTGCCACGACCGGGTACCAGCTTCAGCCCGGCTCTGATGGCCGCGGGTTCTGACCCGTGTGCAAAGTTTCAAGAGTTTTCGAGCATGTTAAGGGCCCCAAAAGTGCCGTAATAGTCGCTAGAAAAAAAAAAAATAAAAAAAAAAAATAAAATATAGCTGCGAGCAGCGCACTGCGGGCCCAAGCCGGTGGACCGCAATCCCGGCGCTTCTCAGTTACCTAAAGGCACCGGGATGGGCGGTACCGCCGGCTTTGGCCCTCCATCGCTGCTCTCAGCTATTGTATGTGTATGTATGCATATATGTTTATATATATATACACATATATATCACATATATATATATATATCACTATATATATATATATATATATATATGTATATATATATATAAAGCCGGTGGCACCGCCACCTGGTGCCTTTAGGGTTATTCTGCACGACGTGCAAAAACTTTAACCCTGGCTTTGGAATACATACTGAGTATGATATTCCACAATTGAAATACATACTGAACATACTAGTCAGAACTGAATAGTTTGATATCTGAATGACAGATCACCATAGAAGTCAATGGAAAAAATGTGACTAGTAACAAAAGAATAGTTACTAGTCACCATTGAAATAAGTACTAGTGTCTAATGAATAAGTACTAGTATCTATTTAAGTAGGTACTAGTATCTAATGAATAAGTACTAGTAACTAATTAATAAGCATTGGTATGTAATGAATAAGGACTAGCATCTAATGAATAAGTACTAGTATCTAATAAATAAGGACTAGTTTCTAATGAATAAGTACTAGTATCTTTAAAAGGTACTAGTACCTAAAGAATAAACACTAGTATCTAAAGAAAAGGCACTAGTATCTAAAGAATAAGCACTAGTAGCTGAATGAATAAGTACTAGTACTTAATGGAATAGATACTAGTATCTAAAAAATAAGTACTGAGTAGCATGAAAATAGAGACTAGTAGGTTAAAATGATTAAATGTTAAAACGGCTTGCCATACTCTGATCTGTCGTTTCGACTAGTCACAATTACGTTACAGATATCTTAAATGATAATACAAACTATCCAAAATGTAATTACGACTAGAAAGACGTTGTTGATATCTACAATGTTAATTACGAATAGTCAAACTTAGCTTTTAAATGTTAAAAGGGCTTGCCATACAGAAGTGTAGGCTCAGAGAGACACTCAACATTTTCAAACCAAAATATCTGACTTTCTGTGGGTCCTAGCTCATGAGTGTAAATTAGAAAGTTGTCCGGCTTGAGGAGAATATATGAATATATGAAACGATGAGATCAACATGTGTACTGAGTTTCATATTATTACATGCAAGCGTGTTTGATTTATGGACCAAGTTTTGAACCCCGTTCCAGGGGGTGCTGTCTAGCCCCCTTGCCACACCCGGGTACCATCTTCAGCCCGGCTCTGATGGCTGTGGGATCTGACCTGTGTGCAAAGTTTCAAGAGTTTTCAAACCCATTAAGGGCCCCAAAAGCCGCTGAAGAGACTCAAAATCATCAAAAAAAGGAATGTTAAAGTTTGATGCGTTGCTATGGCAACATTATCTTAAGATATTGAATAATGCTTTCACAGCTCTTCATCTGGCGTGTGTTTACATTATACAGATGAAGTTTGAAGCAAATCGGGTAAAAGTAAGAGTGTGATTTCAAAGCATTTTGAAAGTGAAACACTTTCTGCTGCCAGTTGGTGGCGCTATATCTTTGGCTGCGTTACATTGGCATTAATATGCGACCTGTATCCGGATGTTGTCCACATACACATTGAAAAGACAAGTGTAAACACGCTTCTGATCAAGGCTAATGTTATTGATTGGCTGTGTGCAGGTTTTGGCAGGTAGTCGAGTACTGCTTTGTGATTGGATTTTAGTGTAATGTAAACGTATCTCCAGCCATCGTGGTCTGCATTCACAGGTGGATGTGAATTTAAATCTACCCAGTCTCCCCGCTGGCTGTGAGAAAATAATGGCCAGACGCAAGTTTACAATAGAATAAAAACTTATTTGAATCTTACAATAAACGGTCTTACTTTAAAACAGTTAATTTAGGCTTACATGATACTATGTGTGTCATTTTTCATTTTCATTGTGCAACATTATTGTGAATCAGGCGATCGCCTGTACATTCACAGTCAGTCATGAGATCTTAAATAAGAGCTGCATGCTGCTTTGCCAGAGGAATAATCAATCTGATTTTTTAAATGTTGAATGTTTTTATTGAATGTCTTCATGTTAACCAATCTCCCATTTTTGTCAATATAGTCATTGCACTGCGATATAACCTGTAAAACCAGATGATTCGATGATACTGACTTGTTCTATTATCAACCCAGTTATTTTTGTACTATCAACTCTGGAAGTATAACTTTGTTAACATTTTCTTTATCTAATTACTGGAAGATTGCAAGTCGAATGAGCTGAAAGCAACTGGGACATTGTTTTATTTGCATCATTTTTACTCTCAATCTGGTGTTGCAACATATCTATTGAAATATTATGGCATGAAACAGAAATCCTTTCTATCCAGATACAGAGGCTACTGAATGTGACCAAATGTAAACTCACCATGTCCCTGATTGGCTATATGATCCACTGCTTGATCAGATTACGGTGATCGCATGTTAATGCCAAGTGTGACTACAGCCTTTGACTCACAATAGTCACATCCATGTGATTCGGCCTCTTACAACGAACACACTGCTGAAGTTTCATCAAGATCAGTTAATGTATGCAGAAGTTTTAACACACTTCCTTTCTGATTTATTTACTTACTTTTTTGATTTATGGACCAAGTTAATTTAATTAATACACTAATTATATAAAACTATTGTCAATGCACTACAATTAAACAGGTTATATGCCTTTACTTATAAAAAAATAAAAATAAAAACTTATTTAAAAAATACCAGGCTTAAGAAATGTATTTACTTTAGCAGGCCAGACACACAGTGAAACTGATTAAGCCCCCTCCCCCTACACACACACACACACACACCACACACACAGGCAAAGAGACAGACCAAGGCTTAGAGAGAGCATGATCATATTCAAACTACAATATCTGACTTTCTGTGGGTTTGAGCTTATTATTGTTAATTAGAAAGTTGTTTGGCTTGAATAGAACAATATACACGGCAAGTTTTGTAACTGTCAGTAAAACTAACCAAGTTATAACACACTTTATGTGTCCTTTTTTAGTCAAAAAAATCCGCCACGGCCAAACCGTTCGAGATATCACAAATCCGTCCGGAATTTAGCATCCTCAATGTCTTGACTTCATGCACACCGAGTTTGGTGGTGATTGGTAACAGCATGGGTTGTAATTTGATGTTTTTCTAGGACATTTATTAAAAAAAAAAAACATAATTCCCGACTTCCGTTTGAACTGTCGTAAAACTTAGAGCACGAAAGTTGTTTGGCCTGATGTGATCTATGAGTGTACCGAGTTTCATATTAATCCATGCACGTGTGTTTGATTTATGGACAAATGTTCGAATCCTAAAAGAATGCATCCTAAAAGAATGGTAAAGTTTGATGCGTCGCCACGGCAACAGTTTCAAAGATATCAAGAATCCATTCATAGGTCTTCATCTGCCGTGTATTTACATTATACAGATGAAGTTTGAAGCAAATCGGGTAAAAATAAGAGGGTGATTTCAAAGCATTTTGAAAGTGACACACTTCCTGCTGCCAGTTGGTGGCGCTATAACTTTGACTCACAATAGTCACATCCATGTGATCGTCCTCTTACAGCGAACGCACTGCTGAAGTTTCATCCAGATCAGTTAATGTATGCTGAAGTTATGACACACTTCCTGTTTCACGTTTCTCGCCATAGTTTCGTTTCCTCGCCACGGCCAAACCGTTCGAGATATCAAAAATCCCCACGCAAACTTTCATCCTCAATGTCTTGACTTCACGCTGACCGAGTTTCGTCGAATTTGGATCAGAGCTCTAGGAGGAGTATTTAAAAGTTCATTGCGTGTGTTTTACAAAAAAACCTCAATAGCCGACTTCCTGTTGGGCTGGGGTAAAAAGTAAGAACGCGAGGTATAGATGAAATTCTGCTATCGACATGTGTACCGAGTTTCATATTATTACATGCAAGTGTGTTTGAGTTATGGACCAGGTGTTCGGACCCCATTCCAGGGGGCGCTGACGAGCCGCCCTGCCACGCCCGGGTACCAGCTTCAGCCCGGCTCTGATGGCCGCGGGTTCTGACCCGTGTGCAAAGTTTCAAGAGTTTTCGAGCATGTTAAGGGCCCCAAAAGTGCCCGATAGTCGCTAGAAAAAAAAAAAATAAAATAAAAAAAATAAATATAGCTGCGAGCAGCGACGTTGGCCCAAGCCGGTGGCACCCAACCCCGGTGCCTAAAGGCACCGGGATGGCGGTACCGCCGGCTTTGGCCCTCCATCGCTGCTCGCAGCTATATTTATATATATATATATATATATATATATATATATATAAAGCCGGTGGCACCGCCACCTTGGTGCCTTTAGGGTTATTCTGCACGACGTGCAAAAACGTAACCCCTGCTTTGGAATACATACTAGTATGTATTCCACAATTGGAATACATACTAACATACTAGTCAGAACTGAATAGTTGATATCTGAATGACAGATCACCATAGAAGTCACTGGAAAAAATGTGACTAGTAACAAAAGAATAGTTACTAGTCACCATTGAAATAAGTACTAGTGTCTAATGAATAAGTACTAGTATCTATTTAATAGGTACTAGCATCTAATGAATAAGTACTAGTAACTAATTAATAAGCATTGGTATGTAATGAATAAGGACTAGCATCTAATGAATAAGTACTAGTATCTAATAAATAAGGACTAGTGTCTAATGAATAAGTACTAGTATCTTTAAAAGGTACTAGTACCTAAAGAATAAACACTAGTATCTAAAGAAAAGGCACTAGTATCTAAAGAATAAGCACTAGTAGCTAATGAATAAGTACTAGTACTTAATGGAATAGATACTAGTATCTAAAAAATAAGTACTAGTAGCATGAAAATAGAGACTAGTAGGTTAAAATGATTAAATGTTAAAACGGCTTGCCATACTCTATCTGTCGTTTCGACTAGTCACAATTACGTTACAGATATCTTAAATGATAATACAAACTATCCAAAATGTAATTACGACTAGAAAGACGTTGTTGATATCTACAATGTTAATTACGAATAGTCAAACTTAGCTTTTAAATGTTAAAGGGCTTGCCATACAGAAGTGTAGGCTCAGAGAGACACTCAACATTTTCAAACCAAAATATCTGACTTTCTGTGGGTCCTAGCTCATGAGTGTAAATTAGAAAGTTGTCCGGCTTGAGGAGAATATATGAATATATGAAACGATGAGATCAACATGTGTACTGAGTTTCATATTATTACATGCAAGCGTGTTTGATTTATGGACCAAGTTTTTGGACCCCGTTCCAGGGGGCGCTGTCTAGCCCCCTTGCCACACCCGGGTACCATCTTCCCGGCTCTGATGGCTGTGGGATCTGACCTGTGTGCAAAGTTTCAAGAGTTTTCAAACCCATTAAGGGCCCCAAAAGCCGCTAAGAGACTCAAAATCATCAAAAAAAAGGAATGTTAAAGTTTATGCGTTGCTATGGCAACATTATCTTAGATATTGAATAATGCTTTCACAGCTCTTCATCTGGCGTGTGTTTACATTATACAGATGAAGTTTGAAGCAAATCGGGTAAAAGTAAGAGTGTGATTTCAAAGCATTTTGAAAGTGAAACACTTTCTGCTGCCAGTTGGTGGCGCTATATATTTGACTGATAGTTAATTGACTGTGCATTTGCCTTAATCACACTGTTTAAGTTTTCCAAATGGTGAATGATGGAAAGTGAACACAGACTGTG